>CM046449.1:9135049-9681016 GCA_025506515.1 Flaveria trinervia | reverse complement strand
TAATGTATTACAATCAGAACAAGCATGATTATTAAACTCTTGGTCAGTGGTACTTACCTGAGTTGGTTCAGAAGCATTAGCCATCAACGCAGCATCAGATGTCTCTGGTTCTGGTGATTCTGTCTTTTCTGTCTTTGCTCTGGTAGTCTCCTCTTTAGGCTTGTAGTTGACCTCAGATGCAGTTGTCTCTTCAATATTAGACATCACTATATCAACTGCTAGATCTCCTTCACTTGCAGAATCATCATCAAAGTCTTCTACACTTGCAATGTTTGATTCCCCTGGAGAGACAAACCTAAAGCTCCAGTCCTGTCCTTCATCATCATGAGCAGTCAAGGCTTTTGGATCCTTGCTTGATGAAGTAGAACTAGTAGCTTGCTTGTCTTGACGAGTGAAGGACGAGAATGGGTTCCCGTTTCCCGTCTTCTTTGGCTTAACACATTCTCTCTTGAAGTGCCCCTTCTCCCCATAGTTAAAGCAGGTCACTTTGCTCTTGTCAAAGCCAAATGTGGTATCCTTAGTAGCTACCAAGTTCTGTCTGGTCTTTTTCACAAACTTCTCTTCTTCTCTCTCGGACAGCACTAGCTAAGGCCCACATTATGTCCATTCTCTCAAGCTCCATTTCGTCCATCTGCTCGTAGTCCTCGTCTGCCAGATGACAGTTTCTAATCTTCCCAGCAACAAGTCCATCATAAGAATGAACCACTGCAGCCAAAAGATCCATGTGTTCTCGAGCTACTTCTACCGTCACATTACCGAGGTTCTCGGTATTCAGTCTAGTAGCTTTTATTTCAGATCCAATATGATGGGTACAAGAAGACCCCGACGTGTCTGATCCTGAAGGAGAAGCATGTGAAGGACCCGATGAGCTTGACACAAATGCAGTCTAGAGAGGTGCTCCAGATGTCTTAGCTTGAGGTGTGGCATTGTACAAAGCTGGATTCTGAGAGTAAGAAGACTTCTGAGCTCTGTACTTCATCCTAAGTGCTTCTTCTCGCATCTTTAGAATGAAGTCATTTATATCCAGCTTTGCTAGCATTCCATTCTGTCTCAGGTTAGACACGAATGAAGCCCACTTCTCCCGCAATCCGTCTGCAAAGTTAGCAACTTTCTTTCCATGGTAGTAGCCACCCCATGTGTATGCAGTTCACTCATCAGATGGTAGAGTCTATCTATAACATCGTCCAAACTCTCGTTTCCCATCGATGAGAAGTTATCGAATTCCTTCTTTAAATCCTTAGCCTTGATTGCCTTCAACGAAGCATTCCCGTCGTACCTGTTTTCCAGCTTATCCCATAGTTTCTTGGATTACTTATTCTCTGAGTACTGGTGAAAAATGTCTTTAGGGATAGACTGTGTAATCAATGCATAAACCCTCTTCCCTGCATTATATTAACTTTCTGCGCGTCTGTCATC
Organism: Flaveria trinervia; assembly: GCA_025506515.1. NCBI lineage: Eukaryota > Viridiplantae > Streptophyta > Magnoliopsida > Asterales > Asteraceae > Flaveria > Flaveria trinervia. Next base: position 9,679,600 of record CM046449.1, on the reverse strand, counting down.
CCTCCTAAGGTTAGCTTTACTCCATCGGCTCCCACCGGCGTCCTATACCCAATCTCGATAGCTTCCCACAGATTCGGATCCACTCCATTAAGGTAGATCTCAAAACGTTGTTTCCAGCGGGGAAAGTCATCTAATGTTAAAAGCTTTGGCGGTTTGTTATGATTACCCACCTCACTCTCAAGTAACAGCAGGTTCTGGATCCTAGAGTCCTTCCCAGCAGTAAAGGCTGACATTTGATCTTCCATGGCGAATAACTTTAAGTCAACTTACACAAACTGTCAACTGGTGTGACTGAAGGATGCGATTGGGCTATCCGTGCGAATGAACTATTGCGAATGGTTCAATCGTGTGGCTGAACTAAGCGATTGGTTCAGTCGTGCGAATGAAGCTGATGCGTATGAACACTGCGAACGAATGGTTCAATCGTACGAATCGAGATGTGACTATGTCCAATCGTGCGTCTGAGCAATGCGAATGAGGTCCAGTCGGGCGAATGGCTCACTCGTGCGACTCAAGCTGCTGTTTTGCGAAAATTTCTAGGTTAAACGTGTTTTAGACGTAAAAATTTGAACTTTCGCAAGGTCTAATCGCCTAAGTCCGTAAAGACCAAACTTTGATGAGCAGGGAACGTCCAAGATCACTTTTGACACAAAAGATTGCTTTTTAGTGCAAAAACACAAGCTTTTTATCAATCTTGATTGAATCACACGTAATCAAGAGCCAAAGCTCCGATACCACTTGTTAGGACCTGGTATTTAAATGAAATACCTAGTGATTAGCGTGTAAACCAGATCAAATAGTGCGGAATCCTATTTGATTGGCGATCCAATCAGCGAGAACACACGAAGAATCAATAAAGAATTGAAACTAACGTTAGAATTGATTGGAAATCGATCTAACGTGTTCTATGAACTTGGAGAACAAATTGAGAGGCTTCTGGACGGCTAGGATACGTCTGGAATCGTAGGGAATGAATACTCTCTGTTTTTCACGAATTAGATTGTATTTATAGGTTAGTATTGTTCATTCGGGCGACTGGACCATAAGCATGATTCAGTCGTGCGATTGAACCATGCGGTTGATCCATTCGCACGACTGAGTGTTCAGTCGTGCGACTGAGTCAATCTTATGTGTCAATCATACGACTGATCCAGTCTCCTGGTTCAGTCGTGCGACTGAGTCAATCGTATGAGGTTATTCATACGTGTGGTCCATTCGTATGGGCCATTCGCATGAGAACTTCATTATGTTATGTTTGAATGTATTAATTAATAAACATTATGTGTAACCATTCACACAACTACTATCCTAATTAACCAATCCAATATCTACTCATTAATGAAATGTTAGTCATTACAAATCACAAACGATCAATATCATTTCATTAATCATATCAAATTACATCAAAATCAGATAAACAAGATCTATTACATTTTATATCATGATCTAGGGACATACATGTATCAACACTTATGCATCCAGACAGTTGAAAGTTCATGAGGTCAACTACCCTACTCATGACTTGGAGCTAGCAGCCGTGGTCTTTGCACTAAAGATTTGAGGCACTATCGGTACGGGACGAAGTGCACCATTTTCATGACCATAAGAGCTTGAAGTACTTCTTCGAGCAGAAGGATCTGAACATGAGGCAGAGGCGATGGTTGGAGCTTATAAAGGATTACGATTATGAGATCCATTATCATCCGGGCAAGGCCAACGTGGTAGCTGATGCTCTTAGCCGAAAGGAGAGGCCCGAGCCGATTCGGGTGAAAGCATATCAAATGATTATGACCTCTGATGTAATGGAGCAAGTCAAGGAGTTTCAAGATGAGGCACTGAAAGAAGATCATCTAAACTCTGAAAGAATGAGAGGTCTGGTTAGGGAATTGGGTGAAAACACGCTTGGTGTTAAAACTCGATTTGGACGGTGTGGATTCCTCGTCTCGGGGATCTACGTTTGAGTATTCTGGATGAAGCTCATAAGACTCGATACTCCATTCATCCTGGTGCCACGAAGATGTATCAAGATATGAAGAAAGATTATTGGTGGTCGGGTATGAAGCGTGACGTGGTGGACTATGTGAGTAGATGCCTTACTTGTTTACAAGTGAAGGCGGAACATCAGAAGCCGTATGGGAAGATCCAACCTTTGGATATACCGGAATGGAAGTGGGAGCACATCACCATGGATTTCATTATAAAGTTGCCACATACTCCGAAGGGGTACGATGCCATATGGGTGACCGATCCGTGAGACATATTCATCCGAGAGGTTGGATGACCTGTTCATCAAGGAGATTGTAACTCCTCATGGTGTGCCGGTGTCCATTGTGTCTGATCGTGACACCCGGTTTACGTCTAAATTCTGGAATAAATTCCACGATGCCATGGGACGAGGTTACATATTAGCACGGCTAATCATCCCCAAACTAATGGTCAGTCAGAAAGGACCATTTAGACATTGGAAGACATGCTTCGGGCATGTGTGATTGATTTTGGGGGAAGTTGGGATGACCACTTACCGTTAGCTGAATTCTCGTACAACAACAGCTATCATACCAGCATTGGCATGCCACCATACGAGATGCCATACGGTTGGAGATGCAGAACACCCGTTTGTTGGGGTGATATTGGTCAAATGGAATTAGGGAGCGTCGAGGTGATCGAGGCTAAAACCGAGAAGCTTGAGAAGATTAAAGCCTTCATGAAGGCAACTAAAAATAGACAGAAGACGTATGCCGATAAACAACGCAGGTCGATCGACTTCCAGGTGGGTGACCGGGTTATGTTGTAGGTCTCACCTTGGAAGGGTATTATCCGATTCAGGAAGCAGGGCAAATTGAGCCCAAGATATATAGGCCCTTTCCGAATCATTCCCCGAGTAGGAGAGGTGGCCTATAGATTGGAGTTACCAGATGAGTTAAGTGGAATTCACCCGACATTTCATGTATCTCATCTGAGAAAGTGCTTAGCTGATGAAGACATGGTTGTTCCATTGGAGGACATTGAAGTAGATGAAAGGCTCAATTATGTGGAGCGACCAGTAGTTATCATCAATCGTAAAGAGAGGAGGCTGCAAAATAAAGTGGTTCCTCTTATGCATGTACAGTGAAAGCACAGGAAGGGATCCGAGTCTACATGAGAGACTGAGGAAGAGATGAGGCAGCATTATCCCCATCTGTTCGAGGAATAACAGGTTTCGGGGACGAAACCTATATAAGAGGGGTGGACTTGTAACACCCGGTTATTTAAAAAGACATGAAATGAAGAATAAAAAGAAAAGAAAGGTATAAGGTCCAAGTGGAGGGACCAAAGGTGTCCAAGAGGACAATTTTTTTAAAAGTTGGTGTAAAGGTGGGCATGGCCGCCCACCCTCATTTCACATCATCATCTTCTTCGGTTTTAGAGAGAGAGAGCAGAGGAACTCTCGGTTTTGTAGAAGAAGAAGAAGAAATCGAATTCAAGGTAAGAATTTACAGTTTTTATGTGTTTATGACGGGTTTTAGCCCGCTTATGTGATTATGTGCTTATTTGTTGTGTTTGTGCTCGTGTGTATGTGTGTGGTGTTGTTTTAGGTGTTTGAACTCATTGCAAGTGGGTTAGAAAGGAAGAAAACACCCAAGTTGCACCACGTGAGTTCTAGACCCCGGTTCTTACTTGTTTTAAACTATCTTTGGGGTTGAGAATGTATTAAGATGTTTTTGCAAAGTTTATGTATGTTACCCGTATGTATTGTGCTTGTTAAATGTTAATTCTTGAATGTTTATAGGTTGTTCATGCTTAGAATAGTCATATTAAGCTTAGAGCAGATGGGTTTAATGAATGGGTATGAAAACATGCTAAGAACAAGTTACACAGAAGGTTCATACGTCTGAAAATGCCTTAGAAAGATTTAAGTGTAGCTCATGCGCCTAAATAGTAGCCCATGCGCCTAAGATTACCTTAGAAATGTTTAAGTGCAGCCCATGCGCCTAAATAGTAGCCCTTTCGAGGGATATAGATGGCCCATCACCTATTTTCCATCGCGCACATAGTTAGAGTATTGCTCATTGGTCCACATAGACAGTGAAAGATAAATATAAAAGAATGCAGAGTAAACAAGGCATACAGTAAAGTGAAAGAACAGTATCTGTTCATATAGTTGATGCGTGCTTGCATATATAGTACAGAGTTGTATTTTTCATAAAAGAGTATTTTCTTATACAACATATAGAAAGTGTTTTATTACTTATAAAACTAGAGCTCACTTAGCAATGCTGACTTTTATACATTTTCAGTTAGCAGGTAATTATTGCTGAGGGTGACACGAGGGTAAAGCTACTCGGCAGGGAAAGACTGACATCCATTCGTGCGTTATGTTGTTGTTGTTATGTAATGGAGTAAAACAATTCTTTTGTAATCTGTTAAACAGTGTTGTATTGCTCAACCACAGTGATTTAAATGAAATGAATAGTTTTTGATAATTATTTTCGCTGCTTAAGATTGTATAATTATAATGTTTAATGTTTTAATTGCTATGATTGACCAACTGTGAGGTTTCCAGGAACGGGACCTTACATTAGTACCCCGTATATTACATGGGTTGAATAAATAAATGTTAAATAATTAGTAATGAAAATTTATTAATTATAATATGATAATTTAAAATATGATATGATTGAAATTACGTAAGCTAAGAACTATAAATAATAAAACAATGATATTATTTTCTTTGAACTTTTGTTTTAATTTTTTTCTAAAAAAATTAAAAAATTCGTTCTAAATCAAAACGGTTTAAAATGTATTTTTTTTTAAAAGTTATTATAACTTTTAATTTTAAATTTTATGCTTCATAAAAAATTTAATTTATAAAACACTGATTTTAAATATTTTGTATTTTTAGAAAAGTTTGATGTTTGAAATAATTACCTATGTTATACAAAAGATTGTTTCTTTAGAAATTACATTTATAAAAAAAACTCTTTCTTAATTTATTAAAAACTGGTTTAATCTAAAAAAATTAAATAATATAGTTAATAGTTATTGTAATATTTAATATGAGAGGAAGGAAAACAATTAGATTTATGATGTTTATATTATGACAAGTGATTTATGATGTTTAATATTATGACAAGTGACAACTCAAAACATTTTATTAGAGTAGATAGATACTTAAAAGGGATTTTTATTTATTTGTAACTAATTTTCCAAATATATAGGATATACCTTGTATTATATATGGCACTAGGTTAGTGTTCGTGAAACAATTAGATTTATGATCTTAATATTGTGACAAGTGATTTATGATGTTTAATATTGTGACAAGTGACAACTCAAAACTTTTTATTAGAGTAGATAGATACTTAAAAGGGATTTTTATTATTTGTAACTAATTTTCCAAATATATAAAATATTCCTTGTATTATATATGGCACTAGGTTAGTGTTCGTGTGCAACAAGTATTGGATAACATATATAACGTCAACTAAAAAGGATATTAATAATATGTTTTAAAATTCAGCTTGAATAAATGATACGGTGTCAATGAAAAAGAATGTTCATAATATGGTCCAACGATATTTAATATTAGTAATATGAGATATACCGTCAACCAAAAAATATTAATAATATGATCTAAATTACGGGTTAAATAAATGATATGGCGTCAATGCAAAATATATTCATAATTTGATAGTAGTATGCAAAGGCAATGATGAATCAAATGTCACGGAGTATGTTGTGTCCACAAGATTAAGAGGTAATTATTAAGAAAAATCAAAGAGACCACATACTACATAATCTATAACTACTTGAGAAATGAAATTTAGATATAAACATGACTAGTGTTGTAAAACTCGGTTAATTCGGTTGAGTGCTCGGGGTGTACCCGAAAATTGGCCATTTACTAAAGCAACTTACTACAACTCGATCACAAGTAAGTTACTTCGAAATATTTGACAATGCATAAAGAAAATTCACCAAGTGTCAAATCTTCTGAAAACAAAGACACAAATCTTTTGAAATCTTCCTAAGCCAAAGATTAAAAGTCTTTCGAAGCTTCAACATAAAGTCTTCCAAACCTTGAATACTGATTTCTTCTAAAGACAAAGAAGACATGTTTTCTCTTACACTACTTTTGAGAAAAGCTGAACTAGTTTTTGATGTCATCTCTAGTGACTCACCAACTTATACAAGTTGGTGATTATCTCCATACTTTTGTCAACTATAGATAATGGTGTCTATGTCTATAACTTTTCACTCTTGAACTTTTATCTTTTTTGTAACATATTAGGATGTGCGCTATGGCATGTCATAGTTAATGGTAAAATGGCAATCTACCTTTGGACTTTACATTGATCTTGTTGTCTAGATTAGTGTCCACCTAGCTTTCAAAATATGGTTGGCTGTAGAATGTAGTATAAAGTGTCTTATGTAACCAGTTCTTAGGACTAAGCCAAAACACTTAAGAGCAATATACATCATCCTTGAAAACCAATCTCTATGCTCTTGTATGTTATTACCTTTGTTATTTGTTTTATTTGCCTAATTCCCTATTTGATCTATTAAATATTGTCTTCTCCAACTTGTAAATTTGTTGCACAACCCAAAACCGGTCATGTAATTGGTATCAGAGCTTTTTAGGATCTTGATTATAAGATCTCTCCATCTTAAATCTCTTTAGTTTCATAAAACACTTACTTGCTCAAATGCCAGCTCTCACTAAGGCTGATATGGAAGCCGACACCATGATGAAATCTTAACTAATCACTCCTAATGACTTTGATACTTAGTGTATAAGGATGGAAGGCTTTATCATGTCATAGGATAGAAGGACGTGGAGATCTGTAATTTTAAACCGCACAACCCAAACACTACTTCAACGATTGCTGAAGGTGAGATGATACCAAATGACACGACTGACTATTCTGAGGAAGATTGGAAGAAGATTGATGTAGACCAAAAGGCCATGACCACTCTTCAAATTGCTACTCCTAACTCTATCTAAAGAGTCTTCAAGAAGTGCAAGACTGTAAAGGAATTCTAGGATGCATTGAAGCTTATGTATGAAGGGTCTGAGGAAGCTAAGGATACCATCAAGTAGCAGTTTGAGAACTTCATCTTCAAGATAGGTGAAAGTATGACTCAACAATACTTCTGGTATGGTAAGGTTGTAGATTCTCTGATGGATGTTGGAGTTAAACTTGAGAACAAGGACATTATGAGGAAGTTCATGTTCTATGTTCTTAGACAATGGACACACTACTATATGGCCATTAAAAGAATTAAAAACCTCTCCACCCCCACTCTCATTGAGTTTTATGGTATCTTGAGCGGTTACCTAATATAGATGAACATACAAACTCCATCCACCATCTCATCCAATAATTAATAGAGTTTAGCCCTTCATGTGCTTGAAATGGATAGAAGAGAGCCACATCATCATCTCGTCTACTACCCTAACAACTCGTAAAAGGGTACTTGCGTCACCTTCCCGGAGAAACCAAGAGAGAGCTACACTCAAGGAAGTCAATTCCAAGAGCCCAACTCATCTCATGCCTTTGTGTCTTTAGATGAACATTGTGGAAACTATCTCTTCACCCTTAAAGACTTATACTATATCCATCCAGATGATCTGGAGTGTATGGAGATAGTCCAGCAGATGACTATTCTTACTCACAGAGCCAAGAAGTTATACAAGAGAACAGTATGAAAGTTTCAAAGCAATGTAATCAGTTAAAAGTTTGGACTGGATAAAAGCAAAGTAAAGTGTTTTAACTGTAACCAAATGGGCCGCTTTGCTAGGGAGTGTAAGAAACCAAGAACAAATGGTGGCCAAACACAATCTAGGCTAAACTACACTGATGATGCTCCAAGAACAGACAAGCCAAGCCAACCAAAGCAGCGCTACAGTAGCTATTGAATATGCAGGCTTTGAATGGATCTTTTAGGTAGAGGATGTCTCTCCACAGCAATCACTGATGGTAGATCATGCTAAAGACGATGTATTGGAACATCTTTGTAATCCTGAATGCATTGCTATAGTAAACATGTATAGGTCTTATAACTTGGAAGTGAGAGCTGATATTGAGTCTTTGGATAATTTAAAAGTTGATTTTAAAATAGTAGAAAATGACTATAAACTTAAAATAAAGGATATGGAGAAAATAATTTCTACACTTGAACATGAGGACACAAATTACAGGACTCAGATCAAAAATCTTGTTACCAAGTTAACTAAATACCACGTTGAGCTTATGATCAGTAAAAGCAGGGCAAAAAATAGGTTCTTGAAAAGGAAACCTTCAAGAATATCATATCTTCATCCTTGCATGCAAAGATTTGTTAATAGAATAGGTAGGGATGGGGTCAAGTGAGACAGCTCTTCCACACACATTATCATCTGTCAGATCTCCAAGGCATGAAACTTGTGAAGATGAGTTGCCCCTCATTGATCCTATTCATGTAGATGAATATGAAAATGATCTAGTGAAGGATGAACAAGAAGTGTGCAAAGAGGTTTATCCTAAGAAGGGTCGCTACACTCCTTGAGAAAAGAAAAAAACAAGGTATGGAAAAGTCAGCTAGAAAGAATTTGATCAGGTATGCTAAAAGAAAATCAAAGAAAGTCCAAGAGATCAAGCCTACTTTCAACGCCAAGCAAAAACAAGTTTTTATCTCTACTAGGCTTGAGGTATTGAAGACTAAAAACTTAACTAAGGACTTTAGTACCTAGAGTCCTAGTTCAAATTCAAACCATCTTGGTCAAGAGAAGAAAGTTAAACAAGTGTGCACCACTGCTGCATAGCCTGAACCATTCAACTTTAAAAGCAAGCTTCACCCTTAGAAACTTGCTACAACATCTTAGAAAATGAAAAAGGAGCTAGAAAGAGATCAAGATCAACCTTTTCTTAAAATACGACCCTCAGAAGTATGCTCGTGGAATGCATTATGTGTGGCAGTACAACTTATTATGCTAAGCGTTCGATCTACAATCCTAAGAGTACCATCCACATGAACAAGAAGAAGACTTCTGATAAGAAGAAGAAAATAGCTTCGAAAGGAAAATCACTTTCCTTTGGAAGCTACAAGGTGAAAAAAAAGAAGATAGGTGGAAAACTATCTCCCAAAGCAAGTTTGGTCTCGGAAGAAAGGAATGCTTCTAAAACAGCAAAGTCTACTACGGTGGATGCAATAACTTTTGAAAGTTCAGTCTCTAAAAACTTCCGAAGTCACAAAAATTTACCAATTATTAAAAACCAAGTCTGATTCTCTAAAGATGGTGTGGAACATGAAGGAAGGCCATGTGACCGAAAATTTTCATCAACAACAGGCAAGGATCCTCCAATCTTCCATATAGGATGAATAATTGTTGAATTATGTTTAGTTCATCTTGATGAGCCCAAGACCAACAAGGCTTGGGTTTTCACATATAACTACTCATCTCTTCTTCATGTGCAGTAACAACTCTTCTTCATGTGCAGTAACGACTGAAGACTAAAAGAAACGTACAGATCATTGATAGTGGTCGTTCCAAGCACATGACTTACAATGGGTCTTTGCTTCAAAACATTGAGAAAATTGATAGATGGCTAGTTTCTTTTGGAGGTGGAATCAGGTGGTTATGTAACTGGAAGGGGTATGGTGACAAATGGTAGGCTCAATATTTAGAAGGTAAACTTTGTCAAAGAGCTTGGGTACAATCCCTTGAGTATATCTTAATTTTATGAAAGAGACATAGCATGCTCTTCAATGAACTTAAATCCATTGTTCTAAAGCCTGGGGTGATCATAATTAGGAGAATATCTTGCTCAGAGCCCTATGAAAGATAAGATGTACAATATAGATTTGCAAGAAACCTCCCTATATGGAGAAGTTTCTTGCATTCTATCTAAATCAAATAGTGATGAGTCTTTCCTTTGGCATAAAATAATATGTCATGTTAACTTTAAGAATATGAATAAACTAATTAAAGATGATTTGGTAACTGAAATTCCAAAGAAAGAGTTTACAAGTGATGACCATAAGTGTCTCACAAGCCAAAGGAAATGAACTCCATCATTACTCCCCCACACTTATTACATATGGATCTTTTTGGCCCTACTAGTATAATAATTTTAGGAAGAACTTCATATTGTCTTGTAATCACAGATGACTTCACAAGATATACTTGGGTCCTTTTTTTAGAAATAAGGATGAGACCCCTAAAATCTTAAGATAATTCATTCTAAAAATTAAGAATCAATGTGATCACAAGGTCAAGATCCTAATATGTGATCAAGGAACTAAATTCAAGAACCAAATCCTTGATACATTTTGTGATGAAAAGGTATAGTGCTCTTAGAATTCTTCAACAAATTGGAGTTGCTGAAAGGAGAAATATGACACTTATTGAGGATACAAGAACCATGCTCTTTAACTCTATACTACCTACCACCTTTTGAATAGAGGCGGTCAACACTGCCTGTTATATGCAGAACAGAGATTTACTAGTCAAAACTCATGGTAAGACTCCTTATGAACTGTGGAACAAAAGAAGACCTTTCATTGGTTTTCTCAGGTCATTTGGATGACCATGCATAATCTTCAATACCAAAGATCATATAGTCAAGTGCTGAGAAAGCAGATGATAGATATTTTATTGGATACTCTTCACTAGCTAAAGCTTAAAGAGTATACAATCTTAGAACTAGAGTAGGTGAGGAGTCAGCCAATACGACCTTCAATGAACACCCTCCTAGTATGAAAGGTTCTAGTCCTGATTGGATATTTGATCTTAATTTAGTTAACAACTATTTTAACAAATCTTGTGAATATGTTTTAGGGAAAACAAGTAATGTATCTGTAGGAGATCCTGATCCAAGATTTGAGTTGAGAAGACCAAATGATAGAATTCCTTAAGCTCTAGTGGTAACAGACCTAACAAGTAGAAATCTTGTCAGCACAACCATAACAAATTTTTCAGCTGATAAATCTAAAGTGCCAACCAATTCCACCAACATGTGATAAATCTAAAGTGCCAACCAATTCCACCAACATGGCACAAAACTCAAATGAAGGTATTCCGATATAAGAGGAGATAGAGATAGTGAAAATGATCAAGAATTTCATGATGCTGACAAGCATTCCACCGAAGACAACATCAATGATGTCACACACTCTATTTATATTCATGTCCAGTTATTTTTATGTCTACTAAATGTACCCATTGCCTTTTATCCTGACTTATGATTTTACAAACTTTTCAAGTATGTTTAGTACAGCCAATAATAATTATTGGAATGGACATCGAATTCTCGGCACATGCTATATACTATGGCTATATTTAAAGAATATGCAATATCTATTTCTAGTAGAAGAATTTGTTAAAACATCAATTTGAAATGATGTTTTTGTATATACAAGGTTTTTCAAACTCTTATGAATATATTAAAATATAAAATACAAAATGATATGTTTTGAAATATGCTTTTAGTTGCATAACTTTAAATATATGAATAAACAAATGAAAACATGTGTACCAATTAGTCTTGGTCCCACGGTGTCCTAAAATCAGGGTATGACATGTTGTTATTAGAGCCATAGGTTATAATGAATTGTATTCTTCTTATTGTAGTATCTAGGCTTTAACCAAATTAGTGACTGTCTATAATAATAAAAGTTAGGAAGATACCTAACTAATGAATAAGCGTGCAAAAATCTGAGAATTAAATATCGTTATGTCACAACCGTTGTATTTTCTGAAAGATAAAAAATATACGAACTAGGGATATGCCGATCCTAATCTCTAGTGACCATATGTATAATTACTATACAAAAAAGATAGTAATATTGAAGTTACTAGTCAAATAAAAGTTAAAGGGGAATTAGGATATCAAGTAGAATCCTCATGGAATCAAGGAGCCTCTAAACATAGAAATTAAAGATTTGATACTCCTCTATAACAAAAAAGGCTTGCACCTTAAAGAAAAAAATGAAAACAGACTACTAGATCATGCAAGCCTAGAATGAAGGTAAGAGGATCGACGGATAAAGTCAAAACGCCAACAAATGAAAAATTAAGGAAGATTTATGAATATTTGGAGAAAAAATATCAAATCTTTAACCCTCCACCTTATGAAACATTTCAACCACCAATAGATGTGCAGGATTCAAATCTAAACATATACCATGACATCATGATGGGTATTAGGAATCGTCCATCGCAATACGAATACTCATATCACTATCCCCAATCAATGATTGAACATCCAGACTATTCCTTTTAATAATTATTGGATCTAGAAAGGCTGATGCAACCAAAACCAAATACTTAGAGAATTTTAGTGCTGCAAGTAAAGGACTTCCAAAGTTAAGTGTGGAACTTCCGAAGGAAAAAGGAGTTCTTCTAAAGACAAATTCAAGAACAACTTCTGAAGGAAAACTCCAACTTCCAAAGACAAAATCTTCTCTTCTGAAGTTCAAGACTTAGAAGATTTCAAGACAATAACTTCCGAAGTAGAAGTCCCCAAGCCTCGAAAGAAGTAAGTCTCTTCCGAAGTATAATTAACCTCAGAAGAACTTGTTCTTCCAAAGCCAATCAACCTTTGGAAGACACTACTATGAACTAGTGGACATAAGTATGGTCCTTTTGACACTCCACTGCAGACCTCTGATATGCTGCATGGCGCTTTTTCAAAAGCCCATGTAGTTGACCATACTTTATTCCATTGTTCACCTTTATCAGTTAGTACAGTTACCAACTTTAGTTGATGACAAAAGGTAAGTCATGGACATGTCATAACTACCAAATCTTAGATAAGACATTATCTAAGATACCTTAACTATAGTTTTGTATTATTGCTTTCGTTATAGTGTAACACCCGGTTGTTATCTCTTTTGAAGCCGAAAAGGAGAAGAAAGATATAAAGTCCTAAGTCGAGGGACCAAACTCGCCAACGAAAGAAAGTCGGGTGAGTGGGAATATCAACGGAGAGGGCAGCCCTTACCCTCTCCCCACCCACTTTTCAGCCAAAAGAAAGAGAAGAAGAGAGAAAGGAAGAAAAGTTGTTCGGTTGGTTCGAGTGAGCCAAAATCATTGAGACGCGCGTCAAAAGCAAGCTCTTCTCTTCATGGTCATTTTGTGAGTTCTAGGACCCTCCTTTAAACGTTTTTGAATGATTTGGGGCTGGAAAACATCTGAAAAATCGGGTTTTGAGTGTGTGCATGTTTGACCCGTTTGTGTATGTGTATGTGTGTGTATGATCCGTTTGAGTCTTGTTTGTGAGCTTGTGTGTGCTTGAATGGTGTTGTGGTATGCATCCATATGGTCTAGGATGGTTGATTTGGGCTTAGAATGAGTTTGGAGGTTGAAAAGGGGAGTTTGCTTTCGGCTGGAACTGCATTCTGCATCAGCTAGGGCTAGGCGACCGAATGGAGGCCATACGGCCAATAGGGTGCCAGGGGTCCATTCGCACGATTGAGGCCCATTCGCATGATTGATTTCTATTCGCACGATTGAGGTCCAGTCGCATGGAGGTCATGCGATTGAAGGTCCAGTCGTATAAGTGCTCATCCGCATTAGTCCATTCACACGATTGGGTGTTCACTCGCATGAGTGTTCATCCACATTGGTTCATTCGCATGATGTTCAGTCGCATGGAGGCCATGCGGATTAAGGGTGTCTATACGCACGAATAGGGCTGTTGCACCCAAGGAGAAGTGTAGTTTAACATTTGACTTTCGGGGGAAAGTGCAGATGTAAGTTTTGACGTAAGGATTCCCGTAGATTTATGTAAGGTGACGATTGAGGCCTTAGAGAGCATGATGGGCATGATGATGATGTTGTATGTTTATGCATGATGCATTTTATGTATGTATGATGTTGTCCTGTATGACATGATGACTGTGCATGTTAATGTTCCTTATTATTGATGTATGTTTATCTTTCGTGTGACCTTACGTGTTATGATAATGAATGAAATGAAGTATTACGTAACGTAAAGTGAAAGATAATAAAAAGTGGAACATGATGAATGCATGCATTATTGAACAAGGAAAGTAATGAAAGTCTTGCAAGTATTGGATATCGGGACACGCCATAAAAAGGTGTTAGCCCAACGGTGTGTGGGTTCGCTACCCCGAAAGGATGCATATCGGGGTCCTTCTCTGTGATCGACCATTTATATAGAACCTCTACCGCTTACCTCTAGTACTGTGGCACCATGTTTAGCTGTCTATTTATAGACTTCGGCCCAGTAGCTAAATAGTTCGGGTGTAGCATATGGTATTGGTACGGAAGATATCCGATATGCAAGAAAAGATATAAGATGAATGAACGAATAAAGAATATAATATAACTATTATCTATGTGTACGTATGATGTATGATCACATGAAAGAAAAGAACGGTTTCCAACGAAGAAAAGTATGTTTTATTTTGTAAAACTAGAACTCACTCAGCAACATTGACTTTGATGTGTTTCCAGTTGGCAGGTAATGATTGCTGAGGGTGGCACGAGGCGGCTACTCAACTCTTTTGGGATGGCATCCTTAGTTTATAATACTTTTTGATGTAATGCAACTGGGGTTTTGTAATTGAATTATTATGTATTATTTTGCAAAAGTTTTATAATGAACGAGATGTCATTTTTGAATGTTTTCGCTGCGATTTGTGTAAAAGAAAAGTAATTATATGTTTATGTGCGATGAGGATCCAGCTGTAAGTGTCCCGGAACGGAGCCTTACATATAGGTTTCTAGCTAGTATCAAAGTATATTCGCCTGTAGGTGATAGTATATATAGTTTCATTGTATCTCTCATAAGATGCTTGTAAGAGTCTTGTAATATTTTGAGTTGAGAAGTATATACAAGTACTTTGAAAATTATGTTCTTGTGTTCTTTGTTACTTAGTATATTATCATGGACTCTTAGAAGAGATTCTGCTTCATCTAGAACCATATGTGATTAAGTGAGTTTGAAAGAAAGTTAAGTGTTAAGTGACAAATATCAATCCTGCAATGATGAACTGAAATGAAAATATGAAGAAAGCAGGGAAAGAACAAGCTGGTGGAAGTAAAGATAAGTAAATGTGAAAAACTTCATGTCATTGGGTGTGAAAATATCAAAATAGAGAGGAAAGCTTATGGTTGACTAGGATAAAATGATGTAGGAAATAAGATTGTAATATGTATAATATTACATATACATATACATATATATATTATATCAAATATTCTTTTTTTTTTTTTCGTAGAATGTCTGATATCAAACCATTAGCTTACACTTGTGGCAAACGCAAAGTCACCAAAATGACAAATTAATTTTACAAAGAGAAGAATTCAAAGAATGATTGCTAAAGGAATCAAAGATATGATTCTAACAATAAGTTCAGCAATGCAAGATAAGGATTCTCCGAATCAAAATTAGAGAACACAAAAACCAAGAATACGAAGGAAGAACATCATAGTTTTAGTGGTGAGAATTCTAGAAAGGAACCACCATGGAAGAAGAAAAACAGGACATATATTCATATCCAACATTCCAAGTTTCTAAACCCTTAGAATTTACTGGAAATAAAGGAGTTGTGGCAGCCATTCATTGGCTAGAGAAGATAGAGGCAGTATTAGCCATCAATAAGTGTGCAGAATCATATATGGTTTGTTATGCTTCAAATTTATTCAAAGATGAAGATTTGGAATGGTGGAACTCTATAATACAAGCCAGGGTCAACAGAAGATTTATGCCATGAGTTGGGAAGAATTTCATGAGTTAGTAGTATGGATTTCTCTTTTATCAGTTAAAAGAAAATATAACCATATATTTTTTATTCATACAATGATAGGTGCTGATCACAAAGAGTATACGTCAAAATTCTTTGAGTATGCTCATTTTGGTACCACATTTGGAAATTCCTGAATCAAACAAGATTAATCGATATATGTACAGGCTGATCATGAGATAAGAGATATGGTGAAGGTGGTGACGTCGCAAACGTTCCAGCCTACTATTAAACTAGTTGGTTAGTGACAGATGGGATGGTTAGAACCCAAGAGGGAATAAGATTATTGAAGAATAACAAGCCAAAAAAAGTAAAGAGTTTGACAAGGGATTTAACAAGAAAGGGAAATCACCGATGATGCCTGAATGTAGAACATGTGGAAAAAGGCATGTAGGGACAATGAGGATGAACATATACTTCGATGATTGTAAAATTTCAGGTCACTAAACTAAGAATTGTTAAAGAAAGAAGGTAATTACATGCTTCAACTGCAATGGACAAGGAAATTATAAGTCTGAATGTCTAAAGTTAAGCAAAGTAGGAAATGTTAGAGGATCAAGCTCCAAAGCTGAACCTAGTTTGAAGAAAATGGAAAGAGCTTTTGTGATGAATGCAAAAGATGGTGTGGGAATACTAGATGTTATCACTGGTACGCATCTTGTTAATAACGTCTATGCTAAGGTTTTATTTTGTTTCGGTGCAAATCAAAGTTTTACAGATTATAAATTACTAAATCCTGTAAAAGAGCCTTTAGCAAGATTAGAAAATAATATGAAGTCGAAACAAAAAATGGTAATATTTTTAAAATCATTGAATCATTAGATAATGGTAAGATCACTCTATCTCGTCAAGTTATTCCGGTGAAACTTCTATCTACGAATTTAGCTAGTTTTGATGTAGTATTACGTATAGATTGGTTAGCTTTCAACCAAGCCCATATTCAATGTAATCAAAAGACAATTAACTTTTTGCACCTAATGAAGAAAAGATAATCATTTAAGAAGATAGACCAACAAACCATGTTGGACTCATCTTAATGATAAATGTAAATAAGTGCCTAAGAAAGACTGATTGGCATATCTGATTTCTATATCAGACCAAATAAAAAAAGAAGAAAATTAAAGGTGTACTTGTTGTAGCAAAATTTAATTTTGTCCTTCTAGATGAATTAACAGGAATCGTACAAGATAATGAAGTTGAACTTAGGATTAATCTAGTACTTGGTACAACAACTATAGCCAAAGCTCTGTATAGATTAGCACCAACTGAAAGAAGAAATTAAGGCAACAACTTGATGAATTATTAGAGAAAGGATTCCTACACCCAATTTTTTCACCTAAGAGAGCTCCAATTCTTTTTGTCAAAATGAAATATGGATCTATGCGTATGTGCATTAAGTACTAAGAGTTGAACAAAGTAACCATAAGTATCGATATTCGCTTCCAAAAATATATTATTTATTTGATCAACTTCAAGGAGTGTGTTACTTTTTCAATATTGATCTAAGTCTAGATACCAACAACTCAAAGGAGTGTGTTACTTTTTTATTGATCTAAGTCTAGATACCAACAACTCAAGGTACAAGAAAAAGATATTCTTGAGATTGCTTTCAGAACCAAACACGGATATTATACATTCACTTTATGCCTTTCAGACTCACTAGTGCTTCGCTAGTTTTATGGAAATGACGAATCAAATTTGTAAAATCTTATCTGGACAAGTCTTTGATCATGTTCATATATTATATCCTTATCTATTCTAAGAATCAAGATGAACACGCAAATCATCCTAATTGATTGATTAAGAAACAAGAAATTGTACGCTAAATTTTTAAAATGTGAATTTTGGCAGAGAAGTATAATTTCTTGGGCCTATCATCAATGAAAAAGGTATCCAAGCAGATCCTTCTGAAATTAAAGCTATCACTAAATGGAAAGTCCCAAAATCTCCATCTGAAGTACGAATTTTGATCTGATTGTTGAGACTTGATCAAAAACAAATTAATATATCGATCATAGCTACCTTTATTATGTAATTGTATGTAAGATCGTCTCCATAGGGAATTTTTGAAAAGTGTTTAACAAAAAAACTCGATTAAATTAATCACACAAACTTTAGAAATAAAAATCAAAAATTTTAATGATTTCTAGAATAATAATGCAAAGAAGCAACGAAATTTTGAAATGAATTTATTCATTAATGGAAAGATAATCACTTTCAGATTTTTAATTACGCAAGATCAACAACGAACATGTTTTATTAGGATTTGCACCAATAATACTACAAGATCTTAACTTTTGATTAAAGTGATAACAAAGAAACAATCGTTTAAGATTTTTTATTCATCATATTACCAATTTACCTGTATCAAGTTGTCTACTAGTCTTAGTAAGTTAACGATGCAATGAAATTGAAAACTAATAATCAAGTACCCAACTTTATTTATATAAAACATTTAATCAACCAAAAGTTAATTGCACTAAATAATTCAATCTTCATCATAAAATCCTAATGAAACCATACCAATAGTCATTCTAAACTAGAATGATTCACCGAAAGTGATTACAAAGCGAACTAGCCACGCATAATCTTCATTATGCCTTCGATCATGGATTGAGAATGTTTGTGGATGATTTAGGATACTTGGAACACCAAAAATCACCTAAAGTTCGTTTATTTTCATCTCCATGAAGTTCCCCTTAGAAAACCCTATTTAGATAATTAAATCCGGTGTTGAAACTACTACCGCTATATCATACACCCAACCGGCCTATGATATGCCACCTCATACGCCCAACCTTCTAAAGTTTTTTCCAAATACACCCCATATACGGCGGAAGCGGTTGACATGCCCTCCCTAGCATATCATACAACGGTTGATTGATTTTTTATCTTTATTTGTATCTTTTGTTGTTTGCACTTTTAGTCCTTGAACTTTATCTTTGTGTTATCTTTAACTCTCATTATGCCTCTTTTAGCTCTAAAAACCTGTTAAACATAACATAAACAAAGTAAACTTATTCCATAACAATAAGCTTATGAAAATACGTATTTAAGCATCATAAACATCAAATTATCGTTAACTGGTCACATCCTAACACTTGTCCTTTGCTTGTCCCTAAGCAAGCCTTTAGATACTTTTAAACTTTTGTAATAGATACATTCTCCAATCCCTTTCTAATTCTTAGTTCTAGCTCAAGGTCATACCCAAATTCACATAACTTTTTAAACATATTTGTCAATTTTGTTCTTTTAAAAAAATCATGTCACTTTAAATCTAATTCACCTAACCAAACTGAATAAGCTTTCAAGTTTTACCTATGAATATAAATCATATTTCTCATAGTATACCTAAAGTATACACAATCAAAAGGACTTTTATGGGTTGTCATTAGGCTTAGGTTTTGGATTTTTTGGATAAAAATGACTAAAAGGGATGAAATCCAAAAATATATAAGGCTACCTTCTTTGAAGATTTATTCCTAATATCTATGTGTTTTGTATTATGATACAAACATTAGCCCAGCTTTTGTTTTTTTCATTTTTGTGAGGCATACTAACATTTGCCCTCTTTCATGATTTCTCACTTTTCAAACGATATGACATATGGCCACTTTTTTCATATAATTTGAAAATATCCTTATCAAATTACCATAGAAAAAGTCTGGACACTTTGGCCACTTTTGAGCATAGAATCACCTATCCAATTCGGATTTCATTAAAACAAAATTAGAAAGATAAAACTCTTAATCTTTTTCTTTTTTAATCATATTTAGCATTGGGTGTCATATTGGTTTTCTTTTGGTTTCTAATGGGTAATATTGGATATAATCTAGAAAATACAACTTAAAAGCCTTTTTCAATTCCTAAGGCTAAATGTTAATGTCTTTATCATCTTTATGCAAAATTTGGTTTCTTGCTTGAAGCATTGCATATGAATTAACAGTTAAACTTTAGTTATTTAATATAACCTATGCAAAAAAGATCCACCTTTTAGCTTATTACCCTCAGTTAGACAAACTTAAATTTAAAGTTTTTTTCTCAATTAAACACCACAATGTCTCTAACCATGATCAAAAACCAAAAACCATACTTTAGTAGGTAATTAGTTAATGATTTACATTGAAATTATAGCTTTTCAGCACCTTCAAACTCGCTTGGGACATTTTTCAAAAAATTAAATTTCTAATATCATTATTTTTTTCTAAAATTGTTCTTTATATCCCCGCTCACACTTGGAATACATTGACCCTAAAAATGCTAATAAAATTAATCATGTTAATAATCAAGGGAAGTAGATTTCCCAAGTTCATTCCCAACACCTATCCAAACCTATACATTGCTAAGAAAAACCAGTACGTATCATTCTTAACTTATTATCAATCAATACAAACAAAAACATAAAAGGAACATTGTTCCAATCACCAAATATTGGATTGTTCAAACCCAAACTAGTGGAAATAGCACATGAACCTAATCATAATTATTAGTGAATGTCTTCATCAACTAACTTGTGCTTCCCTGTACTTGACTTGTGCCTCCCCATGCTTAAGTAGTTGTGCATAGTGATTGAACTATCAAAACAAAACAAAACAAGACGAAACAAAGAAACTTAAACATTAATAGAAGAAATAAAACTCACTTTCGTAGAAATCATGATTGCATTTAATGTATTCAACAAGTCTTTAAACCCCTCAGTAGATCCACGTGGACGAGTTGTAGTTTCGTAAGGGTTTTTAATGAACGCACCCATAAAGTTCACTAGTTGCCTCCCAGTTAAAGTTAAGTTTTAGGTTTTTATCGAGACCGTACTTGTTACCACTATGGTGGTCGAAGTGCACATTTTCTTACCAAGTTTCCAATGTATGCTCGATAATTGACATGCCAGTTTGTCACACCCTCAAATTCCACAAACGGGGTATTACCGTTAGGCGTGTGACTTCCAGGATCTCAGCCACTAGTTACACCAACGACACGTTAATTATAAAACATAATTTACTTATAAAACTTGAATTCATCAAAGACTAGTTTTAAACGTGGACATAATAGAAGTCGCGGAAGCATAGTAAATATTAGTTGTTTAAATGGCGCAACACGCACAAACCGAATAAATAAAATTCATTGAAAAACTTTAAATAAATCACGTCGATAATTATGCATGAATGAAATGCTCCTAAGCGTGCGCGTCTTGTGAACCTGAAAGAAACATGCTAAAATATCAATACAAGGTTGGTGAGTTCACAGGTTTTGATAAATTAAACATAACAGTAAACTGATACAGTAATCCAAAATAATATCAGTAGATAGCTAGTCTACTCAACAAGTTACTAAGTGTATGAAGTTCGCAACCGACGCTGACAACGTAAAGAATGCCTCGGCTATGAACACCGTCACAGCAACAGAAATTAGGTTATTAAACACCCGTTTGACGAACGTTGTGCTAGCGCGACTAGCCCGGTGGGGTTTGTCAAACCCAGTAGATCTACTCAGAATTACCTCGCTAAGTACATATTTAACGGTTCGAAAGTGAGGACTTAAGTATGGTGTCACACTAGTAACAAGTGATATTAAAGTAATACTGATCAGGTGAAAATACGTTTAGAACACACGTTTCTTTCACCCCAAAGAAAGTAAGTAAAGTGGGGCTGAGAACTCACCTTGAATGCACAGCAAACAGTAATGCAGAGAACGGTAATTAGGTTTCCAAATAACCTGACTTTTAGTTAATGTATAATTAATAATAATTACTAATTATAATTACAAAGATTGTACGGTTTCATGTTTCGCGACTCAGTTCGGGTGCAATGCCGGTTGACGATAGAATTCCTACGTTCAAACAAATATCAACACGTACAATCCATACAATCAAGAAAACCCAATATACATGTATTGGCTATTTATAATACAAATACATAAAATCCTTTATATATATATACATATATATACAATACACACACATGCACACCAAATCAACATATGCATGCATTATCACAATAGGCAACCATACACTTTACCATGCACACATACATGCTGAGCACACAAACACACGTATGCATTAGCACCCAACCACTAAACCACACAAAAACACATTCATAAACATAGGTATGCAGAAA
This sequence comes from Flaveria trinervia, assembly GCA_025506515.1. Lineage (NCBI taxonomy): Eukaryota > Viridiplantae > Streptophyta > Magnoliopsida > Asterales > Asteraceae > Flaveria > Flaveria trinervia. The sequence goes on along the minus strand of CM046449.1, from coordinate 9,657,752 downwards.
ACAAACATGTATATACAGCCCATATATAAACACACACATACAACACATTAACACACACCACTCATACATGCACTCAATCCACCCACACACCCATACCCCATGCACTTGCCCCCCGCCATACGCCCACAACACCAACTTTAAACATATAACAATTACGTGTACCTTAATTCCTCACACCATTATGCACGCAGAATGCATACATGCATAAATATGTATATACAGAACACATACATGCATAAGGACATACATACGTGGAACATATATGTATATATATAAGAGCATATCTATGCATGCGGAAGGACATACATATTATTGAGCAGAAGACATATGCGTTCATATACATACACAAAACATACCTGCAAAACATACATACGTACGTACGCAGAAAACATACATATACATATATAACGCATGATCACATACTTACATTATCAAGGATTGTACACCCATAAAACACGCAGAAGCATTCATAACCATACATAATGTCACACAACATGCATAGTCCAAACAGACGCACCCGAACCGTAAACACACCCCAACCGAGATGAAACCGAAACCGCAACACGAATCGAAACTTAGGATCATAGCAACCCGAATAGGAACTGGGGTCAAGGAATCATACCGAGTGAGAGACGGGGCTGCTATGCTTGCCGTTCACCTTTGCCGTTACTCGCGGTTGCTTGCGTTGTTGTTGTCGATGAGAAGGTGCCGGTGGGAGTTAACCGCGGTGCGGGGCGGGTCGGGAGTACTCACTTGCGGGACGGTTGTGAGAAAGGGTTGACAAGGTGGAGAGGCTTGGTCGACGGCAGGAAGCAGGTGGTTGAAGTAGGGTTTCGGTTGTGTAATCGGGAGGAACCGTGGAGGGTTTTTTTTTTTGTTTTTTTTTATTTTTTATAGATGTTGAACTTTGATAAATGACAGTTTAGGTCCCTCGATTTATGAAAGGATTAATATTAGAAATTTTATGCTCTCGGTTAGTTTATGTTAAACCAAGATCAAGTGGGGATAATAATAATAGTATAATATAATGAAAGGTTAGATAGGGGTAATGGTTTTAGCCTGAAAATACGGGGTGTCACACAGTTCCATAATATCTTCCCAATGATTGGTATGTAAAATAAAGTTGTTGGGAACCAACTTCATGATAACTCTTCTAATGTCATAAAATGTCACCTTTCGATTCTTTATCCTCAAATCTTATTCTTCACTTTTGTTGGATGGAGTAATAAGCATAATATAAAGGTCAGGATAAACTTTGATTACCTCAGTCTTTGGTTTTTTAAGAAGTTCCATGTCTTGATCCAAAGATTTGTAACCAATTCTTCTATTGTTTCCTCAACCATGGTGGATTCAATCTTTAATTCTTCTACAACTGAGATAAAAAAGTTTGGTATTACTCTCTACCACCTCTTGTATTTCCTAGTCCTCTAGTGACTCTTCAATCTAGATTTTGATTAAGAGCACCTCATATTTTATGCTAAGTTAGTGGAATCATTGTGATCGGAAAGTTGGTGTTGTGATAAAGTTTCACTAATCGTGGATAATATAAACTCGAATTAGACAATCTTATCATCTTCCTAACTCAAATCAGGCAATATTATCCTCTTCTTTAGATTGATAAATGTTTTAAAAGGGCTTCTTACTTTGGTTAACAACATTTTCTTTAATTTGATTAGGAGACTTTCATTGGTTGTGATTGTACCCTTTGGAAAACTTTAATTGGCACGAGAAGGCATACGGATCCCCTTGATTACACATATTAAAATCCTTGTATGCCGGTTGAGAATATTCTTGGTGATAGTCATTATTATCCTCCCGGTAACTTAAGTTTTCTGCCATCTCTGCTTGCTTAAATGTTTATAATCCAAATTTTGCTTAAAATTATAACTCCAATTGATAATATCCTTCATAATATGGAGAAGATCCTTCATAGTAAAGATATTATGATGGTACATCATCATAATAGACACCCAACATATATAATTTCCTTCTTGCATCCTTACACTTTTGCAAGTAATCAGGTCAATCATCTCGTGTATGAACTGGACTCCCGCAACAAGTACATGAATAATAAACTTGATTCATGTTGAGTTTTAACTACTTGAGAGTAACCTTCAAGACATGATACACCTAGGGTATCACCGCACAAAACAAAAGAAAACAAAACCAAAACTAAAAATTTACAAAACAATAACACTTTGCTCATTGTTTCCCTAGCAATGGTGCCATTTTGATATGGTTGTCGAGACTCGATCAAATGAAATTAATATATCTGTTATAGTTACCTTTATTATGTAATGGTAAGTAAGATCGTCTTCATAGAGAATTGGTGGAAAGTGTTTAACAAACAAAATTTGATTAAACTAAAGACACAAATTTGGAAATAAAAATCGGAACTTTGAGTTCTAGAATACTAATGCAAAAAGCAATGAACTTTGAAATGAATATACAAATTAATGGAAAGATAATCACTTTCGTGTTTTCAATTCCGTAAGGTCAACAATTAACATGTTTCATTAGGATTTGCACAAACAATACTTCAAGGTCTTAACCTTTGATCAAAGTGACAATAGAAACAATCTTTTACGATTTGTTCTTTTATTATATTACCAATTTATCTTTATCAAGTTGTCTACTAGTTTACCGAGTTAACGATGAAAGGAAATCGAAAACTAATAATCAAGCACACAACTTTATTTATAAGAAAAACATTTAAATCAACCAAAATTTAATTGTATTAAATAATTCAATGTTCATCACAAAAACCTAATGAAAGCATACCAACAATATTTCTTAACGAGAATGATTCACCAAAAGCGATTACATAGCAAACTAGCCACACATCATCTTCATTATGCCTTCGATCATGAATTGGAGTGTAAGGCCCCGTTCCCGGGCACCTCACAGTTGGTCAATCACAGCAGTTAAAACACTACAAATTATAAATTATACAAACTTTAAGCAGCGGAAACGATTTATCAAAAACCATACATTTCATTTAAAACACTGTTGTTAAGCAATACATCATCATTATCTGTTTACAAAAGAATTGTTTTAAAACATTACAAAACAACAACAACATAAAATACAAATGGATGTCAGTCTTTTCCTGCCGAGTAGCTTCACCCTCGTGCCATCCTCAGCAATAATTACCTGCCAACTGAAAATGTATAAAAGTCAGCGTTGCTGAGTGAGTTCTAGTTTTAAAAGTAATAAAATACTTTCTATATGTTGTATAAGAAAATACTCTTTTTTGTAAAATATAACTCTGTACTGTATGTGCGAGCACGCATTAACTATATGAACAATACTGTTCGTTCTCATTACTGTATGCCTTGTCTGTTCTGTAAACTTTTATCTTTATGTTTCACTTTCTGTATGGACCAGTGAGCAATACCCCAACTGTATGCGCGATGGAAAACGGGTGATGGGCCATCTATATCCCTCGAAAGGGTCAACTATATCCCTCGAAAGGGTCAACTATATCCCTCGAAAGGGTCAACTGTATCCCTCGAAAGGGTCAACTATATCCCCCGAAAGGGTCAACTGTATCCCTCGAAAGGGTTCTGTGTACTGTGTACAAGGCCGACCAATCACCCAGGGCACGCTACAAATGTCCTGCCAATCTCAACTGATTGGCCCCGTGTGCATAATAGGGTAGCAACCCGCAGCACAGTTGAGCTAACGACAACATGGTCGTGCACCTCCTGTAAGCTTGCAAGACTTGTTAACATTTTCATAATGTTCCTCTTCTTTTCTTTATTGCTCTTTCACTTTATTATTACGTTATACTTTACGTTACGATAATACATACCACGTAAAGTCACATACTATAAGTAATAATAATAATAGCAATAACAATAATAAGGAACAATCATAAGTAATCATATCATGCATGAAACATCATCATTAATAAGCCCTTAGTCAACCTTGGTCAAACCCTAAAGCACAGACTCCTAGAAAATTCTGTAAAAATTTCTAAGTGCTTAGGCGCATGGGAACTATTTGGGCGCATGAGCCCTGTTCGGGCGTTTCATCACTATGTAGGCGCATCTGCCAACACTTAAATCATTTATCACTTTAGGCGCATGAACTATTCAGGCGCATAGGCACTATTGGTGCATATGAACACTTAGGCGCATGAGTTATTCGGACGCATGAACACTTAGGCGCATAAGCCACTTGGGTGCATGGGCACTATTGGGGCGCATGGCCTTACACTTAGTCGTCTGGCTAACATTTCCAGGCGCATGGACCACTGTTCAGGCGCATGGGCTGTACTTAAACATTTCTAAGGTAATGTTAGGCGCATGGGCTACTGTTTAGGTGCATGGATTACACTTAAATCTTTCTAAGGCATTTTCAGGCGCATGAGCCTTATCTAGGCGCATGGACCTTCTGTTCAACATGTGTCCAGTATGTTTTCAAACCCAATCATCAAACCCATCTGTTCTAAGCTTAATGTGGCTATTCTAAACATGAACAACCTATAAGCATTCAAGAATCAACATCCAATCATGCACATTACATACGGGTAAACATACCTAAGCTTTGAAAATCATTTTGACATATTTTCAGCCCCAAAGATAGTTTAAAACAAGTAAAAACCGGGGTCTAGAACTCACCTGATGCAACTTGGGTGTTTCTTCCTTTCTAACCCGCTTGCAATGAGTTCAAACACCTAAAAACAACACCAAACATACACCCCGAGCACATACACAAACACATAAGCACATATGCATATAACCGGGATAAAACCCATCATAAACACTTAAAAACCACGAATTCTTACCTTGAATTCGACTTCTCTTCTTCTTCTTTTCTTCAAAACCGAGAGTTCCTTTGCTCTCCTCTCTCTAAACCGAAGAAGATGGTGATGTGAAGTGAGGTGGGCGGCCATGCCCACCTTTACACTAATTTTTCAAAGTTTTGTCCTTTTTGGACAATTTTAGTCCCTCCACTTGGACTTTATGGCTTTTCTTTCATTTATTCTTCATTCTTGTCTTTTAAAATAACCGGGTGTTACATGAAGAATGGTGGGTATCGAGACACTCGTTGAAAGGTGGCGTCCAAAGAGAAACACATTTCACCTACCTTTTAGTGTGGCCATGATAACATTTCAAAATGTTAACACTTTATGGGGGTTATCTATTTACAATGAACAAGCGAGTATTATTTCACCACTAAACAATGTATTCATTTGTATGAAAGTTACTTAGCTCTTATACCAGAAAAACTAGTTTTAAGAGAAATAGAGTAAAAATAATAATTATTTTACGATATATAAAAGCTAATACTTTACATGATCAGGCTAAACAAAAAGACTACATCAATACTTGTGCTCATTATTCACACTCATGGAACATGCTCCACATGCGATCAGTTAACACCGTAGAGAAGTTAGATGCTTTTAGAAGTTTATGGCATATTGTTCAAACATTTCTCTTAGAATGCATATTAAACTAAAGCCTTTATTGGTAGCATCCTAGCACCACATAACACTTTATTCGTAAATTTAGATATGTTTGTGCTTTGATTACCCATTTAGTATTTCCTCTATCATAAAAGTAGTGTCCACTAGATTCTTGGAATTGCTTTCATGTACTGTCATGCTTCAATATTTGTATCATTCATCTATACGTACATCGTTCGTACTTTCTTTGTTACATTATGGTTGCAATACCCTGTCACAACATCTTCAATCTCACAATCTTGAATTTACATGAAATTGCTTGTGATATGTCGTACACAAAATCAATGGTAGGCTTGCGGGTTATTCTAGAAATCTAGATTCTTCATTGCATGTAGGATCCCTGCATATCGATAGGATACAACATGGAGCATACCCTTAGTGGGATCTTAAAATTTCTTCAGAAATTTGTTAAAGAAACCACTTCCAGCTCTCATTAGTCTCTTCATCCATTAGCGTGTACACCACACGCAAAATCAAATTGTTTGCATTTTTAAAACCAACAATCAATAGTTTCCCTTATTAGGTCTCTTTAGATGAGTGAAATATATAAAGATTACATGAATGCAATACCTAAAATATTTAATACTTGGATGGTAGCCAAGGACACATACTTGAATACCTCATAATCCAATATCCTTTCAGATATTGTAACCTTTATACAACGGCCTTAGGTTTGACTGCTATAGCAACAAAAGGTAGTTTGGTCAACCATTAATGTTATCTTCCTGACTACCGTATATATTCTTGCTAGTTTCAAAAGCTTACACCCATCTACCCACCTACCAATAATATAAATTTAAATACTTACACCCTCCAAAAAGAATTTAATATTAATTTATAATAATTATTTCTTTGTTATTATTTAACGTAGCATTTATTAGTTAATATTATTTACAATAACTATTTAATATTTGATAATCATTATTTAATATATATTAACAATTCTCTAGATACAACAAATATATATATAACCCATACTTTTATTTTTAACTCGCACTTCCATTCTTCAAACTCAACTTACACACTCCATTTCTCCCACTCTTCACACTCAAAGATCCATTCTTACAATTTTATTCATCATAACGAATTTGAACTAACACCTAGGTCTAGGAATGACTTTGTTTTGCATCTCAAAACAGATTATCAAGCTACACAATTGTTTGTGAATCCAAATGAGGGGGAGAGTGGACCATGAAATTAAAATGTGGGGATGGAACTTTTTGGTGCAGTCTTAGTGATGATGAACTTCATCTTACACAAAAGGTTCTACACTACATCAACCTTGCTAGATTTGGGGGTGGTAGCATGTGGGTATAGGAAACTCGATCGTGCCTTGATCGAGGCACTCATCAAAAGGTGGTGTCGAGAGACAAACACATTTCACCTACCTTGTGGTGAGGCTACTTTAACTTTACAAGATGTTAACATTTAACGGGGTTTACCCATGAGGGATTGGCAGTAACCAGCTACTGAGTACTATTTCACCATTAAACAATGTATTGCATTGATGAAAGTATTTAGGTTTTACACTAGAAGAAATTGTTTTTAAGGGAAATGATGTAAAATAACTACTATGTTTACAACATATAAAAGTTACCTTAGATTTCCAGGCTAAACAACAAGATTGCATAGGCATGCATGATGTTTTGTTTTTGTACATTATAAATGAATATCCAATGTGGTCGTGCTTGTTGTTCACACGGATTAAATAATCTCCACATGTAGTCTGTAAACGTCGTAGAGTAGTTAGATGTGTTTTCGAAGTTTTTGGCATAATGTCCAGTGTCTCTCTTGAACGTATATTGAACTAAAGCCTTTATTGGAGCATCTTTGTACCACGTATCATTATTCATACTTTCAGATATGTTCGTGGTTCGATTACCCCAATTGACAATTTCATGTATCATAAAGCAGCATCCACTAGTTTCTTGGAATTGTCTTTAGATACCACCATGCTTCTATATTTATTCCTTTCAGCCTAGACATACATCATTCCTAATTTCTGTCTTACTTTATGCTTCCAATATCCTAATATAACCTCTTCAAAGTCATATTTTTGAATATTTCGCCTAGTGCTCTGATATGTAGTAGATATAGTTAATGGTAATGTGTGGCTTCTTCCTTCAATCTAGATTTTTTGTGGCATGTAAGATCCTCACATGCTGATCGGATATAGCCGATAGTTTATGCTCAATGGGATCTTTAAAATTCTCTTGAAACCGTTAAAGAAACCACTTTCATTTAGTCTCTTCGTCCATAAGCACGTACACAAGCGGTAATATTATAATGTTTTTATTTTTATAAATAGCAATTAGTATTTTCCTTGTGTAAATAGAGATTACAGGATCGCAATATTTAAAAGCTTCCAAACTTGGACCTATGGCCAAGACCAGATGCTTGAATACTTTAAAAATCGCTGGCCCGTTCGTATAATGTAACCACTGTACAACGGTGTGAGCGTTTGACTGCTATAGCGCCAAAAGATAGTTTGGTAACCATTGAAGTTTTCTTCTAGCTACTGTATATATTTTCGATATCTTTAATGCTTACATACACCAACCCACCAACAAATATAAATTCAATTCCTTACACCCATCCACCAAAAATTTTAGATATTATTTTATAATAATTATTTAATATTTAATAATAATTATTGTTACAAAAAGCTCATTTCTTTATTCTTTTTAACGTATTGTTTATTAGTTAATATTGGGTACAATAATTATTTAATATTTGATAATAATTATTTAATATTTATTTATAGTTTTCTAGCACCAACAATAAATATAACCCATACTTTTATTCTTAAACTCACACTTCCATTCTTCACACTCAACATTCACACTCCAATTCTCCCACTCGTTAAACTAAAATTTCCATTCTCACAATTTGGTTATTCATAATGAATTTGAACTAACACCTAGGTCCAAGACGAGAGACAAAGCATCTGGAAAGTTCAAAACTTGTAAGGGGAATCAAGTTCACTATTGGGGGTCGATCACTTAGATGGACTTTGGATCTAAATCAAATCACCAACTAAAAAGGTTGAAAAATTATGATAGAGGTGTCCAAGTGAGAAAATGGGTCAGCTAGTTGAGTGGACATGCAATCGTAGAGAGTACTAGGAAGTCATGGCTAGTCGTAGATGGCAAGGGAGCAAGGCCAGTTGAACCAAGATTTGATCGAGATGGGTAAGGCAAATATGCTAAAGCGATTGAACTGTGAGGTAATAATGGACCAGAGATAGTGTAGTCGGATGTAAGGGGTGTGAGATGAAGGGAAATGTGTGGAGGATGAGCTTCATTAATGGTAACATGTTGAGAAATAATGATCTAGAGTAAGTAGAATTAATACATGATGATCAAATGTCTAAGGAAAAGATGACCGAAAGAATGAGGTGCAAGCTTTTGTGGACCTGTGGGAAGAGAGGTTAGTTAGATTTGGATAATAGAGGAACCAAACACATGTCGGTGTACATAAGATGGGAAAACCCCATACAATACCTTACTGGAGCTTGAAACAAGAGAATTATAGTGGGTAGAAGATTAAGTGTTTGAGCAACTATATTTAAGGCTTCTACCCAAAATTTAGACGGAATGAATGCTTGAAATATGAGTGTGTGAGTAATGTTATTGATTGTGCGAATTGAGCAATTTTTTATATAGTTATGTTGAGATGTGTATGGACACGAGAATTGAACACTGTGTGTTTGAATATATTATGAAATGAAAAATTAATAAACTCACATAATTTCACATTAAAATATCTTAATATTGGTTTTAAATTGACAAGATTTTAAGCACAAAATTTGAAAAAGTTTTAGAACATAATATATGTTACGTGATGGAAAACCCCATAAGAAATGTGAAAATTATCTAAAACAAAGCACAATACTTGTAACTACTAATAAAAGAAGAAGTCTATACATCATAGTAAACAAGTTCAAATAAACGACTCTTGTTGGTAGGAGGCAAAGAAAATGAAAGACAATAATGTTTACCAACTTGACAAGCATGACATGTAAGTATCAAATATTTGAACAAGGAAAAAATTATTTGAAATTAAAAAAATCAAGGTAGATGCTTCCGGATGACCCAAGCTTAGTGCCATTATGTAAATGACATGACTGCAAGTGAGACAGCTAGAGCAAAAGACATGGATAATAGAACCGGATAAAAATCAACAACTCTATTGCACCATTGAGGAGTCCTCTCATATTAAGATTGTATCGAAAAACCAAAGGGATCAAAATTGAAAGACACAATGTTGTTAGTGGTAAATCGATGGTCAAGAATTTAAAACTTTAATCTTGTTGCTAGACATAGGAATAATGTTTTAAAGTAACGTATTTTGAGAAAAAGGAAAAATACAATTTTCAGTGTATTCATTAGCAAGTAACGGGCCATTCCTAGACATTATTACTTTAGATTTATCATAGGAAAATAAGTTACCATGGTTGAGTTACATGTGAGTGATTACACCTACATCAATATAGTAGTTGTTGCCTTGAGCATGTGGCTAGATAAAAATGGAGCAAAGGATAGAAACTAAGTCGTTGTACTATGGTTGTTGGCCACCATAGGCAGGTGTTGATGCGTAGTAAAGCCACCATAAGTTTATATACATATACATATATACATATACGTATACGTATACGTATACATATACATATACATATACATATACATATACATATACATATACATATACATATACATATACATATACATATACATATACATATACAATACGTATACATCTACATATACGTATACATCTACATATACGTATACATATACATATACTTATACATATACATATACTTATACATATACATATACGTATACATATACATATACATATAAATATACATATACATATACGTATGCATATACATATACGTATGCATATACATATACGTATACGTATACATATACGTATGTACGTATACATATACGTATGTACGTATACATATACGTATGTACATATACATATACGCATACGCATACGCATACGCATACGTATTCCTATACGTATACTTATACGTATACCCAGCCACTGTCGCGGTGTAACACCCTGTTATTTTTTAGGCTCAAACAAAATAATAAAGTGAAGAAAAAGAAATAAAAGATATATTACCCAAGTTAAGGGGTAAAAAGTGTTAAAAAGACAAAAAGGTTTAAAAGTTAGTGATAAAGGTGGCATGGCCGCCCATTACTCTCTCTTCACACTCAAAATTCGGATTTTTCTTTAGAGAGAGAAAGGAGAGCTGAAAACTCTCGGTTTGAAGAAGAACAAGAGCAGGAAGTGGGAATTCTAGGTAAGAATACGTGTGTTTATGGTTTTCTTACCCAGTTTAGGGCTCGGTATTTGCTTATATGTTGTATGTTTTTTGGTTGTGTGTTTGGTGGGTTTTAGGTGGTTTGAACTAATTTGCAAACGGGTTTGAAGAAGTCTTACCCAAAGAGTTGCAAAGATGAGTTCTAGAACCCCTTGTTTATATGTTTTTAACTATTTTGGGGCTGGAATACATGTATGAACATTTTCATAAAGTTGGGTTTTATACCCGTTATGTATGGTGTATGTTGCGGGTGGTTTGATTTTGGCTATGTATTGTTTTATGTTGTTTATGGTTTTGTTTCTATGGCTTCGAATGTAAGATTTGATCTTAGAACATTGTCAGGACCTGGTATTTGAACAAAATACCTAATGATTAACGTGTAAACCAAACCAATAGTGCGGAATCCTATTTGATTGGCGATCCAATCAGTGAGAACGCACGTAGAATCAATAAAGTATTGAATCAAACGTTTAGAATCGATTAAGAATCGATCTACAACGTTCTATAACTTGGAGTATCAACTTGGAGGTTTCTGGACGGCTAGGGTACGTCTGGATTGAAAATAGAATCAATTCTCTCGTTTTTCCACGAATTGGGTTGTATTTATAGGTTAGTATTGTTCATTCGTGCGACTGAACCATTAGTATGATTCAGTCGTGCGATTGAACCATACGGTTGATTCGTCCGGATGACTGAGTGTTCAGTTGTGCGACTGAGTCATTTGTACGAAGTTATTCATGCGTATGGACTATTTTGGCGCATGGACACTTAGTCGCATGGCCATTCGGACGCATGATCACTGTTGGGACGCATGGTCCAGTCGGACACATGAGAACTTCACTTCACCAAGTTTAAGTGTATTTAACATTATAACATTATGCATGACACTTCAAACAGTCACAAACCTAATTAACCAATTCAACATCGACTCATTAATGAAATATAAATGTTATAAATACCAGACAATCAATATCATTTCATTAATCATTCAACCATTACATCAGAATTAGACAAACAAGATCTATTACATTCATAGCATGATCTAGAGACATATGTACCAATAAACTCCCCCTTGGACCTAGATCTCTCTAATGTCTTGTTGTCTTCATTACCTCCTTAAACTTCTTGTACTTATCCTCTTTTGTAACTCCTGCATGAATCTCAAATGCAAAACAGAGTCTTATACATTTTGGAACTGGAGGGCTTGTACTATGTCCTACGTATCATAGAACAGTGGCCACTTGTACAGAGTGTAGACATTATTTGCTGACAAGTTGGTGAGCCACATTGGGTCAAATACCCTGATGGTATCTATTTGGACCTCTTTGTTTAGGACTATGACCGCTTCTCCTGTCCTCCAATCGTAGTACCACACTTAAATGTGGAGTGAAGTCCTGTGGCATTTCCCTGAGTGGGATTCTTGACATCGTGCGCGGAGGACTCCACTTCAACACTATCTTTGGGTTTCCAGTAATGGCATCAACTTCAAATCTTCTGATGTATCTTGTAGGCTGTTGGGGTCTGAAGTTAACCCACCTGGTGTGGTACTCCTTTCTTAGGGCAGCCTCAAACCAGCCTGACATCTTTCTCGTGTCAGCATACAACAACTTCAGTTTGGCCAGCTGGTTGAGCTCAAAACCTGGTAGAGTCTTTAGATCATGTGGAAATCTAAATACTCTATGCCCTTCTCCCTCTTAACTGCATAAACGTTAAGGTCATCAAAATATGCCCATGCTATAATCCTACCTGACACCTTATGATGTTTCTTGACTCTGTAGAGTTTGGTGTAGGCGTCATGTTTAGGTGCAGCTCGTTGGCTCTAACTTCTTCAAAACATGCAGCCCACTCAGCCTTTCGGATATCAACATCATCATTTGAAGCTTGGGCCGTTTCTTCTGTCTTCTCAGACTCCTGCTCCATTTTGTCTAACACCTCAAACGTATCACTGACAAGGGATTCACCCAGATTGGGGACCACATTTCCCTCATTGTCAGCATACTGAGAGTAGTGCTCTGCAGTGACATCTTCTATCTCTATTTCATCAACGTCGTTGAGCTCTTCGTCACTTGTCGAGTCGCACGTTGAGCATCCTTTACAATCTCATCGGGATTTAGCTTGAAGATCTCAGCTAGTTGCTCATTTGATAGATCATGAATTATTTCCCCTTCTTCAGGGGTATAACTCACCGACCTTCTGACGATCCCTTGCAGATCAAGAATCATAGTTAGCTGAGTCTTGATCTGCTGAAGGGAGCACATCAAACTCATACCTCTGATAGTTTGGATCTGTTTGATATAAACATGTAGTACATCAACCATTAGCTAATAATCAAACAGAAAAGCATTAATCTTAACATAACCATTAAATACATAATTTAAATACATGATTCAAATACAAAAGTAATCAAATACATAGACATCTAATTATTACTTTTGTCTTGGATTACTGGGTCATCACTTGGTGGAGCAGAGGAAAGCTTGTTGGTCTTGATTCTTCTTAGACCTCCTTTCTTGACCTTGAGCAGAGGTAGATGCAGCTGCATCGCCTCCTTCTTCATCATCATCCTCATTCCTCTCCTCTGTCTTCTCGTCCTCAATCCCCTTATCATCCTCAGTCTCATCATCATCATCTTTATCATCATCATCACACATCATCACCATCTCCCTCTTTAATCTTCAGAGGCTCATCTTTAGATCTCTTAAGTTTGAGTATGATGGTCTTCTTAGCATTCTCCAACTCCTCAATATTCTTAGCAGAAGTGACTCTATGCTCTTGGAGTTGGGCGATCTCGTGGCCCTGAGCAGCCATTTGTTGGGCCTGCTCCTCAATCAGCCAGCCTGCTCCGAGATCTGGTGTGACTGCGCAGCTGTGGAGATCTGCAAGCTGTCGGGTCTGCGCAGTCTTCTCTTCATCAGCAGCTAACAGTCGCATCACCATACGGTTTAGCGCTGAAAGCTGGTCCTCTACCCCAAATTGAGGTAGATGAGATCCATATACATGTGTGGGATGATGAGGGTCCTGCTTGGTGGCTAGTAGTGGTGGTGGTGGCTGTGGTGAAAATGGGGTTGGGTCTGTGAGATAGTGGAGGTGATGTAGGAGTGAATGATATGGTGGTGGTTGGCATATGTTCAGTGGTGGTGGTGGTGTTGTGGTGGCTGTGTGTGGTGGTGGTGGCTGTAGAAGGGGTAGTGGTGATGTAGATGTAGTGGCTGTGGTGGAGAGGAAGGTCAGTCTTCTACTCTTCTTTTTCTGGCCGTGGGGCTGAGCCATCCCTTTCTTCCTCGATCCAGTCGAGGTGGATGCTCCCCCTAGAACACGGCTAGTAGACTCAGGAGCATAGCTGGGATCTGCAGTCGTCTCTCCTGAATCCCTGGGGCGTTCACCAACCGCCCGAGTCCATACTCTGTGGGAACAACCTTGCTTCCCACAGTCCTAGTCAATGGCTCCTCGTCTGACTCTTCTTCCTCCTCACCAGGTATAAAGTCCTGGTGGAACCCGGCTGACTCAGCTATGTCTCCCATGGGGGCAGATACCGGAGGTATAACGTCTGTAGTTGCGCCCCTGTGGAATGGGCGTGTCATCTCCAGCATCCCCACCGTCATCATCATCAAGCCATCGGCAGATAGAGCAATCTGCTCAACATCAGAATCACTGTCGTCGTGGCGCCACTTCCTCCTAGCTGGCACCACATAGTTTTCACGGGCCAGATGCCCAAATAATCTCCTGACAGGGGTTTCACCTGCTTTCCCCTATATACCTTCATCCGGCCCAAGTGGTATCATCCATCACCTCAAGCACTACAGCATCATCCTTCTCCTTTGGCAGGGAGGGAGCTTCTGGTCTATGATCATTTGCATAAATCAGGGGTACATGCAGAAGCCCTCCTTCCCTTTTCCCTCAATGTTCTCCACCAAGTAGGTGAAGATCATCCTGGAGAAGCTGAACGGATGGTTCAGCACCAACGCAACAAAAGCGTTCTGGATCTGGTCAGACAACTCATCAAAGCCTCCCTTTCTGGATGCTATGCATTTCAGCAATACGTGAGCAAGGTACTTGAGATGGGGACAGAGGTTGCTCTTGTTGAGCACCCCAGCATTGATGTCCCCAGCGTACTTGGCTCGAAGAAAACATCCTCTGACAGTAAGGGGGTGTAATTTAGTGGACAGTCAGCATCGTCCCCCAACTGTAACACGGTCCTTAGATCCTCCTCTGTGATAGATATAGCCTCTCCAAAGATAGTACCTCTGATACAGTGAGGCTCAGAGGATCGATCAACAACCGCACCTTCCCCGAAGGCCTGCTGAATAGACCGATAAGGTGTACATGGAGCAATATAGCGTGTGCAATCCTCGATCTCCTGAGGAAGGTTATAATGCCCGAGAAGTCTGAAGCATTTCTGGATGTGAGATCCAGATGAGCACAAATATTATGCTTCGTACTCATAGTCCAACGGCTGGCCATCTGTTACACAAGGAAAGTAAACATTAGTACCCATTGGTTAAGAATGTCATGAAACACTCGGACTTGAACACAATTCTTTTCTGTCATGCGAATGAGGCTGTGCGACTGGGATTCAGTCGTGCGAATGACTCCATACGTACTACTGAGTGTGCGACTGGACTCATGCGTATGTAGCCTCATGCGGTTACACCAGTCGTGCGTCTGAACTCATACGCATAGTTCAGTCATGCGGTTACGCTATTCGCACTCTTCAGTCGTGCGACTGAAGCTCATCAACCTGTCCATTCGCATGTCTTTCTGTCCGCTCAATTCAAATTCAATTTTTCACCAATTTTGAGTTTTAAGCTTCGTGTTCTGGTTCCTTAGACTCGTAATTCATTCGTTTAACACCTAAAACCTTTAATTTCATTTGTTTACGTCGTTTAGTTAGGTTATTTTGCCACACAAGACACGGTTTTTCTAACGAATCCGATTGTCTAGATTTAGAGTCAAATTGAATGATTTGATAATGTTTCTGCACTGCAAATTACCTGTAGAGTCAATGCAAATGGTCAGTATGTGAGAATGGAGGGTTTATAGTGATCAAACGAAATTTGGGCAGCGTAACGTTAGTCGTGCGATTTAGGGTAAATTTGAGAGTGGTGAGTCTCTGCGACCGACTCACTCTCTATTTATACTAACCATAAATTCAATCGTACGACTGGGCTCATACGCACGTTTTATTCAGGCGAATGTGCCTCAGTCGTGCGATTGATTCAGTCGCCCCATTCAGTCGTCTCATTCAGTCGTCCGACTGGAGTTCAGTCATGCGACTTACCCATTCGTTCACTCTTAAACATCCGACTGGGTCAATCGTATGGGCCATTCGGTTGAATGGTCCATACTTATTGTCCATTCGTACGAATGGCTCCAATTCGTATGATAAGTCCATACTAAAGGTCCATTCGTGCGAATGGGTCATACTTATGAATTTTTCTGCATTTCTTACCATTTTACATTTAAACCCTTTTCAAACTATAGTATAAACATTATAATCATTTGATCATCTCAGACATGATCCTTTTAGGTGAGTGAATCCCATACTGATTTTCATGATATAGTCCAACGAACAAACAAACTAAAATGACTAACTAACTAGAAACTTAAACTAAATACAACAATAAACACTTTTTTTGACTTTTTGTGAGAGATAAATCCTAAGATAGACATCTACAGGATTTGGTTCCAGAATAAGCAGCTTCAATTAAGTTTGACCACACCTGGACCAATTCAATTTTGAATCATACAGGAAAGTCAAATCATTTGGGACTAGTTATCGAAACCTTTTGATGCTCACTTCTTGGTTTTCATCCAGAGTCTGTAGCAATTTTAGGAAATCACACTGGTACTATTAGATTCCCACATTGATTTGAACTTTCAAGAATTGCAGCCACAATTATTGTCAATATATTGTCCTCTTAAATTCATACACAGACTTTAGACACAAACTGGTGATAGTTTTGGTTTAATTATATCAACTAATACTTGTGGATCCCACACTTATATGGTAATCAACATTCCTCAGGAGCTTTTGAGAGGTCTACGGGTATTTTTACAAGAAGAGACTATTCTTAGAGCTTTCACAGAGAAGCCAATCCTCAGGTCAGTGCCATCGCATAGCAGAGAGGCGGCAAACAACAATAAAGTCTAGAATATCTAATGCTTATCCTCAGGTCAGTGCCATCGCACAGCAGAGAGGCACACAACCTATCTTCTTGTTAAAGCAGCTAAATTTTCTTTTGTACAGAATGCACCAACAACATATGTCATTAGCTTGATTGCATTTGTCTTTCATTTTTTCATGCTTTGCTCTAATTTTGGTCATCCGCACACATTTGTGGCGTTTACATGCTCATTACCTCTTATTGGAATATTGTTGATTGTGTTAACCAGTGATAAGATGGCAGCCCACAGTCAGTTGAACAACTTAGTTTGATCTTAAAATCACCAGTCAGGTCTACTCATCCATTGTGTTGAATCTACCGACATATCATTTGTGGTCTAGCAACCTCTAGGTCTACTTTCTTTGTGTTACCTTAGTAGTTACCAGTTTTTCTATCATCTTCCCTTTTATATGGCTTAGACTACACAGACTTATACTTTGAAATTTGCATCTTTTCTAAATTAAATTTTAAAGTCCCTTGTGATTTGTTCCTGTGTACTATCATTGTCCAAAAGGTTTGAATCGGTATCACAGATACGATCTACCTATGCTGTCTACTCCTTCTCCCTTGTTTTTTTAATAATGTTACTAGCTGACCTACTCTCCCCCTAAAATTCTAAAATCATACTGGATTGAATTATTTTAGGATTTTAACAGACAGCTAAATAACATGAATTTAATTTAAACAGAATAAAATCAATAAGGAAAATGAAAAAATGTAACTACAATGCATCGGACTACACATGATCATCATCAGGAATAACATCACTTTTCTTTTTAACGCCGTTGACCTCTAACAAATATAGAAAACGTGGTTTATCAAAGGCTTTTGTATAGAGGTCAGCGCGTTGAAAATCAGTATTAATTTTTACCACATCTATTAAGTTCTTTTCAAAACAGTCTCTTATGAATGGTATTTAATACCGATGTGTTTGGTCTTTGGATGTTGTACCTGGATTTTTAGTTACTGCAATTGCAGTAGAGTTATCAACAAAGATAGGAGTAGAAGAAAACTTTAAACCGTAATCCGCATTTGCTGTTGAATCCAGATGAGTTGTGAACAGCAACTTGCAGCAGCAACGTATTCGGCTTCACAGGTTGACAATGCAACCGAGGTCTGCTTCTTACACTGCCAGGTAACTAATCTCCTCCCAAAGAATTGACACCCTGCTGATGTAGACTTGTAGTTCATCTTGCAGCCCCGTAATCCGAGTCACTATACGCCGTGAGCTCAAAGTCATCATCATGAGGATACCACAACCCAAGTGTGGGTGTACCCTTCAGATAACGAAATATCCTTTTGACCCCGATCAGATGGTTAACCTTAGGCTTAGCTGATATCTAGAACATAAACTGTAGCATACATGATATCAGGTCTTGAGGCAGTGAGATACATGAGGGATCCAATCATTCCTCGGTACATTGTGGCATCTACCAGATCTCCATTTTCATCAGGTGCTATATCATGATTTGTAGCAAGTGGAGTCCCAGCTACAGAAGCATGCTCCATGTCAAACCGACTGAGAATGTCTCCCACATACTTGGTCTGATGTAGAAAGATCCCATTTGGTGTCTGATCCACCTGTAACCCGAGAAAGAATTTCATCTCCCCCATAGCACTCATTTCAAACTCTTTCTTCATAACTGCTTCAAACTCTTTGCATAATTCTTCGTTCTTTGAACCAAAGATTATGTCATCGACATAGATTTGTACTAGCAGTAGGTCTCCATCTTTTTCTTTGATGAACAGTGTGCAGTCATAACTCCCCTGCGAAAGCCGTGTTTCACAAGATGAGTTGAGAGTTTCTCATACCAGGCCCTAGGAGCTTGATGAAGCCCGTATAAGGCCTTGTCGAGTTTGTAACTCTGTCCCGATGATAAGGATCTTCAAATCCCTCAGTTTGACTGACATACACTGTCTCTCGAATTTCCCCATGAAGGAATGCACTCTTCACATCTAATGATAGACTTTAATCTTCATATACGATGCATAGGCAAGGAAGATAGGATGGCTTCCATCCTTGCCACTAGTGCAAACACTTCATTGTAGTCAATCCCCTCGACTTGGCAAATCCCTGAACAACCAATCGAGCCTTGTTCCTGATAATGACCTCTTGGTCGTCCTTCTTGCATTTCAAGACCCATTTGGTGCCAATGACTTTAGCACCTTTAGGTCTATCTACCAGAGTCCATACTCCTAACTTCTTGAATTATAGAAGTTATTCTTTCATGGCACTCACCCATGCCTCATCGTTTAATGCATCACTTACGTATTTTGGCTCAAACTGCGAGACAAAACACCGATAAGCACCATCATGAATGTAACCCTTTTTCATAACAGAGGCATAATCAGCTGAGTACAGCTGATTTCGGGTTTGTACTCCTGATCTGACATCCCCAATGACATTGTCCAAGGGATTATAGATGTTTAGACGTGATCCTGAGTAGTAGGAACAGCTACCTCAGAGCCAAGATTATGAACATTTGGTTCTGCATTGAGGTAGAAGGTTTTGAGGTTCCGAAGTCGAAGGTGCATCACCGTTAGATGCTTGTGGACTTTCAGAACTGAAACCTGTTGCTCCTGACTGTTCTGGTCATCTTTTTTAGCCTCATCTTCAGAGGAGGAGTCACTGTCATCGACTACTTCCCCTGACTGAGTAGATGATTCTCCCTGTGAAGTCGATGATGTTGAATCAAGAGTTGGTGTATTCAAGATATCATTCATCATCCGAGTAGCCAACTCATCATCAGAAGGAGAGATAGGGATGTTGAAGGACTTAAAGAATCCATCATAGTCCAAAAAGTAGGTAGGTGCTTTGCCAGTAGGTGGTGTGGTATATCTCTGAACATCAACATTACACCACAAATCTACTAGACCTGTTGAGTTGTTGTAAACTCTCTTGTTCGGTATGTTGTATCCTAGGAAGATTCCTTCATCAGCCTTCTAGCTAAATTTACCTTCTTGAGTCTTCTTCAGAAGTGTACACGGCGCCAATGGTTCGAGATACTCCAGATTCGGTTTACGTCGTTGTAGTAGCTCGTAACATGTCTTTCCTGTGGCGCTTGACTATAAGAACTCGATTCAGTGTATAACACGCATTAGCCACTGCCTCATTCCAGAATTGAATAGGAGTTTCGAGTCTGCCAGCATTGTCCGTGCTGTCTCTATCAAGCTTCTGTTCTTTCTCTCAGCAACACCATTCATCTGAGGCGTGTATGCAGAAGTGAATTGATGCATAATTCCCTTTTCCTTGCAATAAGCCTCCATCCATTGATTCGTGAACTCGGTTCCGTTGTCTGATCGCACCTGTCTTACCTTCAGCTTGTATAGGGATTCCAGTGTAGTTACCAATTCCTTGAAGGTTCAAATGTTTCTGATTTGGATTTCAGAAACTTACCCAAGAGAACCTTGAGTAGTCATCAGTAAATACATAGCATACAAGTCACCTGCGATGCTTCTAGTACTGACTGACCAAACAGATCCATGTGAAGAACTCAAGAGGAAGTTCTATAGAATGAACCTGCTTTTCCTTATGAGATTTCTTCGTCTGTTTGCCCTTTTTGCATGCAACACAAAAATCAGGAAGTTGGAAATTCTTAACATTAACTCCTCTCACAAGATCCTTCTGGATCAAGTGATTCATCTTCCATTGATTGATGTGACCCATTCTCCTATGCCAGGAGATGGAGTCCTTCTCAGTGGCTTTTGATAGAAAGCACTAAACTTCATGATCTGTTGTAGAAGCTGTTGAGAGATCCAAAACATAAAGGTCTTTATATCTTGAAGCTGTCATCAGCACTTGGTCGTCCAGAATCACGTAATCTTTCCTTAGGACGTAACACTTCTTGTTGTCGAATATGACTTTAAAACCTTTATCACAGATTTGGGAGACAGAAAGTAAGTTGTTTTGAAGTTGCTGGACGTAGTTCACCCTATCAAACTTAACTTTCTAATTTCCAACTTCTCCCTGAGCTGTGATATAGCCTCCCTGTTTCCCGCAAACGAAGCATGCCCTCCTTTTATTTGCTTTACGTTTCATAAAAGAGCTCTGTTTCCTGTCATGTGCCTGGATGCTCTGCTGTCTACAATCCACGTGTTGGTTTCAGCATTGTAGTGAACTCCCTGCACATACCAAGTAAAACCGTTAGTTTAGGTTAGGAACCCAAGCCTTTACTGGCTTGGGTTTCCCAGAGGCATCACACATCATGAATTCCACCCATTGACCCTTAGAGAGTGAGGGTAGCTCAAGTTCCTTCTTGTCATCATTACCAGACACAGAGGATGACTTTTCTTTCCATAATCCAGATTTGTGCAATGCCTGTTTGTGATAAACATTCGACTGGCTGACGGATTGAACATTAGGTTCGCTAGTTCTTCTAGGTGGAGTTAAAGAACTCCTCTTATAAGACCTATGTTTTGAATTCTGAAATTCAATCTTCTTCCTAGGTGTCTGATAGTAAGGACAAAAGGAAGCAATGTGCCCACACTCTCCACAGTTGTAGCACGACCTGCTATCAACTTTTGATTAAACTTTCTTTATGGAGATGTGTGTGACACCCTAGTAACATCACTTAGTTTGGGTTTTAACTCTGTGTCTTTTTATGTTTTATTCTGTTGAACAAAATTAATTGTTTTAACATTTGTAACATCTTTTTCCTTTTGGTTAACTGGTTTTTGACATGAAGCTTGTGAAAGATTAGCATTAGCCGTTCTTTTAGATTCAGATTTGACTTTGTTTGACCTGGACTTTATATTAACCTTTTCAAATTCTTTTTCCAGATTAACGCAAGGCATTTTACTATTTGCCTTTGAAGTGGCCTCCTTCTGTTTTGTTCCAGATTCAATTGATGACATGAGGTATCTGGATCACTAACAAGAGGGGTAGATACCACATGATCCTTGATGGGGTTGTTATTTATTGGTCTACTCTTCGTGTTCATCAAGGTCTCAGGTGGTGGTGGAACCACTTTATAACCCAACCCCCCCCCCCCCCCCCCCCCCCCGTTGTTTCTTTCTCTTACTAAGTGTTGGACAATATGATGAACTTGTCCAGCTGTGCAGTTTTTGCTTTAATGAGTTTACTTCTACTTCTAAAACTGCCTTTTGTTTCTTAGTGTCTTCTAGGGTGTTAAGATGGTATCTAATATCATTAGCTTGGTTAAATGCAACTACTTCAGTTTCCCTAAGCTGTTTAGTCAAAAGGTCTATCTTTTCTTTGTAACTATGCTCATTTTGTTTTAAAACTCTACTAGCCTCAGTGCATAGTTGCAATTCTTTCACTAAGTTATCATTATGATCTAATAACCTAGCAAATTTCTCATCTATGCTATCTCTAAAAGTATCACAATCAGAACAAGCATGTTTTTTAAACAATTTGTCAGTTGTACTTACCTGAGGAGATTCAGTAGAGTTAGCCATCATCGCAGCATCAGATGTCTCTGGTTCTGTTGATTCTTTCTTTGCTGTTGTCTCTTCAATATTTGACATTGCTATCTCAACTGCAATATCTCCCTCACTTGCGGGATCATCATCCAAATCTTCTACACTTGCAATATTTGATTCCCCTAGACAGACAAACCGAAAGCTCCGGTTCTGTCCTTCATCATCATGAGCAGTCAAGGCTTTTAGATCCTTGCTTGATGAAGTAAAGCCGCTGGCTTGCTTCTCTTGACGAGTGAAGGATGAGAATGGGTTCCCGTTCCCAGTCTTCTTTGGCTTCACACATTCTCTCTTGAAGTGCCCCTTTTCTCCACAGTTAAAACAGGTCGCTTTACTTTTGTCAAAACCAAATGTGGTATCCTTAGTAGCAACCAAGTTTTGTCCGGTCTTTTTCACAAACTTCTTCGCCCTCCGGACAGCACTAGCTAAGGCCCACATAATATCCATTCTTTCCAGCTCCAATTCATCCACTTGCTCGTAGTCCTCATCTGCCAGATGGCAGTTTCCAATCTTCCCAGTAACTAGTCCATCATAAGATTGAACCACTACTGCCAAAAGATCCATGTGCTCTCGAGCTACTTCCACAGACACATTACCGAGATTCTCAGTCTTTAGTCTAGTAGCATTTGCTTCAGTTCCAATGTACTGGGTATAAGAGGACCCTGAAGTTTCTAAACCTGAAGGAGAAGCTTGTGAAGGACCCGATGAGCTAGACACAAATGCAGTCTGAAGAGGTGCTCCAGACGTCTTGGCTTGTGGCGTGGCATTGTACAAAGCTGGATTCTGAGTGTACGACGACTTTTGAGCTCTGTACTTCATCCTAAGTGCTTATTCTCGCAGCTTTAGAATGAAGTCATTGATATCCAACTTTGCCAGCATCTCATTCTATCTCAGATTTGACACAAATGAAGCCCACTTTTCCGGCAAACCATCTGCAAAATTTGACACCTTTTCTTCCATGGTAGTAGTAACACCATGTGTATGCATTTCACTCATCAGATGGTAGAATCTATCAATCACATCGTCCAAACTCTCGTTCCCCATCAATGAGAAGTTGTCAAATTCTTTCTTCAATTCCTTAGCTTTAATTGCCTTCAGCGAAACATTCCCGTTGTATCTCTTTTCCAGCTCATCCCACAATTTCTTGGCCTGCTTATTCTCCGAGTACTAGTGGAGAATATCTTTAGGAATAGACTATGCAATCAATGCATAAACTCTCTTCTTTGTATTATACTTAACTTTATGAGCATCAGTCATCCCTCCCAGAGTAAGTTTCCTCCATCTGCTCCACCGGCATACTATACCCAATCTCGATAGCTTCCCACAAATTTGGATCCACTCCATTGAGGTAGATCTCAAAACGTTGTTTCCAGTGGGGAAACTCATCTAACGTTAAGAGTTTTGGTGGTTTATTATGATTCCCCACCTCACTCTCAAGCAACAGTAGGTTCTGGATCCTTGAGTCCTTGCCGGCAGTAAACGCTGACATCTGATCTTCCATCACGATTAACTTTTAAGTGTTACTAAACTAACTGTCAAACTGGTGCGACTGGGTGATGCGAATGGGCTATCCGTGCGAATGAACTATGCGATTGGTTCAATCGTGCGACTGAACTAAGCGATTGGTTCAGTCGTGCGAATGAAGCTGATGCGTATGAACACTGCGAACGGATGGTTCAGTCGTAGGAATGGAGATGCGACTCAGTTCAATCGTGCGCCTGGTGTATGCAATGAAGTCCAGTTGTGCGAATGGCTCACTCGTGCGACTGAAGCTGTTGTTTTGCGAAAATTTCTAGGTTAAACGTGTTTTAGCCGTAAAAATTCGAAATTTCGCAAACCCTAATCGCCTAAGGCCGTAGAAACCGAAACTTGATGAGCAGGGAACGTCCAAGACAACTTTTGACACAAAATATTGCGTTTTTTAGTGTAAAAACACAAACCTTTTATCAATCTTGATTGAATCACACGTAATCAAGAGCCAACGCTTTGATACCACTTGTCAGGACCTGGTATTTGAACAAAATACCTAATGATTAATGTGTAAACCAAACCAAATAGTGCGGAATCCTATTTGATTGGCGATCCAATTAGTGAGAATGCACATAGAATCAATAAAGTATTGAATCACACGTTTAGAGTCGATTAAGAATCGATCTACAGCGTTCTATGAACTTGGAGTACCAACTTGGAGGTTTCTGGACGGCTAGGGTATGTCTAGAATCGAAAATAGAATCAATTCTCTCATTTTTCCAAAAATTGGGTTGTATTTATAGGTTAGTATTGTTCATTCGTGCGACTGAACCATTAGTATGATTCAGTCGTGCGATTGAACCATACGGTTGATTCATCCGCACGACTGAGTGTTCAGTCGTGCGACTGAGTCATTTGTACGAAGTTATTCATGCGTATGGACTATTTAGGCGCATGGACACTTAGTCGCATGGCCATTCGGACGCATGATCACTGTTGGGACGCATGGTCCAGTCGGACGCATGAGAACTTCACTTCACCAAGTTTGAGTGTATTTAACATTATAACATTATGCATGACACTTCAAACAGTCACAAACCTAATTAACCAATTCAAAATTGACTCATTAATGAAATATTAAATGTTATAAATACCAGACAATCAATATCATTTCATTAATCATTCGAACCATTACATCAGAATTAGACAAACAAGATCTATTACATTCATAACATGATCTAAGGACATATATGTACCAACAAACATGATAGATGGTGTTTGGGGACCGAATTATGATGTTAAGTGTGTCCTAGGCTGCTCATGCGCCTAAACAGTAGCTAATACGCCCAACCATGAATAACTGCTTAAGTGTTCCTAATGCGGATGACCCTCTGAGTCTAACTCATCCGCATTTGCTAATGCCGATGAGCAAGAGGAAATGCGGAGGAAAGTTGTGTGATAAGAGGAAATGCGGATGAAAGTTGTGCGACAAGAGGAAATGCGGATGAAAGTTGTGCGATTGGAGGAAATGCGGATGAAAGTTGTGTGACTGGAGGAATGTGGATGAAAGTTGTGCGACCGGAGGAAATGGGGATGAAAATTGTGTGACCGGAGGAAATGCGAATGAAAGTTGTGCAACTGGAGGAAATGCGGATGAAAGTTGTGCGACTGGAGGAAATGCGAATGAAAGTTGTGCGACTGGAGAAATGCGAATGAACAATAAGAAATGCGGATGAACAATAAGAAATGCGGATGAACAATAAGAAATGTAGATGAACAATAGGAAATGCGAATGAAAATGAACAATAAGAAATGCGGATGAACAATAAGAAATGCGGATGAACAATAAGAAATGTAGATGAACAATAGGAAATGCGAATGAAAAATAGGAAATGCAGATGAAGACTTAGTTTATTTTTTGAATTTTGGGAAAAAGTTCAGATGTAGGTTTTGACTTGGGCGGTTCCCGGGGGTTCATGTAAGTTGACTTTTGAGGTCATAGATGATGTGATGGGCATGAATGATGTAAGATGATGATTTGATGATGATGATGATGATGTTAAGTATGATGTTATGCATGATTGATGTGTGAATGATGATGCATGATGATTATGTATGATTGCATGTTATGTTCCCTATTATGTATGATGATGTGACTTTACGGGGTGTGATATGTTAATGAACGTAAAGTATTATCTTAACAAAATGAAAGATTTAAGATAATGAAAGTGGAACATAATGAACAAACGAATAAAAAGCCTTGCAAGCAAATGAAAGAACGTTCACAACTCATTGAGAGTTGTTAGCTCAACTGTGTGTGTATTTACAACGTGTGATGGTCCATACACACAGTAAGAGTTCAGTTTTGGTGACTACTCCAATATGTGCAATTTCCTAATTATTGTGTGTATATATATTTACAACGTGTGATTTTGGCTGACCCATAAGAGTTCACACACACAGGGGGAGTCTGTCCTAGTGACCACTCTATACGTGCGATATGTGCGATATGTGTGATATGTACGGTATGTGCGGTATGTGCGATATGTGCGATATGGGGTCCTTGTCGCTTAACCCTAGATGACATGGCCTAGTGCGTAAGAGGGGGGTTAAGCATATGACAAGACCTAGATAAAATTGAAAAGAATAAAAGTATGAAAAGTGTGATAAGTACGAAATGTACGAAACAAACGATGATGAAGATAACAATGATTACCTTGATGTACGTATGATGTGTGATCTCGTGTGATAGTAATGAAAATGTTTTAACGAATGGAAGGTAATGCGATGTTTTTATAAAACTAGAACTCACTCAGCAACGCTGACTTTTTATGCATTTTTTCCAGTTGGCAGGTGAGCATTGCTGAGGATGGCACGGGGTAGCTACTTGGTATTTTTGGATGGCATTGTTTTGTATAACATTTTTGTATCGTAACACGAACGAACTATATTTTGTAATGAACGATGCATTATTTTGCAAAAGTGATTATTTAAAGGAAATGAAATGTTTGTTTAAAGTGTTTCTGCTACACGAATTTAGTAAAGTTAATGTAATTAT
The DNA here is from genome assembly GCA_025506515.1 of Flaveria trinervia. Classification (NCBI taxonomy): domain Eukaryota; kingdom Viridiplantae; phylum Streptophyta; class Magnoliopsida; order Asterales; family Asteraceae; genus Flaveria; species Flaveria trinervia. The sequence continues at coordinate 9,630,807 of CM046449.1, read as the reverse complement.
ATGTTTTATGTGCGATGATTGACCAGCTGTGAGCGTCCCGGGAATGGTGCCTTACACGCGGCCGATATCCAACATCGCGACCCAGCCACCATCGCGGCCGACACCCAGCATTGCGACTCAGCCACCGTCGTGGCCGACACCCAGCCACCGTCGCGTCCAACACCCACTGTCACGGCCGACACCCAGCCACCGTCGCGGCCGACACCCAGCCACCGTCGCGGCCGACACCCAGATGTTTAAATGTGTGATATTACAAGTGTTCTAAAACAGGTTTCTATACAGGTTATTTCGTGTAACCTGTTTCTTAACAGGTTCATTTCGTGTTTTAAAAAAATTACACGATAAGTTTTCGTGTCGCTTTCGTGTTTGACATGACAAATCATCATGTCTTATCGTGTCTTGTCTAACACGTTATGCCAGCCCTATCTGGCATACTCTATTACTCATATCCATGGATGTCCATTACTACTATCTTTGCAATGAGTTTCTCGTGACACCTTTTACTTTTAACTGCTTTAGGGGAGAAACATGCTTACTCTTGTACTTGAATACCTTAATTATGAATCATTTATGCTTATGTTGAACACTTGTTAACTTCGAATGTATATTATTTAAGTTTTCTCTTATCAAACTTAAGTCCCCCGTACTCCACACAACCATATAACTCACAGATTGAGCTGATAGATCAATATAAAGAGTACTATTAGGGTCAGACAAACTCATTCTCTTATTTGTTAGACACTAGCACACAACTATATTGAAGGATTCATTTCACCTTTGTACCAAATACTTCACAGGTGTTTTGTTGGGAAAAAATATGGTATTTGGCTAGTTGTGGTCTCGTATAGATTCCATGCCCCTTATTTGTATTTATAAGTATCAGATTGCATGACTCAAACCTATGATTTATAATTTACAAGTATTATTTATCAAGTTTGAAACCTACAAGCAAACTGACTATATATAGTTGACACTTTTAAGCATGTTTCTATATAATAATAAAATGAGCTTAGAACCTACACTATGTAACACGTAGATATTTTATAAACGAAAACAAAAGCATAAAACCAAAGAAAAGGAAAGAAACATAATTTAACCCAAGCTGAGGGGTTAAAAGTGTCAAAAAGAAAAAAATGTTTGAAAAGTGGGTGTAAAAGGTGGCATGGCCACCCATGATGTTACACACACACTTTTGCAACCGGTTTTAGAGAGAGAAAGTTCTGAAGCTCTCGGATATTGTAAGAAGAACAAGAAGAAGTTCGAATTCAGGTAAGAATTCTTGGTTTTTAGATGTTCTTGACCGGCCTATGCCTCGGTTGTTTGATTGTATGTGTTTGATTGTTTGTTTTGGTGGGTTTTAGGTGTTTGAGCTTTTAGCAAACGGGTTTTGAAGGAATTCTGTAACACCCTGAATTTCTATTTAAACGGAAGGAAAAGAAAAGTAAATAGAAAGAATAGAAATTGTGCACAAGTGGAGGGGGATAAAGTGTACAAAGTACAAAACCTTATTATTTTAAGGATTTGAGGGGCATGGTCGCCTATATCAAAGCAGAAAGCTGCTTTTGCTTTCGGAGGAAGAAAGAAGAGAGAGAGCCCCGGTTCTAGAGAGAGAAAGTGGAAGAAGCAGCTTCAAAGGTAAGTCTTCTCTTATTTCAGCTCGGTTTCAGCTGGGTTTCGAGTTCTTGACCGAACTTCTGGTTGTTTAGTGTTTGTTCGGGATTCAAGAGCTGAATCGAAGGTGGGTCTCGAACTTGAAGTGTGCTGCTCAAAGGCTGCTCAAGGTGAGTTTCTAGAACCCCTCTTTTACTGATTTTCAACTAATTTAGGGCTATTATGCATACTAAGTAAACATTTTGAAAGAAACCATGAGTTTATAGCCATATGTTCGAAATGATGTATGTATGTATGTTATAGTGTTGATTATGGATTATTGATGATGATTAGCATGCTTAGATGGCCTTAGTGTGTTAGATCTGTGTTTGGGTATGATTAGAATGATAATCGGGTGATGTTGATAACATAAAAAATATTCAGAATGTTCTGATGAACATGATGTTGATAACAAAAATATTAGAATGATAATCGGGTTTGGGATTCCTCAGGAAGGGGTCTAATAAGAAGTTTAATGACGATTCCACTTCTGATGCTCCAACACCAATCTCAGTTGCTTCTCAAACATTCTTCAACAAATTCAAAACAAGTAATATTCCTTCATTTGTTCCTGTCAGGTTTGTTAAAGAAGGGACAATTATCGAATCATCAAACAATCAGAATCCTATAATCAAAGCCGACACAATAGGAGGTGTCAATCAAGATCCATTGGAGAAAGATCTGTGTATACGAGACTGGATAAGCTCAAATGATGAATCAATCATAGAGGAGTGTGTTGGTTCTTTACAGATCAAGATATCTCCTGATATTGTCAAGTCTCAAAAGCTTCCAAAAGCTGAATCAAGACCTATATGGATCTCATCTCCAACTGCAAAACAACCCAGTCAATCAGTAAAGATCTCATTCACTGTTTAGCACGGGAAACTTCAGAACAAGGAAGAATCTGCTACAAGCTCAAAACCATCCTCATCACCACCTACACAACACGGACTACAAAGCATCAAAAGCCTTTCAAGGCTTGTTTTGAGTGTGGAAAAAAGGTCATGTGGTAAAGAAATGTCCTCAAAGACTTGCTTTGAATGGTAAAGGCAAATCAAAATGCTTCTCCAGATGTAAGTCTACAAAGAATGTTCCAGACGGTAAAGGCAACACGGGTTGCTTCTCTGGTTCAAAAGGTAAAAAGCAAAAATCTTTGAATGGTTGGATGAAAAACCCTCCATCCAAACCTTTTCATGTGAAGTCGGTTTCACATGATTCAAAGTTGAAAATGGCCAAAGGTTCAAACTCAAATTCTTTTCCTTCCGGTCTTAAACAGAAAATGATTTCCAAATTTAATTCATTCAAATCTAAATTAATTAAATCGAAACTAATTTGGCAAATTAAAAAGAAGGATACAGATATCCCATTTTGTTTAAACGGTTGTGTACAAAAGCAAGTTTCTTGTATTGATGAAAAAGGTACTTCCAGGACTACAATGGCCTGGGTTTCCCTTTCAAACTAATCTGTTAATGAGTGCAGGAACAATTCAAGAGGACTGTTAGTAATCTGGTTTACTGACAGAGATTGTTCCTAACTCAATTTGAGGCAGAACAACCAAGTTAAGGTAATGGTATTTTATCCACAATCTGGATTTTTATATGCACAATCACAGTTCTCACTTCACAATCACTGCATATTTCTTGATAATTCATTCCTTATCTTGATAATGAGTGTAGTTTGGAAGACCTTCTTTGGTAAATTTCTATTTTTGTATAGTTTTCTTGTGTTAAAAATAAAATATAAAAAATATAAAAAAACAAAAAAAGGTTTACAAAAATAAAAATTTAGGAGGAGGGTATATAAGTAATACATAAAAAATAAAAAGAACTGGGAACTTGATTTGAGATGATTAAGAAATGATTGTATATCATCTTGAAATGCTTGTTTTTGCATGACTTGCGTTTTTAAAATGACAAATGATAGTAACTGATGTTGTTATCTAATTTACATCTTGTTTTTAATTACAAGTAAAAGAAAATCAAACAAATTCTTTAATGATATGCTTGGTAGACTCAGCCTGAAGAATAAAGTAGACAGTAACATAATGATTTAAATTAAAATATATGCTTATGGATGTCTGGATTTACGCAATCATTTTGGCCTGCACAAAAACTAAGTCCCGACAAAAATCGGATTGAGAATTGATCTTTCACACACCATGATACAAATCATATAAGCCATATCTTTGAGTCATGTTTGGTGTATTTATATGTCTTATGTTTGTACTAATCTACTCTGCTATATGGTAGTACTGACCTGGAGTGATGATCTCCTTTGTTGTACGATAGTACTGACCTAGAGCTCTCATAGGCACATGATTAAATGGTCATCTCCTTTGTTATACGTGAGTATAGACCTGGAGCTCTCATTATTTTGATCTAAGTTATATCAAATCATCTAACGATGAATTCATCTTGGAATGAAATATTCTGATAATAATCACTTGCACATTAATGCACAAGCCTTGCTTTATAAAGATCGTAACAAAATTCAAGAAATCCTGAGGTTAGGTGAGGGTTTTTGCCAAATGATTGTGGGGTCCTAGTATTCTAAAGCATTTAATCGAACCTTAATGAATCATTTGCTGCTTGTTGAAAAAGATAGGGCATGGGTTTAAGTGGACAAACATATCAGCAATCATTATTGATCTGTTTGAGAATTTTAAAATCATTCAAAGACTGTGATTAGATTCAGTTACCAATTGATCTCATTGCTTGTTGATGTTTAAATTCATCTTTGTGCTAAAGTATATTTTGAGAATGTGATCTCATGATCGATTCAGTTCTTGGTTTTAAAAAAAACAAGAAAATATTAATAATAGATAAAAAATGTTATATTAAATATATATAATAAAAAATATAAAAAAACAAAATTTCATTTCAATTTCTTTTAGGTCTTTCATATTATGTTGTTACAATTTTATAATTTTTCATGCATTTCATAGAAATTGTGCACAAACGAATACGGGTTCGTTTGTTTTTCACACACAGATAAACACGAGTTTATTTTGTTAAAATAAAATGATTTAATTAGAAATGTTAAGATTGTGTTTGAGAATATGTTTTATATTTTTGTTGTAAGTGATGGTTGATCATTAGTTGAGTAGTGTACCTGATCAGAGAATTTGTTCCTCAAGTTTGTAGAAGATACTGAGCTAGGCATCCTCCTCCTACATCTTTTGAAGCACTCAAGATTAGTGATTGGGAAAGTTGTTCCAATATCCTTGCAAAGCTTGCACTCAAAAAGGGGGAGCTTATGAGATGAATAATCTTTCTAATCAGATTCGAAAAGCTTCAATTTGAAGATCTTTCTATTGTTGACTTCTCGGTGCTGATTTCGTTTGAAGATGTTGATAATGATAGACTAAGGGGGAGTATTGTTGGAGCTATAAAAGATAGTCTATATTATCAACACAGTGAAAGTCAACAAAAGTCAATGTCACGGTCAAAGTCAACAAAAGTCAAACCCGACACGTTTGAGACGAGGAACCGAGACGAGACGTTGAAGATTTAAATGACTAGGAGTTTTATTGTAATAAATATATTTTGTGTGAACAAAATAAATTTTATCTTGTTTAAGTCATTTTTATGATTTATATATAATTTTCATTAATTAGCCTAAGTCTAAGGGGTTAAGTGCAATTAGTGAATATTAGTCTAGACTATAAATAGGTTAATTGTAATTAGGTTTTGATGATGGTTGAGTGACCAATAGATTGAGGGATTATTTGTAAACACATTATTAGCAATCTAATTGAATATCAAAAGGGTTTTGATTATGATTATCATATATTGATCTAATTCTTCATGATTTGATTCAAATGTGTTCAACCTGGGTTTACAGAAAGAAAGAATAAAAGTGTAGAAAAGAAAGAAACACAATTTAACTCAAGTTGAGGGGGCTAATGTGTTAAAAATGACAAAAGAATAAAGGTTGGTGCATAAAGTGGGCATGGTCGCCCATAATCCCTGCACATTTCTTTTCATCGGGTTTTAGAAAGAGAAAGTGAATAAACTTTTGGGTTTTGAAGAAAGAAGAAGAAAAAGGCTGAATTAAAGGTAAGAATTCGTTGTTTTAAGTTGTTCTTGGCTGATTATATCCTCGGTTATATGCTCATATGTGTTTGTTTGTGTTTGGGTTTTGTTTTGGTGGGTGTCTAGGTGGTCGAACTCAATTGCATTCGGGTTTTGAAGAAGTCATACTCGAAAGTTGTCAAAGATGAGTTTTAAAATCTCCTCTTTATATGTTTTAACTGATTTTAGGGCTGAAAATATATGTATGAACATTTTTATAAAATGGGTGTTTATACCCGTATGTATGTGTGTATGTGATGCGGGTGGGGGTATGATTTGGGTGTTTATACCTGTATATGCTAATTTTGGTAAGAATTCTTGAAATCATGTTGGGGACTCAATCTGCTGAAATTTGGGGTTAATTACATATTATTTATCTTATAGGAATGATTGGGAATGGAAAAAACAAACTAAAAAGCCTAATGAAGAAAAAACCGAGACTTAACATGTACTTAACGAGACTAATTGAGCAATGCAACGAAAATGGAAAAACTATAGAATTTTGATTATATAAAAATTTCAGTAGATATATAATATTAATAAATTCCTAGAAATTAAATTTCATAATTTTTAAAATTTATTTCCTTAGTAAACAAAAATACAAAAGTTATACACTTGAAAATAGAGAAAACTAATAAAAACGAGCTTAGGAGAAATATTAGTGCAAACTCCAGAACCTAAAAATAATAAGGCATATATTAAATTTATATATGATAAAAAGTTGATCAAAGATAACCCAAACCCAAAAACGCATTAAAACCCGAATTGTTAACGTTTAAAACAAGTTAAGATTCAAATTTTCCAATAACTAATGGTTAATAATGAAAACATTAATATAATAACCAAATACTTACAATTATAAAGTGTCCTAGATAATATTACAAAAGTTTACCATTAGTATAAGATAGTTACCGGCCTATTAATTAAAAAATTATAAAAATATTTAAAATCACTAAGCTAAAGAAATAATATTTTTCTAGTAAATCATGACTCATAAACCTTTAGCACAAGTTAAATTTAATAAAAGCAATGGATTTAAACTTACATTACAAACACATTCGAATCGCGTTTTGGCACACGTTTAAAAATACAATAAATAACTTATCAATTCTGTAGCCATAAATTTAACACTCCTGAGGTTAATTAATACCCAACATAAGTTATAATCAAACTATACTCATCATTTGGACCACTCAACGATCTCAAATAAGAAACCTCTAAATATATCTCCATAAAACACCTAAACTGAAAACAAGCTCTTGAAACCATTAAGAAAGACAATGAGATTAAGACTAACTTACTACAGTAGCTTAATCCAATTGAAACAATAAAATCCATCATAAGTAATCATAGAGCTAAATTCCAAACTTTAAGGTTAAAAATGTCAGTTCAACAAAGTTGAGGGACCAAACTTGCAAACTATTGAAACTTTACTATTTTGGGATCATATCACACTTATAAGAAAGATAATAATCATAGCTTATAATAAATTGACCTAAACTTAAGCAAAACTCAATTTATGAACTCAAAATTCAAAAACCTAAAACAAGATTACACGTGTGTAATGGAAATCATCAAGCCAAGTAGGAAAAATAAAAAAACTTGAGGGTTGGGCCTAATTGATCACTTAATGAAGTACTAATTTATATGAAATAAACTTACAAATCCTTCTAGTCAGTAGCATCCAAGCTTTCCAAGTTAACCCCGTGATCAATCCACATGTGAGTTTCATGAACCCTCTTTTTACTTTAAAAGTTTTGGGGGGTGAAATACGTTATTATTTTGTGGTGAAATACTACATGCTCTTGTTCCTAAACAAAACACAATCATTAACTCCATTAGGAGCCATGTGATTTGTAGATAGTACTATTTGAGGAATCCCCGCAGACAATGGGCCCTTTATGCAGGGAAACCCTCGTTGAGTTTAATCATGCATAGCAGGGCACATTTTAACCCAAAAATCTAGTAAACAGGTTAGGGAGATTTTAGTACTCGAATTGGTAAGTCCGAGTCAGGCTTGATTATGATACATTCTATAGTGCACCTTGGATATTATATTGTCATTACTGTTGTAGTAATTAACAGTTTTACTGAGTATTATATCCATCATGAAAGGTAAGTTGTATTAAACTCATGAGCTTACCAACGTTATGTTGACGTATTTTGGGTGTGTATTTCAGGAGAAGATTGATTAACATGTGTTAGAAGGATAGGTGTCGCCTTAGTTGGACATTTGGAGACTTAGCCTTGCCCTATCTATCTTGTTATTTATGAACAATTAAATTAATATATTTTATTCAGATTTTAGATAATTTAACACATGGATATTTATTAGTGATGTAATATCACTTAGGCAATCGCATCGGATGATCTAATGATTAAGTTTGAACAGTGGAGTCTGACATTAATGAACAAAAATAAACGAACTTTCCGCCGAACATAATTAAGTAAAGGGTAGGTAAGGTGTGTGGGGTAATATTTATAACTTTTCTTGTGTTTTGTTGTTGTTGAATTTAAGAGTAATTAGTTATTTTACATGGGATAGGGTTGAAAAAGTAGGCTCATCATGCTAAAAAGCCTAAAAGGTTTTTAGTCACTTATAAACCGATTTTAAAAACTCCAATTGAATTCATTGTAGTGGCAATGATCTTTGCTTTTAGGGTTTAGCTTTAGGTTTTAAATTTTAGAGTCTAACTTTTAGTATATATCTTTAAGTTTTAACTTTTACAGTTTTAACTTTAAGGTTTATTTTTTGGGTTTAGAAACCAGCTCGTCAAACTCTATGATCTTAACATTTAAGTTTATTTTTTTGGGATTTAGTATTATGATTTAGCTTTTGGGTTTCTTGTTTGACGAGCTTGCTGCAACACCACTTAATCAAAATTCGTTTAATATATCTTCTGTTTCACTTGTATTGTTGTATTAACATATCTCTAACGAACACACGCGCTATAAGCGAACTCATGACTATCGGGTGAACAATTATGACCAAAACCAGAATTTCTCAGGGCACACAGAGTTAATCCATGGAAAAGCCCAGAGTATCCCAGGAAAAATGGAGCCGACATGGAACGTTACGCCCCTAGTTCCAAGACGCTACCATCCGATGAGTTTTCATTGGGATTTACCGACCACACCTTCACAAATCAAAAACTAAAATTAGACAAAGTGAAGAAACTAGAAAAACTTGAGACGCCACCATATAAAATGAGAAAACTATAATAAAAAAAGAAAAGTTGATGTGTCGATATATCACACCAGAAAAGTTGAGGGACGATTTAGGTAACTCTCAAAAACAAATAAGGGCTTCACCTGAGTTTAATTAGCATTGTCGGTTTGTCGGGTTGCAAACAATTTTGAACGAAGCGAATCTCAAATTCTCAACAGTAAATCTCACCTCTTTCTTCTTCAACACATCTTAGGGTTTAGGGTTTGTCAGAAACACTTCTTTAACCTCTCTTCAAAACTTACAAATTGATACAATCCATTCTCAATCGCAAGATGCAGCAGCAACAGCCACCGCAATCGCAACCGCTACCTCAACCGCCGACGTTAAACTCCGGTGCATCGTTTCCCCCCAATGCAATCACCACCGAACAGATTCAAAAGGTTTTTTTCTTTTTTCTTTTCTCTCTAACAACAGTTTGTTTCTGTTTTGTATATCCTTGCGATTTGGGGTGCTGATCAGATTATTGTAGGGTTTGTGGTGTTTTGCTTTTGAATACCTCTTTCATTCAAATTAATTGAAGTTTATGCCTTTTATCGTTGTGTATTCGAAGCTTCGTAGCCTTCAGGTCGTGAGCTCAAGTGAACTTATTTCATGCCTGTAGATTGATGATTACTCATTTCATTATTTCAATTGTTCTCGTGATTTTCTATGAAAACAGTTGAATGTAGTGATGCTTGATAACAGAACGGACACATACCACCATTTGTGAATTGTTTGATTGGGTTACAGAAATAAGAAACAAAATGGCATTTTAGTTGGGACAAGAGCAAGATTTTGTTTAGATACATATATAAATTGTGAATTGTCTCACTTTTGCAATAATATATGATACCATGTATAGCCTGTATTCACTAAATGAAAAAGGATCCGTGCTTGAACTATGAATATCAAATTGATTTTACTCTATGATGAATATGAATTTGGAGCATTGACAAAAGGTGATAATTTCAGTTAATATTGTGCTCCCTCCATTCTGAAATGAGTGCAATGATTTCCTTTCAGTTATTGCCAAGATGCAACACTTTTGGTAAGGTTTTGATCCAAACGTACGTTTTGCTTGTAATGATCATTACTACATATGGTTATGCTGAATATTATCATCAATTTCTGGTCTTTTCTTCTTACTATGGAGCACTTTAGGTGTTTTGACTAATTGTCAAACTCTCTACTGAGATGTAGGATGAGATCAAGGTTGCATATATGTTGTCACTAAGTGAGTAAAAAGTAGGACTTTTTGTTCAGCTTGTAAAGTATGACAGTGATACAGTTAATTGTTCAGGGGAGGTGGCAGCAGTTATTTTCAAGAGCTTTCTTTTATGCAATCCATAAATATTGTTTGTATTAGGAAAGTGCTAGAATTAGTGAAGCTTTGGCAGCATGACTCTTCTATTGAAAGGTGTAAAGAATACTGCCTTTGATCTTCTATTGGAATAGGTATAGAAAATACCGCCTTAGAGAAACGAAGCAAGTGAATTATGAAATGCAGCCAACCTCTAAAAGTTTACAAATATATCGTCTTGGACTGCAAGAGTAGATATTTGGGGAAGAATATATAGCTATGCTATAACCATAAAGTTTACTATGCTAGTCATTTTAGTCTTCTAGCTTACTTCTTAGTTTCTTTTCTTTTAGCATATTGCTTCAGTTCAGAGTAGCTGGGATGTGCCAATGATGATATTTTCATAATTAAAATTGGTAAGTATTGGATTTCCATGTTTAACATAGTTAACAATATGGATAATTGGATGACTCTTTTTATAGAAATTGTGTGGTATGATATTCTTAATTCGGTTATTGATTAGGGTTAGAACTGAACATCTAAACATCATTGGTTAGAATCTACCTCCCATAGTAGTTCATATTGAAGAGCCGTCTCTTCAAAGTAGACTGATTTTGTATTTATATTTCTCTTGTTTTTGGTGAAAAATATCATTCAGGTCCTATTACAAAATCTCTAAAAGTGGTGGGAGTAAAATCATTATTTTATGTTTATATTGTCATATTGTGGTAATGGTAGTTTTTCTAATCCAATGATGTTTGTCTTTTTGCAGTGTCTTGATGACAACAAAAATTTGATTATGGCCATATTGGAAAATCAAAACCTTGGAAAATTCCAGGAGTGTGCTCAGTAAGTTATTCGAGCGCTAACTATGTCTAGTGAATAGGATTTCTATTTGTTTCTTTTTGTTAAAGCTTCTCATTGCAGTGAGTTGTCGATAAGGTTAATATTTTTTGTAGAACCAGAAACTTTTATATTCCTGTGTCATCCTAGTAAAGTTTTAATGCTCGAGATGTTCGAAATCTAACAACATATGCTATATATTTTAAACATTGAAATTATTAAGGTACCAAGCTGTTCTCCAAAAGAACCTTATGTACTTAGCTGCAATTGCTGACGCCCAACCACCAGCATCAGGGCCACCAGCACAGACATCAACTCCTCAGGTGAGTTCTAAATTTTATTACAAATCTCGTGGTTTTTTGGCTTACTTTCTTGTACATGATGCAGATGCCACCAAATTCAATTCCTCAGCAAGCAAACAGTTATATGCAGCAACATCAGGCGGCTCAGCAGCAGCCTCAACAACAAGGTGGCGGTGTTCCAAAACTACCCTTCCAGCTTAATGCCTTGCGGCCCCAAGATCAGCAGCAGCAGTTACTCCAATTTCAGCAACAGCAACAGATTCAGGCGCAGATGGGTCTGAGGGCGCTGGTGGACAGAATGGGATGATTGGTATGCATCAAGCCATGCAGTCTGCAATGGCAGGTAATCCGATTGGAATGAAGCAAGATGGATCCGAAGCGGCTTCTGGCGGGGATGGCCAAGGCGGCAAACCACGTTCTTGAGATAAGGGGGGCTATTTATGCTTTTCTGTTGTACTTTTCGGTTTGGTGGATTAGGGTAAAAAGTTGGAAAACAAACAAATGGGATGTTTTTGTCCCTGTATCTTCCCCATCAATCAAAAGAAGTGTCCTCATAAAACAGGTGGTATCAACTTAATGACTGGTGAGCCTCCCTTCGATGGCCACAAATGTCATGTAGATTATTATGAGATGAGGTTTAAACTAACCTATTCCAGGTGCAGTTTCAACATTTATCATTTCCAGAACCTCTAAACATTATAAAGCAAACATTGAACCATGTTGGTGAATGAGGACTCTTTTAACATGTGGTCAAAAGTATATGAACATTTAGGAGTTTGCTAACATGAAAATACCTATTTTAACATGTTCATATGATGATGGCTTACATACCTTGGACTCTTGGAGCTCATTTCCCATTTACAATTCTTTGGCAAGTGGGTAAGTTGTCATTCTTTCTTCTCCCTCTTATCTCACGAGCGCTTGATGTGTGTATATATGGAGAAAAAATCCATTGTAGAAAGACAAGAGAGCGAGGTATTAAAATGATCATACATCCATCAAACTAAGAAGATGGGTTAGTGGTTAAAACAACAGTTCATATGATAGATATAAGTTGCTTCTAAACTTTCATTTTCAGAAAGTTCAGAGATCCAAATTTCTCTTTTAGATTTAAAGGCTCTTTCAGTCTTTCCATCTTCTTGGATGTCATCTTATTTCTTCATGTAATACTCAGGCATCTTTCACTGTCTTACAGTCCCTTTCTGGCATTTGAAGCTTCTAGCTCGTGATTTCCTCATCTCTTTTATTAGAAGAACAGATATTGCCATATTGGACTTCTGATAGTCAAGGTTTTTTGTGTATCATTTGGAGTTTCATCAAGGGTGAATTCTTTTCAAATCCGTTGAACTTTTTGGTAAAAAGAGAGAGAGATTTGGCTATTTCAGCAAGACCTTTAAATGGTTGATTTGTCTTTATTTAATTTGTTTGACAAGACCGAGTTTTCATGGTCTTTGCTAATATTTCTTTGGCTTTTGACTTATCAAAGCAAATTTTCACTAAGTTGAGATATCCACCTATTGTCATTAATTCTTCTATTATTTCAACTTCTTGATAGTGAAGCTTGCCGAACAAGTCATGAAGAGACATTCCATCATGATCTTTGGTTACTTTTAATGTGATCATTAATGATCTCCATTCTTTAGGTAGGTTGAGAAGAAATTTAATAAGAAAACAAAATCTATTGCAGACATTTCTTCATTTGTTTTCTAGAAAATTAGTAAGAAAACAAAATCTACTGTTGAGATTCATGAAGTGGTGCTTTGGATAATTTATAATCATGCAAACACTTGGTGATTATTATTATTTCTTTTCTTTTCATTTTTATGCAATCTTCAAAGAGTTTCTCCAACTCATCCCGTAATTGTTTTGTAGCTCTCACAAGTCTACATGTTAAAAGATGCAGCTGGGAATAGCCGTAATCAGGAGTATATTGAGTTTTAGAATGTTAAGCCATTTTGGATAGTTTTGTAAAGTGTTAGATTAGTTCCTATACGGAAGTTGATCATACGAATCTTCCATTGCGGATATTCTTATTTAACTGATATCGAAGGCTTGGTCATAAATTCATGGTTATGTAATAAAGCTTTTAAAAAATAGTTGGAACAACAGCTTAAATCACATACAAACTTGAGTTGTAGGAAAACATAACTTTGTTTTGAACACTATGTAACTGAGTAGATCGAGATATTGATATATGCAACTTGATCCGGTACCAATTGTTTGTCTCGGGCAAGGATTGACGACTAATTGTTAGACAATTGGCACGATGACAATTGGTAAAAACACACTCACATAATTTTATTAAGTAGAACAAAAGAAATACTTTTGGTACACTTTGCATCTTATTCCTACCAAGTCATCCTCCTTCATATGCAAGCTTTCGATTTCCTTCCTCAAAGTTGAAAGCCTAGTCGTTCTTACTCGATCCATCCCTAAAAATCTTGTTTTCAGCCCTTTCCAAACTTGTTTTGCATCCGTATGAGATGCCATTTGTAAAAAAGCTCTTCCAGGATGGCTTAAAACAAGAAGGCAAGAGCCATCTTGGACTTTTTTGGATCAACATTAGTACCTCTTGGTGATTCTATGGCCTCCCATATTCCATTTGCATCCATAATGGCCTTCACTTTAATTGCCCACACCGGATGGTTCGTAGATGTCAAAATCAGACATTGATAGGACATCAAACCTCCTTCCTTTGCTAGTATTATTGCCATTTTTTATTCTGTTTTGGACAGCCCCAACCCTTGTAGATCAAGAAAACAAAGCCACTTGTTTTTGTTGTTTTCTTTCACCTGCCAAACAAGACCGGATCCAAAGGCTTCTTCTTGTCTGTTTTTCCTTCATTTCTGGTCATAATTCCCTGCCAAAAGAACAAGCATAACCTGGCTATTCCATTCTTCTCCTAGGCAACAAAGAAGAACAAGGTCCGGTTAGTGATCGATGGGATAAGGGCTGCGATTTAGTTCTGATCAGGGGCTGATCAGAATTAAATCAAGCCGTTGTTCCACTATTCAATATTTTGGTGTAGTGTGTTGTCTTTCATTGTCACAAGTTTTCGATCTCGCACCGCATGGATACCAATTGTTAGACAGTTGGCATAATAACAACTAGTAAAAACACACTTACGCAATTTTATTGAGTAGAACAAAGGAAATACTTTTTGTACACTTTTTATCTTATTCCTACCATCTATTTATAAGAAAAGAAATAACTCCTAATCATAAAAGAGAATCACAACTAATAGCTTAAATCAAGCATTGCTTGATTTATGCTTCGATTACTTTATTATTTTTTATTGTCTAATTATTAAATTATTAATTCAAAAAATAGATTTTGGATGGATCCAGTTTCTTTCCCCATGACTCGTAGTTTTTGGAAAGATTTAACAATGATCTCATATTGTCTTGAGCATTACCTAATTTGCATTACGGGTCCTCAACCCCACAATCACCTTGGTTCCTTTCAGGTAGAACTAGAAGGTGCCAATAATGGCTATGCAAGATGTGCTCAATTGTACCTAACCCTAAGAACTCCTTTGTATGCCAATAGTTAAGATAAGTAATTATGCCAAAATTGGTAATGTTACGTTGATGGCAAGCTGGGAGCGTAGTATCGACTCCTGGACATGTGAGGATGCACAGGGTTAAGTGCATCCACATACGGGTCATGTTCATAACGAGCATACACATATGCCATAAACTAAGCATAATGGCTTCCAGGCAGGAAGTCTGTGGTTGTAATAAGTGTTTTATTCAAATATGATACAACAAAGATGTTGGAGTTGATGAAAGAATATGATAGTAAAATCTATTATCATCCTAGAAAAGCAAATGTTATGGTAGACATGCTAAGTCGAAAAGAGAGTTATCTATTAATTAAGCTGAAATCAGTGGTCTTGGTAATCACTACAAATTTGATGGACCTACTTAATTGAACAAGTAGAATCATTGCAAGAGGAGAATAACATGGATGAAAAAAATAGTACATCATGTGATGAATTTACAAGATAATTTTGAGGAATTAAAACAAGGTTCAAATAAGTGTGGATTTTGAATGTGTGAAGTAAATTTGATGGTTAGTGTTCATTTATACTTGGTTTTTGCCTAGCAATTTGGATGGTAATTCTAAAAAGTCTATGCTTTTCAAACTTATGTTATATCATACACCAATTTGATCATGTATATAACCATTTTTGCATCATGTATACCAATTTCTTATGATCAAAACTCATCTTATATGATTTCTTCAAATGTATAATGTTCTTGATATATTTACACCTAGATTTTGGTATAGATTATATATAAACATGTAGATGCTACTATTCAAGGCTTAAAACAAAATCCTTAGCTTATCTTTTCACCCAAACAGATAACATCATCATAATATTGGTTAAGATGTATGAAATATTTTAGAGATTAAAGTATGATCTAAAAACCAGCTTCACTTACGATAACCTATAGAATGATGCTAGCCTACTTAAGAACCAATATCCTAAACGTGTAAGCAATGATCCTTAGAGTTTGATGATGCTTTCGAATAAAGATGTTAAATATGGAGAGAAGACGGTTAGAGGGAGATCGAGAAACCAATGAAAATGAAACATTAGTCCTTTTTGTCGTAATATTATGGTGGAAAATGAGTTAGGTGGTTAATGTGGTGATGACACATCAAAATATATGTAACCTTGTTTGTTTTTCTCATATAACATGGTCGTGTAGGCATAAACACATTAGTATCCATCTAGATCCTTCATATTGATTTTTTGTTTCTTGAAATTCACATTCACCATCTTGCATACGAGCGTATTACCCTTAAACATGATTGTGTCAACAGGATTATTACAGTACTCATAAAAGAGATGATTGATGCTTAAGTATGAAGCATGGCATTATTAAGTGTGTGTGAAATCAATTAACATGTTCCTAGGTCAATGTTAAGCAATAAAAACTGTAAGGAAAGATCCATATGATATAGCATTTTAACTAGAAATGGTAACATATTATTGAATTCATGAACGAAATTACCAAAGATTACAAAATGTTGAAGCTGTACAAAATAGTCTATATTATCAACATAGTCAAGGTCAACAAAAGTCAACATCTCAGTCAAAGTCAACAAAACTCAAATGTCGAGTTCGTGATGAAGAATCGAGTGAAGATATTGAACATATATTGTGTTTGAGACTTTATTGTATTAAATATATTTGTGTGAACAAAATATATTTTATTTTATTTTAGTCAAGATTAATAGTCTAGGGGGCTAATGTAAATACGGAAACTTAGTCTAGACTATAAATAGGTTAATTGTAATTAGAGTTGATTAATGGTTGTATGACCAATTGATTGAGGGATTTACTTGTAAACATATTATTAGCAATCTAATTAAAGATCAAAGGGGTTTTGATTGTGTGTATCATATTTTGATGTATAATCTTTATGATTTGAATCAAGTGTGTTCAACCTGGGTTAATAATTTGGTATCAAAGCCATTTTGGATCAAATACATTGAAGATTTAAAGAATTTTTTGTTGTATTTTTGAAGAATTCTAGAGAGAGAAAGTGGGGTTTAAAGAGAGAAAGTAGATCTGAGTTCAAAGTTGTACAAATCCAACATCAACAACATCAAATCTATCATTATCAGCAACATATATTGGATTTACATCATCTATTATATAAGAAAAATCAAAGAAAATCTTCAGATCTAAAATTTTCTCTCACATACACTAGTGTGTGTTCTTGGTATTTCGTCAGGCGAAACTACTCCGGCGAAACTATAAGTTCGTCTAGCAAAACTACCAAATTCTAGCGAAACTTCGGCGAGATTCCAGTGAAACTAAATTTTTTTAAAAAATTATACTAAAATTAACCAGCAAAAATACTAAATCTTCACCCATTAACAACCTCTTCACCCATTAAAAACCTCTTCACCCATTAAAAACCTCTTCACCCATTAACAACCCCTTCACCCTAGAATTGTGCTTGTCGTTCCTCTTTGTAGAAAATATGCTTAATACTAAAGTATGCCTTCTGTGCATCCTACTATGAGCACTAGTAGGTCTTACAATAGCTTCTCTCTACTGAATCTATGGCTGTTTTTCACGTAAATCATCACGAGAATACATAATCTAGCGTTGTTCCCACAAGTAAAGTGGAATCAAGGTATCGATAAGAAGCATGAACACTGTAAGGCCCCGTTTCTGGGACGCTTACAGCTGGTAAATAATCACACATAAACCATATACTTTGCATTTAATCATCAAAACATTGCAGCGGAAACATAAAACAAATGACATTTCATTTGATCATAAAAACTTTTGCAAAATAATGCATCGTTTGTCGGTTACAAAATTACATTGTTGTATTACATCACAAAAGCTTTAAATAAATGGATGCCATCCAAAAGAGCTGAGTAGCCGCCTCGTGCCATCCTCAACAACGTTTACCTGCCAACTAAAAACGTATAAAAGTCAGCGTTGCTGAGTGAGTTCTAGTTTTATAATAAAACATACATAAAATCGTTATTTATTTCCTTTCAGAGCCATACTATACGTTTCATTCGTTTGTGATCATACATCATACATACATACAGATAATATCAATACTATCTTCCATTACGTTTGTTAACCTTCGTTCATTCATTACATCTAGTGACATGTACATTACCCCGAACATTGTGCACGAAGCGAGTAACTGGGCCTGAGGTCTTTCATAGACCTTGAACATTGTGCACGAAGCTGACTCTAGTACCTAGGGCAAGTAAATTCCCCATTTATCTTTTCTTTTTCATTCCGGATCAATGCCATATACTATACCCCGAACATTGTGCACGAAGCTGGTTATTGGGCCTGAGGTCTTTCATAGACCTCGAACATTATGCATGAAGCTGACTCAAGTACCTAGGACAAGCAGCAAGAATCCCATACATATGGTCAATCATTAGGATTGGACCCCAGTGTGCATCCTTCTGGGGTAGCTAACCCGCACATAGTTGAGCTAACACCCTTCATTGGGTGTGACCTCCATACATTTGCTTGCAAGACTTTTTACGTTCATTCATTCGTTAATGCATGCATTCATTCATCATGTTCCTCTTTCATTATCTTTCGCTTTACGTTACATAATACTTTCGGTTCATTCATTAACATAACACGTAAAGCCATGGAAAGATAAACATACATCATCATAAGGAACATATCATATCATTCACACAATATCATACATGGCATCATACATACATAACATACATCATGTATAACCATGCAACATCATCATCATCCTCATGCATAAGCATGAATCACAATACATAACATGCCCATCATACCATCTATGACCCCAAAAAGTCAACTTTTATAGTCCCTCGGGAATCTCCCAAGTCAAAGCCTACTTTACACAATTCCCCAAAAATCAGAAAAATATTCTAAGTCCTAGGCGCATGGGCACTATGCAGGTGCATGGACACTATGCAGGCGCATGGGGAACACTTAGGTGCATGGGCAACTTTCAGGCGCATGGGCACTATGCAGGCGCATGGGGAACACTTAGTCAAATCCATCCCAATTTCTAGGCACATGGGTACTATTCAGGTGCATGAGCCACTTAGGCGCATGGGCCACTGGGCGCATCAGCATATTGGGGCGCATGGCCCTACACTTAGTCATCTGACTAACATTTCTAGGCGCATGGACCACTGTTCAGACGCATGGGCTATACTTAGACTTTTTAAGGCAAATTTTGGACGCATGAGCTACTGTTTAGGCGCATGGCTTACACTTAATTCTTTCTAAGGAAATTTCAGGCGTATGAACCTTATCTAGGCGCATGAGCTTCTGTGAAACATGTTTCTAGGATGTTTTCAATCCTAATCATCAAACCCATCTGTTCTAAGCATAATGTGGCTATTCTAAACATGAGCAGCCTATAAACCATCAAGAACCAACATCCAACATACACAATACATACGGGTATTCACACAAAACTTTGTAAAATCATTTTAATACGTTTTCAGCCCCAAAGATAGTTTAAAACTGTAAAAACCGGGGTCTAGAACTCACCTGGTGCAACTTGGGTGTTCTTCCTTTTAACCCGCTTGCAAAGAGTTCAAACACCTAAAAACAATACCAAAAAGACACACACACCCGAGCACAAACACAATCCATAAGCACATAAACACATAACCGGGATAAAACCCAACATAAAAACATAAAAACCTTGAATTCTTACCTTGAATTCACTTTTCTTCTTCCTCTTCTTCTTCAACCGAGAGTATTCTCTGTTCTCTCTCTCTAAAACCAAGGAAAATGGTGGAGTGAGGTGAGGGTGGGCAGCCATACCCACATTTACACCAACTTTTGAAAGTTTTGTCTTTTTGGAACTTTTAGTCCCTCCACTTGGACTTATTGCCTTTCTTGCTTTTATTCTTTATATCTTGTCTTTTAAAAATAACCGGTTGTTACAAGTCCACCCCCCTTATATAGGTTTTGTCCCCGAAACCTGTTATTCCTCGAACATATGAGGATAATGCTGCCTCATCTCCTCCTCAGTCTCCCATGTAGACTCGGATCCCTTCCTGTGCTTCCACTGTAGATGCACAAGAGGAACCACTTTATTTCTCAGCCTTTTTCTTTACGATTGATGATTGCCACTGGTTGCTCCACATAATTGAGCCGTTCGTCTACTTTGATATCCTCCGGTGGAACAACAATGTCCTCTTCAGCTAAGCACTTTCTCAAATGAGATACATGGAATGTCGGGGTGAATTCCACGTAAATCATCTGGTAACTCCAATATATAGGCCACCTCTCCTACTCGAGCAATAATGCAGAAAGGTCCTATGTACCTCGAGCTTAGCTTACCTCGTTTCCTGAATCGGATAATTCCCTTCCAAGGTGAGACCTTCAACATAACCCGGTCACCCACCTGGAACTCTATCAGTCTGCGTCGTTTATCGGCATACGACTTCTGTCTATCTTTGGCTGCCTTCATGAAGGCTTTAATCTTCTCAAGCTCGACGCTCCCCAATTCCTTTTGACCAATATCACCCTAAAAAACGGGTGTTCTGTATCGCCTACCATATAACATCTTGTATGGTGGCATGCCAATGCTGGCGTGATAGCTATTGTTGTACGAGAATTCAGCTAACGGTAAGTGGTCATCCAACTTCCCCCAAAATCAATCACACATGCCCGAAGCATGTCTTCCAATGTCTGAATGGTCCTTTCTGACTGACCATCAGTTTGGGGATGATAAGCCATGCTAATATGTAACCTCCTCCCCATGGCATCATGGAATTTCTTCTAGAATTTAGAGGTAAACCGGTGTCACGATCCGACACAATAGACACGGCACACCATGACGAGTTAAAATCTCCTTGATGAACAGGTTAGCCAACCTCTCAGATGAATATGTCTCGCGGATCAGTAGGAAGTGAGCACTCTTCATCAAGCGGTCAACAATCACCCATATGACATCGTATCCTTTCGGAGTACGGGGCAGTTTTGTAATGAAATCCATGGTGACGTGCTCCCACTTCCATTCCGGTATATCCAAAGGTTGGATCTTCCCATACGGCTTTTGATGTTCCGCCTTCACTTGCAAACAAGTAAGGCACTTACTCACATACTCCACCACGTCACGCTTCATACCCGGCCACCAATAATCTTTCTTTATGTCTTGATACATCTTTGTGGCACCAGGATGAATGGAGTATCGAGTCTTGTGAGCTCCATCCAAAATCCTCACACGTAGATTCCCAAAACAGGAATCCACACCTGTCCAAATCGAGTTTTAACACCAAGTGTGTTTTCACCCAATTCCCCAACCAGACCTCTCATTCTTTCAGAGTTTAGATGATCTTCTTTCAGTGTCTTATCCTGAAACTCCTTGACTTGCTTCATTACCTCAGAGGTCATAATTAGTTGGTATGCCTTCACCCGAATCGGCTCGGGCCTCTCCTTCTGACTAAGAGCATCATCCACCACGTTAGCTTTGCCGGATGGTAATGGATCTCACAATCATAATCCTTTATGAGCTCCAACCATCATCTCTGCCTCATATTCAGGTCCTTCTGCTCAAAGAAGTACTTTAAGCTCTTGTGGTCGGTGAAGATGGTGCACTTCGTTCCATACAAATAGTGCCTCCAAATCTTTAGTGCAAATACCACGGTCGCTAGTTCCAAGTCATGAGTAGGGTAGTTGACCTCATGAACCTTCAGTTGTCGGGATGCATAGGCTATAACTTTTCCTCTTTGCATTAACACATACCCCAACCCCGAGTAAGAAGCATCTGAATACACCACCAAATCTTCGCTTCCATCGGGTAACGACAAGACAGGAGCTTGGGTCAACCTCACCTTTAACTCCTCGAATGCCTGTTCTTGAGCTTGACCCCACATAAACTTTACATCCTTTCGGGTCAACTTGGTCAGTGGAGAAGCGATCTTGGAAAAGTCTTGGATGAATCTTCTGTAGTAGCTCGCCAAACCCAAGAAACTACGAATCTTGGATGGCGTCTTTGGAGACTTCCATTGCATCATTGCCTCCACCTTAGCCGGGTCCACCATAATCCCGTTGGGATTCACCACATGACCCAAGAACTGAACTTCGCGCAACCAAAACGCGCACTTGAAGAATTTGGCATACAACTTCTCCCTTCTTAAGGTCTCCAACACCTCTCGAATGTGACTGCATGCTCATCTTCGCTCTTTGAGTAGATCAAAATATCATCAATAAACACAATTACTGATCTATCCAACATTGGCCGACACACTCGGTTCATCAAATCCATAAAAGCAGCTGGCGCATTGGTCAAACCAAACGACATAACGAGGAACTCATAGTGACCGTAGCGCGTGCGAAAATCGTCTATTCTTGGTAGGGGGTATCGGTTCTTCACCGTCAACTTGTTCAGCTCTCGGTAGTCAATGCACATCCTCATACTACCGTCTTTCTTCTTCACAAACAGGACCGAAGCACCCCAGGGAGAGATACTCGGCCTAATGAACCCCTTATCAAGCAGCTCTTGCAACTGTTCCATCAGTTCTTTCATTTCTGTCGGAGCCAACCGATACGGTGCTTTGGAAACGGGTTGGGCAACGAGTTGAGTACCGGGTATCAAGTTAATTTGGAACTCAACCTCGCGATTTGGTGGCACACCGGGTAAGTCTTCCGGGAATACGTCCGAAAGTCGCACACCATTGGTACTTTGGATAATTGCGGTACCAACGCATCCGCATCTTTTATGTATGCCAAGTAGGCACTACATCCGCGTCTCATGCACTTTCCAGCCACCGCCATCGAAATCACCTTCGGGATCGTCATGACGCGATCACCATAAACCATCACCTTCTTCCCGTCAGGCGTTGTCAATCGGATCATCTTCTTGCGACACACGATGTTTGCTTCATAGGTTGCTAACCAGTCCATCCCTAGTACTACATCGAATCCACCTAGGGGTATCACGTGTAACCTAGCAGCAAACCTATGGCCTTCTAGTTCTATGGTACAGTCCTCTATCACATCAGAAATTCTAGTGGACTTATCGATAGCAGTTTCTACATCGAATGGCTCACCAATACATCTACTCTTATTGGGAAACTTAGCACAAAAGGCAACAGAAATGAAACTCCTACTAGCACCAGAATCAAACAACACAGATGCAAGAGTTTGGTTTACTAGAAACATATCTGACACCACATCAGGGTCTGTCCTAGCCTCCTCCCGAGTCATCGTGAAAGGTCTGGCGCTTGCCTTCTGTCCTTCTCCTCCCGCCTTCTTCACCCCGGAACCCTCAGCCCTTGGCTTCTTACACTCCCTGCTCATGTGACCACTTCCCTCGTAGTTGAAACACTTCATGCCTCCATAATCTCTAGCCATATGGCCAGGCTTCCCACACTTGAAACAAACATTCGACCCCCATCTACACTCGCCACCGTGCTCCTTCCCGCACTTGCCACACTTCTTCAACTCAGCACCAGCTGTGACCACACGATGGTTATCCAATCGAGCCTTCTTGTTAGTCGTCGAGGTACCACCCCGACCAAACCTCTTCCCATTCAAGTTGCTATCACCTCCACCCTTCTAACAACCTCCAGTCACCACCACCACAGTCCTCTCGTCGTACAATCTCCCCACTAGATCCACCGCTGACCTAAACGTGCTTGGTCGGGCGGCGATCATGTGCCTGCGAATGTCCGTCGGCAAACCCTGAATATACCTCTTGATCTTCCGTGATAGAGGTGTCACCTGATCCGGCACCAAACATGCCATCTCATTGAACTTTGTGGTGTACTCTTGGTGTGTCATCGTTCCCGCCTCCAGTTGTAGAAACTCCCTCTCGACCTTATCCATTTCCCGATGAGGACAAAACTCCTCGATCACCAACTTCTTCAGTCGGACCATCTCATTCTTCCAATGGCCTTGCTGCCTTCAGCTTGGATAATATTGTCCCACCAGCATAAAGCTGAGTCCACAAAAGAGTGGGTAGCGAACTTAACTTTCTGGTCCTCTCGGCACTCGCTGATATCAAGTACAACCTCCATTTCCCTCACCCACCGGTGAGCAGCAGCAGCAGTGTCGTTTCCATCAAACATAGGGGGCTTGCATCTCATGAATACCCCGTAGTTACAGCCTCGTACTGCCTCCCGCACAAGCTCCGCTTCTTCCTCTTCTTCCTCTTCTTCCTCGTCATCAGACGGAATCGTCTTAGTCTCGGGCTGTCTTCTTTCGCCCGTAGGTCCACTCCTTTCCCTTCTCTCTCCGTCTCTAACTGCCTTTATCACTTCGGTCACCACAGACGGTAGGATCGTCTGCATGACCTGATGAACTTCCTCCACCACCGCCTCCTTTATTGAGGCTCTCAGATTGGCGCTCTCGTCGCCACCCTCTGGATGACGAGCCTCTGGTTCTTCATGAACCACTTTCTCAACTCTGGGTCTCCCTCTCTTGGGTCGCGGTTCAGCATCGTGACCTCCACCACAAGATGCCTTCGAAGATCTACCACCAGCCATCCTCTAACTCACACTGAAAGATTCAAACATCCAAACGGTCATTCAAGGGAACAACTTAGTTTATGTCAAGTATAGTAAGTCCCTAATTACAATGGCTAGTTGTGATTAGCCACTTACTTTACTCTTCATACCCTGAGCATTACTTTTCCTGACTACATCAGTATTTAAATCTACATACAACACATAACCACATACCATGCGCACATAAACCGGTTATCATTACGAAAATACCTGATGGCACGCAACTACTCAGATTGGCATCCCATTCCTATTCCGTCCCATTCTCAGTTTAAGTTAAGGTTTATTTTGAAAATTTACCCATTTCACTAAAACTTTGGCTCTGATACCAACTTGTAAGGTCCCGTTCCCGGGACGCTTACAGCTGGTAATTCATCGCACATAAACCATATACTTTGCATTTAATCATCAAAACATTGTAGCGGAAACATAAAACAAATGGCATTTCATTTGATCATAAAAACTTTTGCAAAATAATGCATCATTTGTCGGTTACAAAATTACATTGTTGTATTACATCACAAAAGCTTTAAATAAATGGATGCCATCCAAAAGAGCTGAGTAGCCACCTCGTGCCATCCTCAGCAACGTTTACCTGCAACTGAAAACGTATAAAAGTCAGCGTTGCTGAGTGAGTTCTAGTTTTATAATAAAACAACATAAAATTGTTATTTATTTCCTTTTAGAGCCATACTATACGTTTCATTCGTTTGTGATCATACATCATATATACATACAGATAATATCATTATTATCTTCCATTACGTTCGTTAACCTTCGTTCATTCATTACATCTAGTGACATGTACATTACCCCGAACATTATGCACGAAGCGGGTAACTGGGCCTGAGGTCTTTCATAGACCTCGAACATTGTGTACGAAGCTAACTCCAGTACCTAGGGCAAGTACATTCACTATTTATCTTTTCTTTTTCATTTCGGATCAATGCCATATGCTATACCCCGAACATTGTGCACGAAGCTGGTTACTGGGCCTGAGGTCTTTCATAGACCTCGAACATTGTGCATGAAGCTAATTCCAGTACCTAGGGCAAGCAGCATGAATCCCATACATATGGTCAATCACAAGGATTAGACCCCAGTGTGCATCCTTCTGGGGTAGCTAACCCGCACACAGTTGAGCTAACACCTTTCATTGGGTGTGGACCTCCATACATTTGCTTGCAAGACTTTTTACGTTCATTCATTCGTTAATGCATGCATTCATTCATCATGTTCCTCTTTCATTATCTTTCGCTTTACATTACATAATACTTTCGGTTCATTCATTAACATAACAAGTAAAGCCATGGAAAGATACACATACATCATCATAAGGAACATATCATATCATTCACAAATCATCATACAGGGCATCATACATACATAACATACATCATGTATAACCATGCAACATCATCACCATCCTCATGCATAAGCATCAATCACAATACATAACATGCCTATCATACCATCTATGACCCCAAAAGTCAACTTTTATAGTCCCCGGGAATCTCCCAAGTCAAAGCCCACTTTACACAATTCCCCAAAAATCAGAAAAATATCTAAGTCCTTAGGTGCATGGGCACTATGCAGGCGCATGGACACTATGCAAGCGCATGGGGAACACTTAGGCGCATGGGCACTATGCAGGCGCATGGGGAACACTTAGTCAAATCCAGCCTAATTTCTAGGCGCATGGGTATTATTCAGGTGCATGAGCCACTTAGGCGCATGGGCCACTTGGGCGCATGAGCACTATTGGGGCGCATGGCCCTACACTTAGTCATCCGACTAACATTTCTAGGCGCATGGACCACTGTTCAGGCGCATGGGCTATACTTAGACTTTTTTAAGGCAAATTTTGGACGCATGAGCTACTGTTTAGGCGCATGGCTTACACTTAATTCTTTCTAAGGCAATTTCAGGCGTATGAACACTTATCTAGGCGCATGAGCTTCTGTGAAACATGTTTCTAGGATGTTTTCAATCCTAATCATCAAACCCATCTGTTCTAAGCATAATGTGGCTATTCTAAACATGAGCAGCCTATAACCATCAAGAACCAACATCCAACATACACAATACATACGGGTATTCAGACAAAACTTTGTAAAATCATTTTAATACGTTTTCAGCCCCAAAGATAGTTTAAAACATGTAAAAACCGGGGTCTAGAACTCACCTGGTGCAACTTGGGTTTTCTTCCTTTTAACCCGCTTGCAAAGAGTTCAAACACCTAAAAACAATACCAAAAAAACACACACACCCAAGCACAAACACAATCCATAAGCACATAAACACATAAGCGGGATAAAACTCGACATAAAAACATAAAAACCTTGAATTCTTACCTTGAATTCACTTTTCTTCTTCCTCTTCTTCTTCAACCGAGAGTATTCTATGCTCTCTCTCTCTAAAACCGAGGAAAATGGTGGAGTGAGGTGAGGGTGGGCGGCCATACCCACCTTTACACCAACTTTTGAAAGTTTTGTCCTTTTTGGACACTTTTAGTCCCTCCACTTGGACTTTATTGCCTTTCTTGCTTTTATTCTTTATATCTTGTCTTTTAAAAATAACCGGGTGTTACAAACACCATGAATGCAACATCCCACTGATGAAAGCCCTCTCTTTCAACTCCAAGAACCCACAAAAGCAACGAATTCATCGTTCTATTCAAGAACCCTATCATCTTTCACCTATTCCATTTGATTCACACCGTTCCTGCTACTTTTTTAGGAGAACACATTGCAACCATTAACATCAGAAGCTCGAGATCTACCATCTTTCACTTGCCGTCACTCGTCGCCGGAGTGAACAGAAGCTGGAACCCTAGGGTTTTGTGTGTGTTTTGGCTGGTGTGAGTATCTACCATATTGTTTGGTTGTGTAGGGAGATGAAATGAGTATTAGGGTTAGGGTTTGTGTTAGTGTTTTAGTTGGTTAGGATTAGAGATTTGGTTGTGGGCTTTTTGTCATTGGGCTGGGTTTTCTCAAACAATTGGGCTAACTATTTGGTTCAACAATTAAGTTAAGACTAATAATTTAGGCTAGTTACAAGATTAAAAATAATTTTGAGCTACCAATTTTCTAATAATTTTATGTTGGGCTTGTTAAAATTGTTGTTTAAAAAATGATGTGTGAGCTAATAAAAATCAAAGAAAATAGGCCAGGATTAATTAATTTCATCTAGTGGGTTATAGAATTTTTTTAACCAGGTCAGCTTGACCCCAGTTGCTGAGATTACATAAAGTGACATTTAATATATATATATATATATATATATTATATATATATATATATATATATATATATTTCACAAGGGAGAATTATTTTACAATTTTGGGAAAAATACTTTTGGGGCTAAAGTATATCTTGAGGATGTGATCTCATAATCGATTCAGTTCTCAGTAATTAAATATATATGTGTGTGTATATATATAATATATAATAAAAATAAAAAATTATAATAAATTTTCATTTCAAAATTCTTTTAGGTCTTCCATATTATGCTGTTACACATTTATGGGTTTGCTTGTTTTCACACACAGATAAACATAGGTTTATTTTGTTAAAATGAAATGATCTAATTAGAAATATCAAGATTCTGTTTATGAATGTGTTTTAGTTTTTTGTTGTAAGTGATGGCCGATCATCAATTGAGCAGTATACCTGATCGGTGAACATGTTCCTCAAGTTTGTAGAAGATACCGAGCTAGGGATTCTCCTCCTACATCTTTTGAAGCACTCAAAACTAGAGATTTGAGAAACTGTTCCAATATCCTCACAAAGAATGCACTCAAAAAGGGGAAGAACATAAATAGTGAGAGCATATGAGATAAATATTTTTTCTCATCAGATTCAGAAAGCTTCAATTTGAAGATCTTTCTAAGGTTGACTTCTCGGTGCTGATTTCGTAAGAATACGTTGATAATGATAGACTAAGGGAGAGTATTGTTGGAGCTATACAAAATAATCTATATTATCTGTTAGATCTAGGAACAATAGATCTAGATCATTTTGTATAGGCTTAGAACTTTAATCAATATTTGTAATGAATGACTGTAATTCATTATTTTCGTGTATGCATTGTGTATATAGGTTAACCTATATTGATTTGTGTATGATTGCAGGTACAAACATAATACTTGGTCAATTATTGAAATTGACTAAGTGTAAGAAACATCTACGGATGAACATTTTTTTCTTCTGTAGATATGTTTCTTACAAGTAACAAACATTCGAAGATCACTTGCGGATGAACAAACTCCGACGGAAGAACAAACACCTACATTGGACTATGTAGCTGCAGAATCCAAACACTCGTATTTAAATAATACAAATGTTACAAGTCAACAATTCAACAATTCAACAAGTCAACAACTCAACAAGACAGTTGTGCGAATCCCAAGAGATCTGGTGTTTCCTTAACTGAAACATACGTGCCTATAACTATGGATCCTAGGTTTCACATCAAGGTCGACACACGAACACAAACAACCAAGCATCAATACGACAAACCCAAACATCACATCAAATCACACAAACATAAACCCTAGCAGTCATCACATCAACATGAACACATTCGAAGCCTTTATTATTCATTATTCATTTATTCATCTGTAATCATTAATTTGTTTAATGAAATATGTTTGAATCAAATCTGTTTGTTTACTTATTAATTGTGTTCTTCTTATTGTGTTCGTCATAATAATTAATCGTTTTATTTGATATTAAAATATTAAAACAATTTAACAAGGTTAATGTTGATTCCGCAAACATTAACTTGATTCCCTATTAATACCGATAATTCCTGATTGCGATCCTTCGATTCACAGATGGTATCAGAGCCAATTGCTCATTGATTTAGATCGATTGATATATCAGTGTTAATAGTATTTAATTGTTTAGATTTGTCAATTTTTGTTGATTAGATCTATTGTTTTAAAGCAAATAGTTTTTGTGTGATTTTATTAAAAACAGTGAATTGTCTTACAACAGTATTGTTATATTGCTTGATTAACTTGGGTCAATATTCAAATTAATTGAATAGTAGATCTTGGTATCGATTGACATTCATAAATTGTTCATATTTAATTGAACAAATTGGTGGATCAACATACCAACCTTCAAAGTTGGAAACAAAAGCAGATTTTAAATCCTGGAAAATCAAGTTCAGGAATCATGTGAATTATATAGATACTGACTTATGGGTGTCAATAACTAAAGGTCCCTATATTCCACCCACTCTTGGACTGGATTATAATGACAATAATCAACCAATAAGTACAAAGGATCTGCCACCCGATGTTATTAAGAAGGTTAAAGTCGATATTAAGGCATACAACTTACTTAGTATGGCTTTACCTGAAGAAATATTGATTAGATGTGAGAATTACAAAACAACAAATTCCTTGTGGAAGATTCTTCATACACTCTGTGAAGGGAGTGATGAAATCAGAAGCATTAGGAAGGATACCTTTCGTTCACAATATGAAACCTTTCATCATATTGAGGGTGAATCAATTCCTCAACAACTCCATAGATTTATGAAACTTGTAACAGAGATGAATATCTTGAAGTTAAAATACACAAATGAGGAATTAAACAAGAAGATGCTCCATACTTTGCCAAAAAGTTGGAAGCAAACTGTGTCCATGTTCAAGAACATCATTGACCTCAAAGCAGCTGATTTAGATACATTGGTAGCTAAAGTTGAGGCTCTTGAAATGGATGAAAATTCAAGAAACAAGAGTATGAGAACTCATGTCGCACCCTATCACTTAAAGAAACAAAAGTGCTGGAAGTGCCTTCATTTCTAACAATGATAGTGATAACTCTTGTACTTTGAGTGAAGATGAAGAGGAAATAAGTTTCTATGCATCAAAGCCTTCGAAGAAATTGTCTCAAATTAAGTCAAGAAAAGATAAAGGAAGAACTGATGATCGAAGAGATACATCATCAGCAAAGTCTTCATCAAATAACAACCAAATAGAGCCCATCACTTTCATTCTGGACTCTGATGAACCAAAAGCAGCTTTTGCAGCTTTCAGTTCAAGTTTAAATGCTAATCTGGGAAGCTTATTAACATCTGCCAACATTTGCTAGCAAGACTTGGAAGAACTACATCCATATGCAGTGGAGGAGATGGATCTACAATGGCAAATGGAAATGATTGCTTATAGAGCCAAAAAATATCTCAGGATAAATAAAAATTTGGCTGCTACAAGTAAATCATCAAAGATTGGTGTTGATAAGTCAAAGGTAAGATGCTTCAAGTGCAATCTCTATAGACACTTTTCTAGAGAATGCAATCAACAATCAAATCCTGATTTGACACAACATCAGCAACAATAGTCTCACTAACCATCATCATCTCAAAGATCTTTCATGCAACCACAAATTACCAACTCATCCCCACTAGCCACAAATACATCAGCAGGAACAAGTAACTCTAAAGAAACTAGGCTGATCATACTTCAAAATGGAACATGTGACTGGAGTATGTATGAGAAGGAAGTCTTGGAAGAAAATCAAGCTTTAATGGCACACATGGAAAGCAAAGTTCCACCCATGTCTAGAGAGGTAAGAGATAGGTTATGTTCATCAATATATGTGGAGGAAGTTGAAAGATATAGGGTCTATGCTCAACAACTGGCTGATAAAGTTAAAGAAACAATGATTTTGAATGAATCTCATGTAAGAGAACATAAATTATATCAAATAAAAATAACTCTTTATAAAAGGATTTAGATAAACTTGTTTAAGAAAATTACAGTTTAAAAACACAAGTTGAGCAACTGACTACTTCCTTAACTAAATCCATGGCTGATCATGCGTCAACTAAAGTGAAACTTCAGAAGTTTCAACTTTCATCTCAGCAGTATGAGAAATTATTAAATTCTCATATTAAATCAAAAAACAGATCTGGGTTGGGATATAATGTTGTGGCACCTCCTATAAACAATAATTACTCACCTTTACCTGAATCAATGACAAATAACTTGTCAAATCATTTTGTACCAATCACCAAGTTTAAAACAAATTCTAATCAACAAGATATTCATAATAAAACTAAGGTGAATGAAGCTGAGTCTTCTAAATCAGAAAAGATTAATAAAAAATTGACTCAGAATTTGACTTTAATGAGTGTGATGACTTGGATGATTCTGATAAACATGATGATGATATACTGAACATGGGTAAGAATATTGTTTTTGAAACAAACATTCCAAAAGTTCTTGAAGAAACAAAGTTTCCATATCCTCCAAAACAAAGAAACATGCTGAAGAGTATTTGCAAGAGAATAGCTCAGCTAAATAAAGGTCTTCAAGAACTTCATCAACAAAAAAAATCTTCAAATAAAGAAACTAAAAAGTGTGTACCTACTAAGGAAGTACATAAAGCTTATGTAGATAAAGGAAAGAAGAAGCAATCAGATGATCTTCAGCGGAAGAAGAAACCTTCTTCAGTAGAAGATCTACGGAAAATCAAATCTACTGATTCATCAGATGATCTACGGAAGGCAAAGTCAGCAACAAACAAATCAAAGCTTAAAAAGCTGAAAAAGGATAAATCAAATTCAAAACTAGAAAAGGATGCAAAGCCTCAGAAGTTGACAAATAAGAAGAAAATAATTGATTTTGACAAAGAATCAGAGGAGATGTATTGCAAATGGTGTGACATGAAAAACCATAATACTAAAGATTGTTACTTTAGTAGTTATTGTTCTATTAGCAATATAAACAATCACATGACATCTGAGTGCTACATCAACAAACATTGTGCTATTTGTAACAAAAATAACCATTCAACTCAGGAATATTATTTCAACAAAAAGAACAATACAAAGACCACAAAGAAGAAATAATCAGATAAAGCTGAATCAAACACTCAAACTATTGATGGTGAAAAAGATTCAACAATTAATAAGCAACAACAAAAACAAAAGCCAAAACCAAAGGATAAAACATCCACTGATGCTCAACCGTTGAAGAAAAGAACAACATTTCAGCAATCAAAAACACCTCACAAAAGGTGGATTTGACTGAAAAGGAAATAAATGCTGATGATACTTTCTTTGATAATTTTAAAAAGGGAACTCATATACCTCACTCAAAATCAAAAGATAACGAAACTTTCAACAATCAAGATTCATTATCAAAACCAGAGTATCAAAGTAACAAAATAAGGTGAATGAAGAAGAGATTGAGAAACCAGGACCTAGTTCAACAACATCATCTTCAACATAATCATCCTGTAAGGCCCCGTTCCCGGAGACCTCACAGTTGGTCAATCATAGCAGCTAAAACATTATACCTTATAAATTTACAAACTTAAACAGCGGAGTAACTTCACCCTTGTGCCATCCTCAACAATAATTACCTGCCAACTGAAAATGTATAAAAGTCAGCGTTGCTGAGTGAGTTCTAGTTTTAAAAGTAATAAAATACTTTCTATATGTTGTATATGAAAATACCCTTTTCTGTAAAATACAACTCTGTACTGTATATGGAAGCACGCATTAACTATAGGAACATATACTGTTCGTTCTCTTTACTGTATGCCTTGTATGTTCAGTAAACTTTTATCTTTATCTTTCACTTTCTGTATGGACCAATGAGCAATACCCCAACTGTATGCGCGATGGAAAACGGGTGATGGGCCATCTATATCCCTCCAAAGGGTCAACTATATCCCTCGAAATGGTTAACTATCCCTCGAAAGGGTCAACTGTATCCCTCGAAAGGGTCAACTGTACTGTATACAAAGCCAACCCAATCACCCAGGACACGCTGCAAAGGTCCTGCCAATCTCAATTGATTGGCCCTGTGTGCATAATAGGGTAGCTAACCCGCAGCACAGTTGAGCTAACGACAACATGGTTGTGTACCTCCTGTAAGCTTGCAAGACTTGTTAACATTTTATTAATGTTCCTCTTCTTTTCTTTATTGCTCTTTCTCATTATTATTATGATATACTTTACGTTACGATAATAACATACCACGTAAAGTCACATACTATAAGTAATAATAATAATAGCAATAATAATAATAAGGAACAATCATAACCATGCATGAAACATCATCATAAATAAGCCCCGGTCAACCCTCGGTCAATACCCTAAAAGCACAGATCCCATAAAATTCTGTAAAAAATTCTAAGTGCTTAGGCGCTTTGGCACTATTTGGGTGCATGAGCCCTGTTTGGGCGTTTCATCACTATATAGGCGCATCAGCCAACACTTAATCATTTATCACTTAAGCGCATGAACTATTCAGGCGCATGGGCACTATTCGGGCGTATGAACACTTAGGTGCATGGGTCATTCGGATGCATGGACATTTAGGCGCATGAGCCACTTGGGTGCATGGGCACTATTGTGGCACATGGCCCTACACTTAGTCGTCCGACTAATATTTCTAGGCGCATGGACCTGTGAAGTCGGTTTCTTGGATCGATAAACATCCGAACATGTTCTTGACGAAAGGATAAACAACAACACAAACCAAAAGTCAAACAGTAATACGAACTATAATTGAATGGTTTCATTGATAAAACCTAACGATTACAAGCTTGTTACAACATAAGAATCAAGACTCTGGCAAGGGGAAGATCGAGCATGATCTCCCCTCTTATCCGGCAGCCCTAGGCTTCCGGGCACACTCACTCTAATACCTTAATCTCTCTACACATTGAAACTGGTATATATAGGCCTCGGCCCATTTAGATGCGACTGAGCCCATTCGTGCATTTGGACCATGCGTATGGTTCAATCATACGACTAGACCATACTTATGGTTCGGTCTTACGAATGTCCCAATCGCATCTCTCAGTCGCACGACTGGTCTATTAGCATGGCTCAGTCGTACGACTGAGTCTCATTCGCATATGCTCCTGCGAATGACCCAGTTTCATGTATTTACAACATATCAGGTGTATAACATTAAGCCTAGACTATTCGACAAGCGACAGACACACTATATGACTATACATGCTCCAACAAATTCCCCCTTGGACGTTTCTTGCGAATAGTAGATAACACCTCTTACAATCTTCAGTCAATCCTTGCTCTGGTTGCCAATAGAATCAAACGAAAACCATATTAGCCAACGTTGTTGATCCGTTAGGTTACTACCACATCCCTGAAAATGAATTTAGGCACAATAGCTTTCGTTTACTTTGCAGAACACCATCATAGCAGCAAGATTCCCCATATGACTGATTTTTCCAAATAATGATACGAACAATTTTCCATTGCTTCAATCTTCACACAGGCTAACCTGATTGACATCACCACCTGCAGAAATTCCCCCTCACATTCAGCATATCCCAATATATAGACATTGTGCTCTCCTTGCATCTTCACACGGTCTATTGGGCAAAAGGTTGAAGGTTCCAATCCACAGCTGATAATATCAACCAAATTAGCATGCACGAAGATTCATCATCAAAAACCGGTTCACATCATCACTTTCTGATTGCATCTTCACTTTCTCTATACAAGGATTCCCCCTAAGAAGCAGAATCCTTTCTGTGTGGATAAATATAACTTGATTGGCCCATAAGTAGTCAGATGCTCCTGACTACCCCACAAAATCAGCACCGACTGCTGACATCTTCTCTTCTCTCTTTCGTGTTCCAACAACATTCACCTATTCTAGAAGTCCGAAGAATCATGGGGTATACATCGAACTTATTGGACAAAAGAACCTCAGGGTGAATATGCTTTGCTCATCTTCAAATCTGTGCAAGAAGCTGTTCCAGACTCTTTTTTTTGGTCTGGAACAAATGCGGATGAGTCCATGTGGTTACACCATTCGCACGACTGAGTGTTTAGTCGTGCGACTGAGTTATTCGCATGAAGTTGTTCAGGCATATGGACTATTTAGGCACATGGACACTCAGTCGCATGGCCATTCGGACGCATGACCACTGTTGGGGCGCATGGTCCGGTCGCATAGCCATTCGGACGCATGACCACTGTTGGGGTGCATGGTCTATTCGGACGCATGACCACTGTTTGGGCGCATGGTCCATTCGGACGCATGACCATTGTTTTGGGCGTATGGTCCATTCGGACGCATCTACACGCATATTATCATATCTGCAGCAGCCAAGGCTGCCCAAAACCCTAATCTGACGAATTCAACATGAACCGAAACAAAGTAGACATCCTCAGATTCGAAAGGGTGATAGGAATGTGGTTTCGAATTCGATTTTAACATGGAAACACCACACGTAACACGATTTGAGCGAATCACGAAGAACACGAAGTGGGTTTAACGTCAAGATCTGAACTTTGATCCAGAAATCAAGAGCTCGGGTTGCTAGAATGATTGTTAGATCATTCCAGCAGTAACCGTCTCTGATACCAATTGTGAAGTCGGTTTCTTGGATCGATAAACATCCGAGCATGTTCTTGACAGAAGGATAAACAACAACACAAACCAAAAGTCAAACAGTAATACAAACTATAATTGAATGGTTTCATTGATAAAACCTAATGATTACAAGCTCGTTACAACATAAGAATCAAGACTCTTGGCAAGGGGAAGATCGAGCATGATCTCCCCTCTCATCCGGCAGCCCTAGGCTTCTGGGCACACTCTCTCTAAAACCATTAATCTCTCTACACATTGAAACTGGTATATATAGGCCTCGGCCCATATTAGATGCGACTGGGCCCATTCGTGCGATTGGACCATGCGTATGGTTCAATCGTACGACTGGACCATGCATATGGTTCAATCGTACGACTGGACCATACTTATGGTTCAGTCTTACGAATGTCTCAATCGTATCTCTCAGTCGCACGACTGGTCCATTAGCTTGGCTTAGTCGTACGACTGAGTCTCATTCGCATATGCTCCTGCGAATGACCCGGTTTCATGTGTTTACAACATATCAGGTGTATAACATTAAGCCTAGACTATTCGACAAGCGACGGACACACTATATATGACTATACATGCTCCAACAGGACCATTGTTCAGGCGCATGGGCTATACTTAAACATTTCTAAGGCAATCTTAGGCGCATGGGCTACTGTTCAGGCGCATGGATTACACTTAAATCTTTCTAAAGCATTTTCAGGTGCATGAGCCTTATCTAGGCGCATGGACCTCCTGTGTAACATGTTTCTAATATGTTTTTAAACCCAATCATCAAACCCATCTGTTCTAAGCTTAACATGGCTATTCTAAACATGAATAACATATAAGCATTCAAGAATCAACATCCAATCATGCAAATTACATACGGGTAAACATACATAAACGTTGTAAAATCATTTTAATACATTTCAGCCCCAAAGATAGTTTAAAACAAGTAAAAACCGGGGTCTAGAACTCACCTAATGCAACTTGGGTGTTTCTTCCTTTCTAACCCACTTGCAAATGAGTTCAAACACCTTGAATTTGATTTCTTCTTCTTCTTCTCTTCAAAACCCAAAGTTTTGCTCTTTTCCCTTTCTTTCTCTCTAAAACCGAAGTGAAAGAATGATGTGAAGGGAGGGTGGGCGACCATGCCCACCTTTACACCAACTTTTGAAAGATTTGTCCTTTTTGGACACTTTTAGTCCCTCCACTTGGACTTTATTGCTTTTATTTCGTTTATTCTTCACGTCTTGTCTTTTTAAAGTAAACGGGTGTTACAAGTCCACCCCCCCCTTATATAGGTTTCAAACCTCGAAACCTGTTATTCCTCGAACAGATGAGGATAATGTTGCCTCATCTCCTCCTCAGTCTCCCAGTAGACTCGGATCCCTTCCTGTGCTTCAACTGTACATGCACAAGAGGAACCACTTTATTTCTCAGCCTCTTTTCTTTATGATCGATGATTGCCACTGGTTGCTCCACATAATTGAGCCTTTCGTCTCCTTCGATATCCTCCAATGGAACAATCATGTCTTCATCAGCTAAACACTTTCTCAAATAAGATACATGGAATGTCGGGTGAATCCCACTTAACTCATCTGGTAACTCCAACCTATAGGCCACCTCTCCTACTCGAGCAATGATTCGGAAAGGGCCTATATATCTTGGGCTCAACTTACCTTGCTTCCTGAATTGGATAATACCTTTCCAAGGTGAGACCTTCAACATAAACCAGTCACCCACCTGGAACTCGATCGGTCTATGTCGTTTATCAGCATACGACTTCTGTCTATCTTTAGCTGACTTCATGAAGGTTTTAATCTTCTCAAGCTTCTCACTCGTAGCCTCAATGACCTCGACACCTCCTAATTCCTTTTGACCAATATCACCCCAACAAACGGGTGTTCTGCATCTTCTACCGCATAGCATCTCGTATGGTGACATGCCAATGCTGGCATGATAGCTATTGTTGTACGAGAATTCAGCTAACAAAAAATGGTCATCCTAACTTCCCCTAAAATCAATCACACATGCTCGAAGCATGTCTTCTAGTGTCTGAATGGTCCTTTTTGACTAACCATCAGTTTGGGGATGATAACTCATGCTAATATGTAACCTCGTCCCCATGGCATCATGGAATTTCTTCCAGAATTTAGATGTAAACCGGGTGTCACAATCAGACACAATGGACACCGGCACACCATGACGAGTTGCAATCTCCTTGATGAAAGGTCAGCCAATCTCTTGGATGAATATGTCTCGCGGATCGGTAGGAAGTGAGCACTCTTCGCCAAACGGTCAACAATCACCCATATGGCATCGTACCCCTTCGGAGTACGTGGTAGCTTCGTAATGAAATCCATGGTGATGTGCTCCCACTTCCATTCCGGTATATCCAAAGGTTGGATCTTCCCATACGGCTTCTGATGTTCAGCCTACACTTGCAAACAAGTAAGGCACTTACTCACATATTCCCCCACGTCACGCTTCATACCCGACCACCAATAATATTTCTTCATATCTTGATACATCTTGGTGGCACTAGGATGAATGGAGTATTGAGTCTTGTGAGCTTCATCCAAAATCCTCACACGTAGATCCCCATAACAAGGAATCCACACTCGTCCAAATCGAGTTTTAACACCAAGTGTGTTTTCACCCAATTCCCCAACCAGACCTCTCATGCTTTTAGAGTTTAGATGATCTTCTTTCAGTGCCTCATCCTGAAACTCCTTGACTTGCTTCATTACATTAGAGGTCATGATCAGTTGATATGCTTTCACCTGAATTGGCTCGGGCCTCTCCTTTCGGCTAAGAGCATCAGCCACCATGTTTGCCTTGCCCGGATGATAATGGATCTCACATTCATAATCTTTTATGAGCTCCAACCATCTTCTCTGCCTCATGTTCAGATCTTTTTGCTCGAAGAAGTACTTCAAGCTCTTGTGGTCAGTGAAAATGGTGCACTTCGTCCCATACAGATAGTGCATCCAAATCTTTAGTGCAAAGTCCACGGCTGCTAGCTCCAAGTCATGAGTAGGGTAGTTGACCTCATGAACTTTCAACTGTCGGGATGCATAGACTATAACCTTCCCTCTCTGCATTAATACACACCCTAACCCCGAGTAAGAAGCATCCGAATATACCACCAAATCCTCGCTTCCTTCGGGTAATGACAAGACTGGAGCTTGAGTCAACCTCACCTTTAACTCCTCGAGCACCTGTTCTTTGGCTTGACCCCATATAAACTTTACATCCTTTCGGGTCAACTTGGTCAGTGGAGAAGCGATCTTGGAGAAGTCCTGAATGAACCTTCGATAATACCCCGCCAACCCCAAGAAACTACGAATCTTGGATGGAGTCTTTGGAGACTTCCATTACATCACAGCCTCCACCTTAGCAGGGTCTACCATAATCCCCTCGGGATTTATCATGTGACCTAAGAATTGGACTTCGCGTAACCAGAACGCGCACTTAGAGAATTTGGCATGCAACTTCTCCCTTCTTAAGGTCTCTAACATATCCCAAATATGATCGACATGCTCATCCTCACTCTTCGAATAAATCGGGATATCATCAATAAACACAATCACTGATTTATCTAACATTTGCCGACACACTCGATTCATCAAGTCCATAAAAGCAGCTGGCACATTGGTCAGACCAAATGACATAACAAGGAATTCATAATGACCGTAGCACGTGCAAAAAGCTGTTTTAGGGATATCCTGCTCCTTCACCTTCAGTTGATGGTAACCAGATCGAAGATCTATCCTTGAAAACCAACTAGCACCTTGGAGCTAGTCAAACAGATCATCTATTCTTGGTAGGGGGTATCGGTTCTTCACCGTCAACTTGTGCAGCTCTCGATAGTCAATGCACATCCTCATACTACCATCTTTCTTCTTCACAAACAGGACCGGAGCACCCCAGGGAGAGATACTCGGCCTAATGAACCCCTAATCAAACTGCTCCACAGTTCTTTAATTTCTGTCGGAGCTAACCGATACGGTCCCTTGGCAACGGGTTGAGCACCAGGTATTAGATTAATTTGGAACTCAATCTCGTGATCCGGTGGCACGCCGGGTAAGTATTCCGGGAATACATCCAGGAAGTAACACACAACTGGTACATCAGATAGTTTCAGTGTTGGCGCATCCACATCCTTTTCGTAGGCCAAGTAGGCACTACATCCACACCTCATGCACTTTCCCGCCACCGCCATCGAAATCACTTTCGGGATCATCGTGACTCAAGCACCATAAGTGTCACCTTATTCTCGTTAGGCGATGTCAATCGGATCATCTTCTTGCGAAACACGATGTTTGCTTCATAGGTTGCTAACCAGTCCATCCCTAGTACTACATCAAATCCACCTAGGGGTATCACGTGTAACCTAGCTGCAAACCTATGACCTTCTAGTTCTATGGCACAGTCCTCTATCACATCATTAATTCTAGTGGACTTACCTATAGCATTTTCTACATGAATGGTGCACTGACCTTTCTACTACTAACAGGCAACTTAGCATAGAAGGTAGTGGAAATAAAACTCTTGCTAGCACTGGAATCAAACAATGCAGAGGCACAAGTTTGGTTTACTAGAAACATACTTGACACAACATCAGGATCAGCTCTGGCTTCCTCCCGGGTCATAGTGTAAGCTCTAGCACTTGCCCTCTGTCCTCCTTCCTCCGGCTTCTTCTTCTCTGCTCTAGAGCTCTCCGCCCTCGGCTTTTTACAGTCTCTAGCGATGTGGCCAGGTTGACCACACCTGAAGCATACGTTCATCCCCATCCTGCACTCACCAGTATGATCCCTTCCACATTTGTCACACTTCTTTACCCTGCACCAGATGTGGCCACACGTCGGTCACCCACCTTCGCCACCTTATTGTTTAGAGCGGCTCCACCACGTCCAAACTGTTTCCCATTCCAGTTCCAGTCACCACCACCCTTCTTATTCACCTCAGCCACCACCACCTCGTGCTCATCATATAATCTGCCAGCCAAATCAACTGCCGACCTAAAAGTGCTCGGCCGGGCGACGATCATATGCCTACGGATATCCGCCAGCAGCCCCTGGATGTATCTTTTAATCTTTCGTGACAGTGGTATCACTTGATCGGGCACCAGCCGTGCCATTTCATTAAATTTAGTGGTGTACTGCTGTGTGTCATCGTTCCTACCTCTAGCTGTAGGAAATCTTTTTCTACCTTGTCCATCTCTCTGTGAGGACAGAATTCCTCAATCACTGACTTCTTCAGTTCAGGCCATCTCATTCTCCCAATGGCCCTGCTACCCTCGGCTTGGACAATGTTGTCCCACCAGCACAAAGCCGAGTCCACAAAAGAATGGGTAGCAAATTTCACCTTCTGATCTTCACAACACTCACTGATATCGAGGATAGCCTCCATTTCTCTCACCCACCTGTGAGCAGCTGCAGTAGTGCTGTTTCCATCAAAAGTAGGGGGCTTTCATCTCATAAATGCCCCATAGTTACAGCCTCGGTCTCCTTCAGCGCAGGCTCTTCTTCTTCTTCTTCCTCCTTATCATCAGAGAGAACCGTTTCTGGCTCTAGTTATTCCCGTCCTCCCGAGGATCTGTTTCTTTCCTTTCTTTCCCCTTCCCTTACTGCCTTGATCACTTCGGTCACCACAGACGGTAGAATCGTCTGCATGACCTGATGAACCTCTTCTACCACAGCCTCATTTACTGAGGCTCTCAGATTGGCGCTCTCGTCGCCACCCTCCGGATGAGGGGTCTCTGGTTCTTCATGAACCACTTTCTCGACTCTGGGTCTCCCTTTCTGGGGTCGCGGCGCAGCACCATAACCTCCACCACGAGAGGCTTTCGAAGATCTACCGCCAGCCATCACCAAAACACACACTATAAGATTCAAACACTAACACGGTCATTCAAGGTAACATTCAGTTTATGTCGAGTACAGTAAGTCCCTAATTACAGTGGCCAGTTGTGATTAGCCACTTACTTTACTCTTCATACCCAAAGCATCTCCTATCCTGACTTAATCAGTCTAAATCTACTAAGAGCACATAATCAAATAGCATGCGCACATAATACCGGTTAACATTAGGAAAAGACATACCTGATGGCACGTAGCTACTCGGGTTGACATCCCTCCATTTGTCCCATTTTTAGTTTAAGTTTAGGTTTTAAAAGTTTATTTAACCCAATTCTCTTAAACTTTGGCTCTGATACCAACTTGTAAGGCCCCGTTCCGGAGACCTCACAGTTGGTCAATCACAGCAGCTAAAACATTAAACCTTATAATTTTACAAACTTAAGTAGCGGAAATGATTTATAAAAAACCATTCATTTCATTTAAAACACTGTTGTTAAGCAATACATTATCATTTTACTGTTTACAGAAGAATTGTTTTACTGCATTACAAAACAACAACGATATAGAACACGAATGGATGTCAGTCTTTCCTGCCGAGTAGCTTCACACTCGTGCCATCCTCAGCAATAATTACCTGCCAACTGAAAATGTATAAAAATCAGCGTTGCTGAGTGAGTTCTAGTTTTAAAAGTAATAAAATACTTTCTATATGTTGTATATGAAAATACCCTTTTCTGTAAAATACAACTCTGTACTGTATATGCGAGCATTCATTAACTATATGAACAGATGTTGTTCGTTCTCTTTATTGTATGCCTTGTATGTTCTGTAAACTTTTATCTTTATCTTTCACTTTCTGTATGGACCAATGAGCAATACCCCAACTGTATACGCGATGGAAAATGGGTGATGGGCCATCTATATCCCTCGAAAGGGTCAACTATATCCCTTGAAAGGGTCAACTGTATCCCTCTAAAGGGTCAACTGTACTATATACAAGGCCAACCCAATCACCCAGGACACGCTGCAAAGGTCCTGCCAATCTCAATTGATTGGCCCTGTGTGCATAATAGGGTAGCTAACCCGCAGCACAGTTGAGCTAACGACAACATGGTCGTGTACCTCCTGTAAGCTTGCAAAGCTTGTTAACATTTTATTAATGTTCCTCTTCTTTTCTTTATTGCTCTTTCTCTTTATTATTACGATATACTTTACGTTACGATAATAACATACCACGTAAAGTCACATACTATAGGTAATAATAATAATAGCAATAATAATAATAAGGAACAATCATAACCATGCATGAAACATCATCATAATAAGCCCCAGTCAACCCTCGGTCAAAACCCTAAAAGCACAGACTCCCAGAAAATTCTGTAAAAATTTCTAAGTGCTTTGGCGCTTTGGTACTATTTGGGCGCATGAGCCCTGTTTGGGCGTTTCATCACTATATAGGTGCATCAACCAACACTTAATCATTTAT
Organism: Flaveria trinervia; assembly: GCA_025506515.1. Lineage (NCBI taxonomy): Eukaryota > Viridiplantae > Streptophyta > Magnoliopsida > Asterales > Asteraceae > Flaveria > Flaveria trinervia. The sequence continues at coordinate 9,587,684 of CM046449.1, read as the reverse complement.
CACTTAGGCGCATGAACTATTCAGGCGCATGGTCACTATTCGGGCGTATGAACGCTTAGGCGCATGGGTCATTCAGACACAAATACACTTAGGCGCATGAGCCACTTGGAGCATGGGCACTATTGGGGCGCATGGCCCTACACTTAGTTGTCTGACTAATATTTCTAGGTGCATGGACCACTGTTCAGGCGCATGGGCTATACTTAAACATTTCTAAGGAAATCTTAGGCGCATGGACTACTGTTCAGGCGCATGAGCCTTATCTAGGCGCATGGACCTCTTGTGTAACATGTTTCTAATATGTTTTCAAACCCAATCATCAAACCCATATGTTCTAAGCTTAACATGGCTATTCTAAACATGAATAACGTATAAGCATTCAAGAATCAACATCCAATCATGCACATTAGATACGGGTAAACATACATAAACTTTGTAAAATCATTTTAATACATTTTCAGCCCCAAAGATAGTTTAAAACAAGTAAAAACTGGGGTCAAGAACTCACCTAATGCAACTTGAGTGTTTCTTCCTTTCTAACCCGCTTGCAAATGAGTTCAAACACATTGAATTTGATTTCTTCTTCTTCTTCTCTTCAAAACCCAAAGTTTTGCTCTCTTCCCTTTCTCTCTCTCTAAAACCAAAGTGAAAGAATGATGTGAAGGGACGGTGGGCGACCATGCCCACCTTTACACCAACTTTTGAAAGATTTGTCCTTTTTGGACACTTTTAGTCACTCCACTTGGACTTTATTGCTTTTCTTTCGTTTATTCTTCACGTCTTGTCTTTTTAAAGTAACCGGGTGTTACACATCCTCACCTGAAACAACTTAGAATGAATCAAACAAAACTATAATTAATACTGAAACTTCAAGACTTATTTAATAAGGAGTAAGGGGTTGTTTGATTTCGGCTAACGCGGTTGACTCGGTTGACTGGCTGACTCGATTAGTGGGTAAGCCCGTTTGATATGCAAATGGTAGCTGTTGACCGGGTCCTTTGCAACTGACCAAACCTAAAAACAATACACGTTGACCCATTTGTGTAGCCGGCCGATCCACCCTATAATAGCGGCGTTGACAATGAATTCAATCAATTAGTATTTGGTGTAGGGTTCGATGAGCTTTTGGATGTGTTCTAGTGAGTTGTCGTCTCTGTCGGAGTTGAAGGATGCATCGACGGGTTGATTTGCAGGTGGGTTTACGATGGGTTTATGGGTTAGGGTTTTCTTCTTTGTTGTCTTTGCGATCTTCTTCTTGTTGGTGGTGGTTTCTGGTTTTTTAGTGGGTTTTTGCTTCTTTGCTGCTGCTACTTTCACCATTGTTGTTGCAAAGAGTTAGGGTTAGAAGAGACTTTACATTGTTGTGACTTCTGAGGGTGGGTTTATAATTTGTACCCTACTTGTAGAGAGATAAAAAACCATTTTGGAATAAAAACTGGTCATGTTTATATATAAAAGGAGTTATTACATAACACTAGTTAAAATACAAGGATAATATGATTATTTTTATCATTCAGCGAGTCAGTCTGATTCTAAATCAAACAACCAAGTTTCAGTCAGATGTAGACTCAGTCAGAACTTCTAACTGGGTCAGCTTCTGACTCAATCGGATCTTACTGAGTCAGCTTTATCAAACAACCCCTAACAATTTTAGACACTACTGGCAAACCCAAGATCATTAAGGCTTGGGTTGTCAATTCTAACTGATTTCTTTCTATGTGCAGAACAATCTTGGAGAGCTGACAACAAGTGGTATGTTGATAGTGGTTGTTCTACGCATATTACAGGAAACTGTTCACTTCTCCGTGACTTCAAACATAAAAATGCCTCATATGTGGCATTTAGTGGGGATAAGAAGGAGGTAAAATATTGGTGAAGGAATGGTAACTAATGGTGTGCTCAAATTTGAGAAAGTAAACTATTGTAAAAATTTACAATATAATCTACTGAGCGTGTCTCGAATTTGTGATCAAAATTATATCACATTATTTGATAACACTAACTGTTATATTCTTAAGCCAGGTTTTTCTGTTCCAGAAGATTGGGTTCTTGTTAAAGCATCAAGAAAAAGAACACATATGTTTTGGATATGAACAACACTTCACTCACAAGACATGAAACATGCCTCCTATCTAAGTCATCAGAAGATAAATCTCAATTATGGCATAAAAGGCTTGTCATTCTAACATGAAGAACATGAACAAATTGGTGAATAATGACTTAGTCATTGGATTGCCAAAGAAAGAGTTTTATTGTTCAAATCATTTTCTTCTTGTTATAAAGGAAAACAACATAGTGTCACAACCTCAAAATCCACTTGCGGAGTTTTACCGCGAGGCGTGTGAACAAACCAGGATCACAGTCAATAGTTATTCAGAACGACTCTAAATGCCATAATTTAAACAAATCAACAAAATACCAACGTTAAACAATGCGGAAGCGTTTTTGAAAACAACCCAAGTCAATAAAGTATAACTTATGGCAAAACAAGTGCCAACCAAAGAGTAAACTATAATTGTTAAAATGTCACATTGTCTTGAAGCATAATGTCTTAAAATGAAGTGAACCGTGCAGTGCTCCTATGTCAAGCAAGTTAAGGACCTGAGAAAAGCATACTAAAATGTCAACACATAGGTTGGTGAGTTCAAGAGTTTGAGTTCAATAAACATGTAAACAGTTACGATAAATATAAGCAGTGTATAGTAATAGATAGCTAGTCTATTATCAGTAAATATTAATATAGTGATTTTGCAATTGAAGCTGACTGTGATAGTTGTTGCCTCCTGTCACGACTTACCATGTCGTGACAATGTTCCATAGGACAAATTGCACCGGTTAACCTCGAGTCACATAGGTGGGGCTCGTCAGACCCAGTAGTACTACCCAAGTTTCCCCGCTATTAAATATTAACAATTCAAAAGTGTGAGGACTTTTCCCATGGTAACCAACACTATATTAATATTTTACACAACTTAAATAATGAAAGCGTTTGTATAAATACCAGTATGCTATCTCCCCCAAAAGAGATTAAGTAAAGAGTGGGGCATGAACTCACCTGATGTATGCAAAGTACTTAGGGTTTATTTTGAGAAACGAGAGGATAGCCAACCTTCACAGGTTACCTAGATCATGTGAGTACATAAGTACGTGTAAATAAAAGACATGTGAAACCCTAACCATACCAAAATCAAAGACTCAAGCTTCCAGACAAATAGACACGTTTGACCTAGTGACCCGTTTGACCCGTTGGTGACATTATGAGTTATAATTCAAATAAAGCCAATGAGCACATACAACATACATGATTAACATTCATTAGTATCATACATATGCTATATCAACCAGGTGTATCACATAGATCATCATACAATCAAGTACTACACAAGTCATGCGAATCTAGAACATTAACATAACCACTAGCTACAATACAACTAACATGTCATACAAGGTTCAACCATTCATCACATGCCATGTGAAGCCACCACGACCTCACATTCTAAACCCTGCCAATCCCACTAAGTAGGGGCCTCAGATCCGCACGCGTGTATAATGATCACAACCAAATTCTTTAAGCATATGCATTGCATTCACAACATCACAACATCAATCATCAGACCCAAACATGATGTCCTACCACTACACAACATCAAACCATACATGATTACCAATTTCAATCATCACCATGATTATCCAAACATGCCATACAACTAATTTAACACGTTCTATCACACTAGAATCCATCCTTGAACATAATAGCAAGTTCCTATCATCCCAAACATGATCATAACATCATACTTCAACGTTTACACAATAAAAGTTTCCCTTTTGGGAAAGAATATCCCAAAATCTATCAAACATCCAAAGTATACATGAATTCATCAATAATATACCAATTCAAGCGCATACTAATATCTAAACATGATCAACAACACTTAAACACCTCAATAACAATCTTCATAAACAAAAGTTTCTACTTTTGGCAAGCTATGATCAACATCATCAAATTAAAGATTTCTAGCATTCATAACAACAATCTAGCATCTAATTATCATCATGAACCCATCCATAACATCAATCCATCACTAGATCACTACATGCAAAATAAAGTTACTATTCTTAGTAACCTATGAACAATGCATCAAAATCCCAACTTTCTTGCATAATCAACGTATTCTAACATTCATACAACCCTAATCATCAAACATTCATCAAACAACAACCATCATGCATAATCACAACAATTTCGAATTAGGGTTTGCTTCATAACCAATTCATGATCAATCCACTAAAAACATAGAATTCTTGCATAATCGACGTTAACTAACATGTATCCATCTAAATAACATGTTAACATCATCAAACAACAACCAATTCGACCCAACAAGGATCAATTTCGAATCTAGGGTTCGGCCATAATGAAGAACATCACAAACATGAAAAATCTAACCTTTAACGCGTGTTAACTTGCAATGATGATTCTAAGTGTCTAACTTGAAATCGACCAAAATCGATGCTTCTTTGATGATTCTAGGCTGAATTCGAAGAGAATAGGGAAGAGGAGCTTGATCGCGGCCGAAAGGGTGAATTAGGGTTTGGGGTTTTGTTTTATTAATTTTTAATTTACATATTTACCCTTTTAACCCTTGTAATTGTATTTTATAAAAACTAAGCTTTAAACTCTTTGTAAAGTGTTTTTAACTTCATAATATAAAGATATAAACTTATGAAAATCATTATATATCTTATCTTTATAAAAACACAAGACATACGAATAAATAGGCACGTTTCCGCGTTACGCGATAAATTCTTTAAGTAACCGTTTATAAATGTGTAAACACACAAACATAACCCAATATTCACATAATCACTTAGATTCAAAACAAATTAACATTATTCATTATTATTAGGTCAGTAACGTTAAACGACAACTAGTGTGTGCTCACGACACGTGTTTACAAGACTTAACGGAACTAACGGAGCTTGGTAACGGAAATTTACCGGATGTCACATTATCCCCATGTTGAAAGAATTTTCGTCCCAAAATTGCGTTACATGGTGAGAGTGTTCCATCCCTGTTTCCATCACTGATCTCTGCATTGGCACACAGAAATCGAAATCGTGTGAGTTTTGGATGAGTTGTCACATCATCCCCATGTTGAAAGAAATTTCGTCCCGAAATTTAAATCAATACCTTCGTCTGCTGGCATCGTTCCTTCGAATAGTTGAGGGTACTTAAGCTTCATTTGATCTTCCCGTTCCCATGTGAATTCCGGTCCACGTCGCGAATTCCAACGGATTTTAACAATAGGTATCTTGCTCTGCTTAAGTGTTTTCACCTCACGGTCCATCACCTCCACTGGTTCCTCAATAAAACGCAATTGTTCATCCACCTGAATTTCTTCTAGTGGTACGACCGTCGTTTCATCAGTTATGCACTTCTTCAAGTTTGACACGTGAAATACATCATGAATTCGCTCAGCGAATCAGGTAGGGCTAATCGATAGGCTACTGGACCTACTCTTTCCACAATCTCAAATGGTCCAACGTACCTCGGATTTAGTTTCCTCGTTTACCAAACGAACTACGCCTTTCCATGGTGAGACTTTCAACAAAACCTTGTCACCAACCTGAAACTCTAAGGGTTTCCGTCTCTTGTCAGCATAACTCTTTTGCTTGTCTCGCGCTGCAGCCATACGGTTCCGTATCTGTATAATTTTCTCAGTCGTCTCATGAATTAACTCGGGACCTGTTATCTGACTATCACCAATCTGCCCAGCAAACCGGTGATCGACATTTTCTCCCATACAACGCCTCGAAAGGTGCTGCCTGTATACTAGTGTGATAACTGTTGTTATAAGAAAACTCCACCAATGGCAGGTGAATTTCCCAGTTATTCCCGAAGTCAATCACACAAGCACGTAGCATATCCTCCAACGTCTGTATAGTACGCTCACTCTGACCATCCGTCTGTGGATGATATGCAGTACTCATATCCAAACGTGTACCCAAGGATTTCTGCAATGATTCCAGAAATGTGACGTGAAACGAGCGTCACGGTCGGAGATAATTGAGATCGGTACCCGTGTCTCGAAACGATCTCTTGAGGTACATGCGAGTTAACTTCTCCATCTTGTCGGTTTCCTTTATTGCGAAGGAAATGAGCAGACTTTGTCAATCGATCCACAATAACCCATATCGTGTCACAACCAGTACTAGTCGGGGTAGCTTAGTAATAAAATCCATGGAGATTTGTTCCCATTTCCACATTGGAATCTCGGTTGTTGTAATGTCCGGATGGTTTTTGATATTCCACTTTCACCTTCGAGCAGGGTAAACACTTGCTCACGTACGTAGCTACATCCGCTTTCATGTTAGGCCACCAATAGTGAGCCTTTAGGTCATGATACATCTTGTCGGATCCAGGATGTATAGAATACTTAGATTTGCTGTTGCTCGCTCATAACCAAATCTCTCAGATTTCCATGAACAGGCACCCAAAGTCTATCCATGAAATACCGAATTCATCCTCTTTCATCACTAGCTGCTTGCCATTCCCCTTAACATTTCAGAACCAATATTTTCCACCTTAAAGCTTCTATTGTGCCTCCTTAACTTGTTCGGGCAGTTGGGTACTGATAGTAAGCTGTAAAGCTCGCACCCGTCGGGGTTTAGCTATTTCCTTCCTGCTAAAGCATCGGCAACTACGTTCGCCTTTCCTAGATGATACTTAATTGCGCAATCATAATCATTTAGTAGTTCCACCCAACGTCGCTGCCTCATATTCACTCTTTTTGCTCAAAGATATGTTGAAGACTCTTGTGATCGGTGTAGATTGTGCACTTGGTACCGTACAAATAATGTCTCCAGATCTTTAAGGCAAAAACTACTGCACCCAATTCTAAGTCATGGGTAGTATAGTTCTTCTCATGAACTTTTAGTTGTCTCGAGGCGTAAGCTATCACCTTGTCTCGTTGCATCAAGACACAACCCATCCTTGAATGGATGCATCGCAATACACTACAAAGTCATCTGTTCCCTGGTAATGCTAATATCGGGCAGTACAGAGTTTTTGTTTTAATAATTGGAAAGCTGATTCTTGACTCTCAGCCCATTTGTATGTCGTTCCTTTGTGCGTTAAGGCTGTGAGAGGTTGGCGATCTTAGAAAATCCTTCTATGAATCGGCGGTAATATCCAGCTAATCCAAGAAATTGCCTTATCTCGCTTGGTGTTTTGGGTGTAGTCCAATTCTTTATCGCCTCAATTTTGGCAGGATCAACGTGTATTCCTTCTCATTAACAATGTGACCTAGGAATTGTACCTCTCTTATCCAAAAGTCACACTTTGAGAATTTAGCATACAGTTGCTCATTTTTCAACAGTTCCAAGATCATTCGTAAGTGCTCTTCATGCTCCTCCTTGGTCCTAGAGTATATCAGTATATCATCGATGAACACAATGACAAACTGATCAAGATAAGGTTTGCACACGCGGTTCATGAGGTCAATGAACACAGCAGGTGCATTAGTCAACCAAAAGGCATGACCAAGAACTCATAATGACCATAACGAGTACGAAATGCAGTCTTGGGAATGTCTTCTTCTCGAACTCTGAGTTGATGATAACCAGATCTCAAGTCAATCTTCGAGTAATAGCTTGATCCTTGAAGCTGATCGAACAAGTCGTCGATACGAGGTAAAGGGTATCGGTTATTGACTGTTACTTGTTTAACTCTCGATAATCGATGCACATCCGGAATGTGCCATCCTTCTTCTTAACAAAGAGTACAGGAGCTCCCCAAGGTGATGTACTAGGTCGAATAAAGCCCTTATCCAAAAGCTCCTGAAGTTGTGACGACAACTCCTGTAGTTCGTTTGGTGCTAATCGATAAGGTGCTCTAGCAATCGGAGCTGCGCCGGGAGTCAATTCAATCTGGAATTCCACTTGGCGTTGCGGTGGTAATCCAGGAAGATCTTCTGGGAACACCTCTGAAAGTCGCGTACTACGGGAATATCCTCCATTCTCTTTTCTTCCTTTTGCTTATCGGTTACACGTGCTAGGATAGCCACGCGGCCTTTCCGTAACAACTTTTGAGCTTTCATATACGAGATGATGCCTATTACAGCACCACTCCTATCACCTTTGACGTAAGAATTTGATCACCAACCGGGATCCGTATAATCTTCTCGTGACATATGACTTCCGCTTGCTTGCTAGAGAGCCAATCCATGCCTATCACAACATCAAAACTCCCCAGCGTAACAGGCATGATCTATAGCGAAAGTATGACCAGCAAGTTCTATCCTACAGTCTTTAGGATATGCGTTACATGGATTGTTTACCGTCGGCTATTCCACAGTGTACTTAGATTCTAAAGCAGAGGGTATATCACTTAAAAGACTACAGAATTTTAAGGACACAAACTCCTATCGGCTCCAGTATCAAATAGTACCGTAGCAAAACAACCATTAACAGGGAATCTACCAGTAACAGTTGTGGGATCATTTAGAGCCTCACCTGAGCCAATGACGAAGGCTCTCCCTTTGGCTCCATCTCTATTGCCTCCATTTCCAGTGCCATTTCCACCATTGTTGTTATTATTGCCATTGTTGTTGTTGTTCCCATGATTGTTGGTGTTGTTGTTTTGTTGTTGCCATTTCCGTTCCTTCTTAGTTGTGGGCAGTTTCGTTTGTAATGCCCTTCTTTCCCACACTCAAAACACCCTTGGGGGGTTCTTGAGATTGTTGTGGCCTCTTCATTAGTTCACCACGGCAATCCTTCACAGCGTGTCCAATCTTTCCACAACGTTGACACTTGAAGCTATCACACCGTCCCACATGGTGGTAGTTACACCGTGGGCATTTGGGATGTCTGCCGCCGTAACCGCTGGGTCCTTGGTTATTTGGGGCAGTTTGGTTGAAATTGCGGTATTATCGAACCGCCGCTGCTGCTGCTGCTGAACTGGCTGTTGCTGCTGTTGGATTGTTGTTGACCGCTAGACGATGATGATGATGATTTGTTATTGCTGTTGCTGGGAGCATCCCACTTCCTTTTGTTGTCGGGCACGCTCACCACACACCGCCCCGTTGGGTAACCGCCCTTGCTCTACCGCCTGATCAGTAAGTCTATGGGCATTTGAATGGCCTGCTGAATCGTAGTCGGTTAGAAGCTGTTACCATACTTTGGATTTCAGGCACCAATCCTCGTATGTAGTGCTCGATTCTCTTATGTGTCTCATTAACCATTCCTGGACACAATGTAGCCAGCTCATGAGTACGGGTCGTGTAAGCCTCAATTTCTGAACCCTTCATCTTAAGCTGCCAGAATTCCATCTCCAACTTTTGCACCTCGTTTCGAGGACAGTACTCCTCGATCATCATATCCTTGAACTCATTCCAGGGGTCCATTTGCCATCGCTTGTCCAAGCATCTGGACTTGCGCGTTCCACCAAGACAGGGCAGCACCCTCCAAAGTCCCGGTGGCATACTTTACTTGATCCGCCGGTGGACAGTTACATTTGGAGAAAACGGACTCAGTCTTCTCAAACCAGCGTACAAGCCCTACAGCACCCTCTGTACCGCTGTAGGTGTGGGTTTACAGTCCATGAAGGACTTGTATGTACACACGGTGGTCCTGTTTTAACACAACCACATTAATCAAACATCCCCTACAGTTATAAAGGATATCAGATTTGTTTTTTCTGTCATTGTTTACCTGCTGGCTGACCCCGTGGCAGCAGCCACTGCCGCCTGCATGCTCATTAATTAGAGCAGCCAATTCCGCAGGAGTCATGTTAATAGCACCACCACCCTGTTCTCCGGTGCCACGTCCACGTCCACGTCCACGACCACGTCCACGTCCACGTCCACGAGCGTCCATTCTTTTCACTTTCAATTCACATACAATAATGAGTAACATCATACACATTTAACTCATTGAAGCGTAGTAAACAGTAAATGAAAGAAATAACGTATCATCACAACCACAACATTCATAACAAAAATAATAACCAAAGTAAATAAATTGCAATAAGTCACAATGTATTTAGCAATGTCAAAATTGAAGTTTTGTCGTTCGTGTGGGGAAACAACCCTTCCAACATAGGTTTCAAAAGAAAACACTACGTAGTCTAAGTCATATAAAGAAATCTCGACAATGTCTGACCCTCACTATTATCCTCCATCTCCTCCGGTTCCTCTTCCTCGGTCCCTCCTCGGATCCTCCTCATCCTCAAGTCTGCGGCAGGAGCAGGAGCTATAGCAATCTGGAGTGCTGCTAGTTGAGCTTCTAATATGGCAATCCTATTATCGGCTATGGCGTCCCGCTGTTCACGAGCAGTCACGCGTCCTTGGAGTGCCATAACACCATCTTGCATATGGTGACAACCGTTCAGCGTCTTCCCCGTGTTCTTCCTTGAGTTCGTCCAATTGATGTCTCAGGTTGTACACCTCTTGCTGTAGTGTACAGACATCACCCGTGAGTCGTCTCACACGATGCTGTTCAGTATCCAATGCAGCCATTAGTGCAGCAATCAATTGCTCGTTGGACTGCGCCGTTCGTGGGAGTGAAAACATGGGTTGATTGGCATTGTTCCTAGTCCTTGGCTTTAGGACAGGTACGCGTTCCCTAAACATGATGTGGTCAACAAACCTAGGATAAGAACGCCAGTCACGCGGAGGGTCACGCTTCATCAACGCGAATGGTTGATCCCAGTCAATCTCCTCTCGGGGATAAGCCAGTCTGGGCCAATCGAATCCATCATCAGGTACAGGTGCGGGAGGTGGGGATTCAGATCGTGTAGGTGATTCGGGTCGTTTACCCGGAGCTCTTGAAGACGATGCCATGCTGCAGAGAGTGTGACGTGTGCCAATGAGTATACAGTAGGTGAGAGTAAGGCACAGGTAACTAATTAACTGTGGCGGTTATAGTCTAGTGTGTATGCAACCTAGTTCCCTATAACCAATGGCTCTGATACCAATCTGTCACACCCTCAAAATCCACTTGCGGAGTTTTACCGCGAGAGCGTGTGAACAAACCAGGATCACAGTCAATAGTTACTCAGAACGACTCTAAATGCCATAATTTAAACAATCAACCAAAATACCAACGTTAAACAATGCGGAAGCGTTTTTGAAAACAACCCAAGTCAATAAAGTATAACTTATGGCAAAACAAGTGCCAAACCAAAGAGTAAACTATAATTGTTAAAATGTCACATTGTCTTGAAGCATAATGTCTTAAAATGAAGTGAACCGTGCAGTGCTCCTATGGCAAGCAAGTTAAGGACCTGAGAAAAGCATACTAAAATGTCAACACATAGGTTGGTGAGTTCAAGAGTTTGAGTTCAATAAACATGTAAACAGTTGCGATAAATATAAGCAGTGTATGGTAATAGATAGCTAGTCTATTATCAGTAAATATTAATACATAGTGATTTTGCAATTGAAGCTGACTGTGATAGTTGTTGCCTCCTGTCACGACTTACCATGTCGTGACAATGTTCAATAGGACAAATTGCACCGGTTGACCTCGAGTCACACAGGTGGGGCTCGTCAGACCCAGTAGTACTACCCAAGTTTCCCCGCTATTAATATTAACAATTCAAAAGTGTGAGGACTTTTCCATGGTACCACACTATATTAATATTTTACACAACTTAAATAATGAAAGCGTTTGTATAAATACCAGTATGCTATCTCCCCCAAAAGAGATTAAGTAAAGAGTGGGGCATGAACTCACCTGATGTATGCAAAGGTACTTAGGGTTTATTTTGAGAAACGAGAGGATAGCCAACCTTCACAGGTTACCTAGATCATGTGAGTACATAAGTACGTGTAAATAAAAGACATGTGAAACCCTAACCATACCAAAATCAAAGACTCAAGCTTCCAGACAAATAGACACGTTTGACCTAGTTGACCCGTTTGACCCGTTGGTGACATTATGAGTTATAATTCAAATAAAGCCAATGAGCACATACAACATACATGATTACATTCAATTAGTATCATACATATGCTATATCAACCAGGTGTATCACATAGATCATCATACAATCAAGTACTACACAATCATGCGAATCTAGAACATTAACATAACCACTAGCTACAATACAACTAACATGTCATACAAGGTTCAACCATTCATCACATGCCATGTGAAGCCACCCACGACCTCACATTCTAAACCCTGCCAATCCACTAAGTAGGGGCCTCAGATCCGCACGCGTGTATAATGATCACAACCAATTCTTTAAGCATATGCATTGCATTCACAACATCACAACAATCAATCATCAGACCCAAACATGATGTCCTACACCACTACACAACATCCAAACCATACATGATTACCAATTTCAATCATCACCCATGTTATCCAAACATGCCATACAACTAATTTAACACGTTCTATCACACTAGAATCCATCCTTGAACATAATAGCAAGTTCCTATCATCCCAAACATGATCATAACATCATACTTCAACGTTTACACAAATAAAGTTTCCCTTTTGGGAAAGAATATCCCAAAATCTATCAAACATCCAAAGTATACATGAATTCATCAATAATATACCAATTCAAGCGCATACTAATATCTAAACATGATCAACAACACTTAAACACCTCAATCTAACAATCTTCATAAACAAAAGTTTCTACTTTTGGCAAGCTATGATCAACATCATCAAATAAAGATTTCTAGCATTCATAACAACAATCTAGCATCTAATTATCATCATGAACCCTCCATAACATCAATCCATCACTAGATCACTACTACATGCAAAATAAAGTTACTATTCTTAGTAACCTATGAACAATGCATCAAAATCCCACTTTCTTGCATAATCAACGTATTCTAACATTCATACAACCTATTAATCATCAAACATTCATCAAACAAACACCATCATGCATAATCACAACATTTTCGAATTAGGGTTGCTTCATAACCAATTTCATGATCAATCCACTAAAAACATAGAATTCTTGCATAATCGACGTTAACAACATGTATCCAATCTAAATAACATGTTAACATCATCAAACAACAACCAATTCGACCCAACAAGGATCAATTTCGAATCTAGGTTCGGCCATAATGAAGAACATCACAAAACATGAAAAATCTAACCTTAAACGCGTGTTAACTTGCAATTGATGATTCTAACGTGTTCTAAACCTTGAAATCGACCAAAATCGATGCTTCTTTGATGATTCTAGGCTGAATTCGAAGAGAAGAGGGGAAGAGGAGCTTGATCGCGGCCGAAAGGGTTGAATTAGGGTTTGGGGTTTTGTTTTATTAATTTTTAATTTACATTTTACCCTTTTAAACCCTTGTAATTTGTATTTTATAAAAACTAAGCTTTAAACTCTTTGTAAAGTGTTTTTAACTTCATAATATAAAGATATAAACTTATGAAAATCATTATATTCTTATCTTTATAAAAACACAAGACATACGAATAAATAGGCACGTTTCCGCGTTACGCGATAAATTCTTTAAGTAACCGTTTATAAATGTGTAAACACACAAACATAACCCAATATTCACATAATCACTTAGATTCACAACAAATTAACATTATTCATTATTATTAGGTCACCAACGTTAAACGACAACTAGTGTGTGCTCACGACACGTGTTTACAAGACTTAACGGAACTAACGGAGCTTGGTAACGGAAATTTACCGGATGTCACATATAGAGTGTCTCATAAATCCAAAATTATCAATACAAACACTACACCACTCAAATGCTTCACATGGATCTATTGGTCCAACCAATGTAATGAGCATGGAAAGAGGCAATATTGTTTGGTGATAGTTGATGATTTCACTAGATTCACATGGGTCTTCTTTTTAAAACAAAAGAGTGAAATATCAAAGACATTAATGGACTTTGTCATCAAGATTGAGAATCAACTTGATTTAAAAGTTAAAATTTTCAAGAGTGACAATGGGACTAAATTTGCTAATTCTGACTTAGATTCCTTTTACAGGAATAAAGGTATTGCAAGGCAATTCAGTGCATCAAGAACTCCACAATATAATAAGTTGCTGATTCATAATTATTGAAGCAGCAAGAACAATGTTAGCTAATTCACAATTGCCAATCACCTTTTAGGCTGAGGAAGTGAATACAACATGCAATGTTCAAAATAGGACATTGATTGTCAAAGAACATAACAAAACACATTATGAGATTTTATTTAAAAGGAAACCTTAAATAGGATATCTTATAGTTTTTGGGTGTCATGCATCTGTTTTAAACATAAAAAAAACAATTGGAAAAATTTTCAAAAAAAGCCTATGATGGTTTCTTTGTTGGATATTCTTTAACATCTAAATATTATAGGATCTACATTCCACAACATAACATTATGGAAGAAACTTCTAATGTATCATTTGATGAATTCTTATCTCCTAAATCAGTTAAAGAATCATCATGGTTGTTTGATATAGATGTTCTAATAGACTCATTTAACTATGGTAATTTGAATAATACATGATCTGATGATACATGCTGTCCATTTGTTCCACCAAATATGAATGAAATGTCATTATCTGCTGATCCTCCAAGGATACACACATCAAGTAATATGGAACAAGGAACAACAAATAATGACAATGATGATGCACAAGTCCAACAAACTGAATGCAAATCCTCAGATGGAAACACTTCATCAGCAACTGTTGACTCTGCATCTGTAGATATACATTGTGTATCTAGAGATATGAATAATGTCTTAGCAACTGTTCCATGCTATCAAGAAGATACAACAAACATTGGAAATGATTCATCAAGTCCTCATATACCATCTGTAGAAGTTCCTATAACTCCTACGAAAGAACAAAATTCTTCCGGAGAAGTTCCTATGGAATACATTAATATACTCCTGATGTTCAAACTCAGGAAGACCACTCAATACCCAATGATGAACAGGAGGAACACTTTGACTACTTCCTAAATACATCAACTGGATTGGATCTGCCTGCATAAATGAATATGACTAACTTAGAATAATCTATTCTAGTTTAATCAACTCCAACAACAAGAATTCATAAGACTCATCCAGTCAATAATATTATTGGAGATCCTGACAAAAGAACTACAAAAAGCCAAAGTGGAACTGCCAACATCTGTCTTTTCACTTGTTTTCTTTCACAAGTGGTTCCTCCAAACATCACAGCTGCTCTAAAGGACAATAGCTGGATTGAAGTTATGCAAGAAGAGCTTCAACAATTCAGAAAGCAGAATGTCTGGAATCTAGTTGATTTACCTCAAGGTCAACATCCAATTGGAACAAGATGGTTCTTCAAAAATAAACTAGATGAAAGAGATATAATTGTGAGAAACAAAGCACGGTTGATTGCACAAGGTTACACACAAGAAGAAGGAATATACTATGATGAAGTTTTTGCACCAGTTGCAAGAATTGAAGCCATAAGAGTATTCCTAGCATATGTGTCACACCCCAACCTTGACGGCGGAAACGTCGAGATGTGAGGGTTAAGATTGTTCACAACCACATAACGCTATAATCAAAGGTAAATATTAAAATTATAAGTTTCAAAAGGAAATACAAACATAAGTCTCAAACATGAAATAAGTTCAAACATAAATTAAAACATAACATAACATTTTATTTATTAAACTTGGTCCAAGTCCTAGTTTTATTGCAAGCTTCAAATGTCCACTTTAAACTTAGGGATTTCCTGAAACATGATAAAAATAAAAGGTCAACTATAAATAGTTGGTGAGTTTCCAAGGTTTCATACATAATATGATAAGATTACAAGTAGCAATTCATGTCATAGGTCATAAGTTAGTAAGGTTATAGAACACATATCATTACAACCAACCTCGACTTGATTACAAGTATATAAGATTGGCTAAGTGTATTTCGTTCCTATGATGAACAAGCATACGTCATCAGGAGCCGGCAATACCTCGTCTTTAGCACCAAATACTTGTCAGGCCCGAAGATCTAGACGTCGCCAGGCTAGCATAGTTAATGATTGTAAACAAAAATATGTTCTCACATAAACACTTACAATACACAATACCATGACAAAAATATGAATTGCAAGTGCTTTACAAGTCTAAACGTTTACAAGTGTGTTAAGTATAAGTAATCATGTTTCACCCCCAAATTAGTGTGAAAAGGTAAAAAGGGGCAAGGAAAACTCACATTCAATAAGTATAAATAAAGTTCAATAAGAATAATGTATGTCGTTCCAAGATAAAATGTCACAATGCACCTAAATATATAATATAACAAGATTTAGGTTAATAATAAGATTAACGAGTTAACATGAACTAGGGTATTAATTTAGGGATTTTTATAAAGTTAATAAATTCTTATAGAAATACCATTTATGAATTTATAAAAATTTTTTTTAGGAAATTGATCCTTTATAAATAACTTGTTATTTTATTTATAAAAATTATATTATAATCATCATGATAAATCCTTAAACAAAGATAACATAAGGTCTAATATTAATTTAATATCTCTAAGTATTATATAATAATCTAATTTTATAAAAATGTTTAATTATAATATTTGTAAATAATTTTATATTAAAATATTAAAAGGTTTTACAAGAATAATTTTTTAAGAAATATTTAGATGACTTTAAAAATATTTGAAATTTATAAAATTTATTTTTATATTTATAAGAATTTTTTTGTAATTTATTAAGGATAAAAACCTTTAAAAAAAAAGAACATGAGGGTGCCGGTTCGAACCTGGGACCTCAGTTGAGGGTTCAGTGTCTTAACCAGTAAACCAAGGCACTCAGCCGCGTTTACATCTTGGTTTTAAGTTCTTTTAAACATAAACTAAATGGTTTTTCCCAAACCCAAGAACCCTAGTTTGTTCAGTCCAAATTAACGATCGTTCGATGTTAATGCTCGAATTAATCATGGGGCTTTGATTCCCCATTGTATTTCGAGCATAACCATGTGTTCAATTACCCGATTTGAAGATGAACTGGATGAACAGACGATGCTAAGCCGCGACACACGTACGACTGGTTCGATGTTCAACCGATGAAGTTAAACAAATTGGTTGCACATAAAGTTTCCAAAAATCTTGTTGTACAAAAGCCCTTTGTCAATTTCAGACTTGAAGTCCAGAGGATGGTGTTCGAGTAGAAGATAGGTCGCGACTAAGTGGGTATTCAAAGTTGATGTTTGGGCTTGTTTTGGTGGAATTGAACGTTTAATCGATTAGAGATAGATAAGAGATGGTTCATGTTAATAATTCGATTATTATTGTGATTTATTGCTTAAACGGGTACGAACTTAAGGCTTTGGTTACTTCGAATGAAAGGCTTTGTAACCGGTTTTAATCACGATTTAGGTAGTTAATTGAGTTTGATTCGAGTCTAGAACGTTTGGCATGGTTTTGGGGGTTTCAATTCAAAGGGAAAAAGATGGTTTTAGGACCACCGACTCCGGCCGGAGTTGTGGCGGAAAAACGTGAGGGATAGGGGGAAGGGGTTTGGATTTTCATTAATTACATCTTTGGTCCCCAGGTTTGTAGTTTTACATTTTATGTACAAACCTTGTTCTTAAGGTTTATAAAATAACAAAAAACAACCCCTAAATTCTTAATTAAGTTATGTTTTTAAACATGGTTAAGTTTAATAACCCTTATAAGTTATAGTAACCTTATTAAAAGTAATCTTATTATTACTAATCTATTATTCATTATTATTACTTATATTATTGTTACTTTTATTAATATTAACATTATTATTATTTAATATTTATATTTTTAAACTTTCATAAAACTCAATGAATAAGCACAAACAACACATGAGTTTCAAAATTGACAATAATAACCCTTGTAAGAGTAATTGAAGTTAACTTTTAGTTAACAAAAATACAGATGTTACAGTCTCCCCAACTTAAAAGAATTTCGTCCCGAAATTAAAAGAAATGAAACTACACAATAAGAAGAGTATCTCTTCTTCATGTGCTCCTCACTTTCCCAAGTAATTCAGCACCACGTTTATTTTCCACACAAACTTGACGATTGGGGTTGTTGTGGTTCTAGTCTTCTTCATTATACGATCCATGATTTCAACTGGTTTCTCGACAAAATGCAAGGACTCGTCGATCTGAATGTCCTCCAGCGGAACATACAAACTTTCGTCGGCCAGCACTTCCTCAAATTTGAGACGTGGAACACAGGATGAACTCCACTAAGATCGGAAGGTAGTTCCAGTTTATAAGCCACTTTCCCAATCCTTTTCAGGATTTTGAAATCCTACACATCTTGGAGCCAATTTGCCCTTCTTTCCAAACGAACAACACCTTTCCACGGTGAGACCTTTAGAAGAACCATCTCCCCAACTTGGAATTCCAATGGCTTACGTCGCTTGTCAGCATAACTCTTTTGACGACTTCTCGCCACTTCAGGTTCTTGCGGATAATAAACTTTATCGGTCGTCTCTTGTATAAGTTCAGGACCAGTGATGAAGTTTTTCACCAATGTCGTCCAATAGATCGGTGAGCGACATTTACGACCATAAAGTGCTTCAAACGGTGCCATCTTGATACTCGAGTGGTAACTATTGTTATACGAAAATTCCGCGAGCGGTAGATGCGTATCGCAATCACCACCAAAGTCAAGAACACAAAGGCGTAGCAAATCCTCCAAGGTTTGGATCGTTCGCTCGAGTTTGACCATCAGTTTGAGGTGGTAAGCCGTGCTTAGGTCCAATTGAGTACCCAATATTTCTTGCATAGACAACCAAAGTGTGAAGTGAAACGAGCATCCCGGTCGGATATGATGTGCAGAGGTACCCCATGACGACTTACAATCTCATCAACGTATATACGAGCTAATCTTGATGTCTTGTAAGTGTCACATATGGGTATAAATGTGCCGATTTGGTCAATCGATCAACGATCACCCATATGCTATCATGTCCTCGAGAGGTTCGGGTACTTAGTTATGAGTCCATAGATATGTGTTCCCACTTCCACATAGGATCTCGGGTTGCTCAAGTAATCCACTTGGACGTTGATGTTCGGCCTTAACCTTCGTACACGTAAGGCACTTAGCTACGTAAGTCGCTATATCTTTCTTCATTCCAGGCCACCAATATTGACCGCACAGGTCCATGTACATTTTATCAGAGCCAGGATGAATAGAATAACGAGTTTGATGAGCTTCGTTCAAGATAAAGGTACGAAGATTATCACGATTTGGAATCCAAATTCGATTTGTGAAGTACATCAACCCATTGGGTTTCGTTTCCAATTGGGTTAAAGATTAGGTTCCAGCTCCTCCTTCATTCTTCTTTTTGTTACTCACTTGTTGAGCCTCCAAGATACTAGACTCGATGTCACTATCTATTCTCAATTTTGTAACAGTACAGTATCTCGTTGACATCTAGTCGGATCTCAGTATCGAACTCACCCAAAGTGTCAAATCATTGACGTCGATCGTGATTTCTTGGAATGAGATCATCTTGTTGTGAATCTTTCGGCTTAGTGCATCGGCTACAACATTGCTTTACCAGGATGGTAACGAATGTCACAATCGTAATCACTAATCAACTCCACCCAATGACGTTGTCTCATATTGAGATCTTTTTGATTGAAAATGTGTTGAAGGCTTTTGTGATCGGTGTAGACTATACATTGTGTACCATACAAGTAGTGTCTCCAAATCTTCAAAGCAAAGACAACAGCACGAAGCTCGAGATCGTGTGTTGTGTAATTCACCTCGTGAACCTTCAATTGTCTTGATGCATAAGCTATGACCTTCCCTCGTTGCATGAGAACACAACCAAGGCCTTGTTTAGATGCATCACAATACATGGTGAAGTCGTCATTTCCATCGGGTAGGGTCAAGATAGGAGCATTGCACAACTTGTGCTTTGACGCTTCAAAGCTTCTTCTTGCTCAGAACCCCACTCGAACGGTTTATTCTTTTGTGTCAAAGAAGTGAGTGGTTTCGCAATCCTTGAAAAATTGGCAATGAATCGCCGATGGTAACCAGCAAGACCAAGAAAAGAACAAACTTCGGTAGGAGTTATAGGAACACACCAATTTTTCACAGCCTCCACCTTTGCAGGATCAACGTAAATTCCTTGGCTATTCACCACGTGTCCTAGAAATTGAACTTCCTCGAGCCAGAAATCACACTTCGAGAACTTCGCGTACAATTGCTCTTTCTTCAACAACTCAAGAACCAATCTCAAATGCAGTTCATGATCGGTGTTGGATTTAGAGTAGATAGTATGTCATCTATGAAAACGATCACAAACTTGTCTAGATAAGGCTTGCATACTCAGTTCATGAGATCCATAAAGACAGTAGGAGCATTGGTTAAACCAAAAGGCATCACCATAAACTCATAGTGCCCATAACGAGTACGGAACGCGGTCTTTGGGATGTCATCATCATGAACTCGTAATTGATGATATCCAGAGCGTAGATCAATCTTCGAGAATATGGCAGCTCCTTGAAGTTGATCAAACAAGTCATCGATGCGAGGAAGAGGATAACGATTCTTGATGGTAAGCTTGTTAAGCTCACGATAATCATGCACATACGAAACGATCCATCTTTCTTCTTCACGAAAAGAACAAGTGCACCCCAAGGTGAAGAACTAGGACGGATGAAACCCTTCTCGGATAGCTCTTGAAGTTGACTAGAGAGTTCTTGCATTTCAAATGGTGCAAGTCGATATGGTGACTTAGCCACGGAGTTTGCTCCTGGTATCAAGTCGATTTTAAACTCAACTTCACGCACGAGAGGTAACCACTAAGGTCATCGGAAAATACTTCAGAAAGTCTCGTACGATAGGGACATCCTTAAGTTCTTTCCCTTTGACTTTCGTGTTGACCACATAAGCCAAGAAAGCCATATACTTCTTGCTTACAGCATTTTCGGGCTTGAGTGCAAGACATGAGTTTAAGTCCTTTGGAAGATTTTTCACCAAACACCTTCAAAGTATCACCAAAAGTAACGGTATACGGATGCACTTCTCGAAACAAATAATCTCGGCATGGTGTTTGGCTAACCAATCCATACCAATGATGACGTCGAAGCTTCCAAGTTTCATAGGGATAAGATCGATAAGAAAATCATGCATGTCAAGACTTAAGATACAATCACGAATAATGATGTCAACGGTGATTGGTTCTCCATCGACAACTTCAACGATAAGAGGTCTTTCTAGTTTCGTATGTGCTTAGCAAGTATGGGTTCAAACTCTAACGAAACAAAACTTTTATCGGCTCCAGAATCAAATAGGACATAGGCATAAGTTTTGTTAATAAGGAACATACCTGTTCAATTTTTTAAAGATATTTAATGATATAGGTAAAGTATGAAAATAATCGGATCACAAAAGTTAATAGGCGAGTTAACATACCATTCACCACATCGTTGTTTGCTTGTGTTTGGTTAGCGTTGATATTGAAAGCACGTCCTCGGGCTTGTGGAACATTACCCACAAAACGAGGGCATTGTGGGCGGAAATGACCAGGTTCCCCACAGTTGTAGCAAACACGGTTTGTGACCACAGTGGCATTGTTAGGTGCACGGTGACAAGTCACCACCAAATGACCATATTTACCGCATAAGGTGCAGATGCGGCATGGTTGATTCCCCAGATGATGATACCTACACGTTTTGCACATAGGTTGAGGACCAGCATAGCCCTAGCCCCAGGCACTTGTGCCATAGGTGTAGTCGCAGGTACAAGTTTGTCATTGGGGTTGTTTGGGTGCAGCCATAGCATAGCTACGCGCTGATGTGAACTTGCGCTTCTTGTTGTTGTTGTTGTTGTTGGACGGTTCAGCTTTGGTCTCCTTAAGGTCTTAGTAGCCATCTTTTCCACCTTTTGGCACCCTTCACAACATGGTGCCCGCTCGTATATGGTTCTCGGTGGTGAGTGAGCGTGATAGTAATGGCTTCTTCCAAAGTTTGGGTCGGCTACCCACCACAGCATCTTGAATTTGGGTGGTACACCCTTGATAACTTCTTGATGTTGCGGGGGATAGTGTCGACCATATGATGCCTAGTTGAGTAGGCCAAATGATCACCATCGTTTTGCTTCAAATTCCAAAATTCCTCCTCCAACTTTTGCAGTTCGCTTCTTGGGCAGAACTTCGCGATGGCGATGTTCTTGAATTCTTCCCAAGTAAGTGCCAGAATAGCATCGGGCCCATGATTTCTCTTCTCTCTATTCCACCAGGTGAGAGCCCTTTGTTGGAGCATGCTAGTGGCATAACGAACTTTGAGTGCCTTGGACACTCACAGTTGACAAAAGTGTTCTCCATGCTCTGGAACCACTCAAGTAGACCAGTGGCTCTTTCCTTGCCACTAAAACTAGTGGGTTTACATGAGCTAAAGTGCTTGAAAGTGCAAGTTTGGTTGTTGCGCCCTTGGTTAGCACTATTCTCCCCATGACCGTTGTTGCTAGAGTTGGTCATTAAGGTGCTATTGAGTTCAGCAACCATGGTTAGGATGACAACAGCCATTTGTCGGGCAATCATGGCGGCTAGCTTAAGATTGGAACTTCCACGCTTTCCATGATGACGAGACATGCTGGAATATGCAAAATGAGTTAGATACGAGGAAAAGAATAAAAAGTATAATTCAACAAGGATAAGGCAAGAGTTGTAAGGCGCATGGAATGGTTCCATTTGGTACACATTACCATTTGGAAACGTTGACACGTCAAAGTAAGTTGACCCATTCGCCTTAGGAATTGTGTATGTTTGACTATAGTTTTATCACTCATCCCAGAAATCCCCAGGTAAGCATAACTAGTCCCGAGGATTTATGTGATACGCTTGCCTTAGCCTGAGGGCCTTTTTGCAGGAAATCCAGAATACAGGTGTCTATGTTCACACAAATTTCTTAGTTCATGGAATCAAAACCTTGATGAGATTTATATAGATTAGACATAACGTCTAAAGATCCAAATCATAAGCATAAGCATAAGTTTCCCCGTGTTACGAGAATAAGGTTAAGAAGTTTCATTTGTCGGGAAGAGTCAAAGAGTTAAAGTTAAGTTAGGGAGGCAAGTAACAAGTTTAAACATTACAAGGCAACCTATGCTAAGGCATCAAGTTGCACATAAGTATGGCATAGCATTATGTAGCATGTAAACAATATATATAATTCCAAGAATATAAATATTATCTATGAGGTTCATGCATAAGCTATAGTCTAGGTCACCATTTCTAATAACCTAAATCCCTATAGTTATGGGCTCTGATACCAATCTGTCACACCCCAACCTTGACGGCGAAAACGTCGAGATGTGAGGGTAGATTGTTCACAACCATAACGCTATAATCAAAGGTAAATATTAAAATTATAAGTTTCAAAAGGAAATACAACCTAAGTCTCAAACGTGAAATAAGTTCAAACATAATTAAACATAACATAACATTTTATTTATTAAACTAGGTCCAAGTCCTAGTTTTATTGCAAGCTTCAAATGTCCACTTTAAACTTAGGGATTTCCTGAAACATGATAAAAATAAAAGGTCAACTATAAATAGTTGGTGAGTTTCCAAGGTTTCATACATAATATGATAAGATTACAATAGCAATTCATGTCATAGGTCATAAGTTAGTAAGGTTATAGAACACATATCATTACAACCAACCTCGACTTGATTACAAGTATATAATTGGCTAAGTGTATTTCGTTCCCATGATGAACAAGCATACTCATCAGAGCCGGCAATACCTCGGCTTTAGCACCAAATAGGCTTGTCAGGCCCGAAGATCTAAGACGTCGCCAGGCTACAATAGTTTATGATTGTAAACAAAAATATGTATCTCATATAAACACTTACAATACACAAATAACCATGACAAAAATATGAATTGCAAGTGCTTTACAAGTCTAAACGTTTACAAGTGTGTTAAGTATAAGTAATCATGTTTCACCCCAAATTAGTGTGAAAAAGGTAAAAAGGGGCAAGGAAAACTCACATGTCAAATAAGTATAAAATGATGTTCAATAAGAATAATTATATGTTGTTCCAAATAAAACGTCACAATGCACCTAATATATAAATATAACAAGATTTAGGTTAATAATAAGATTAACGAGTTAACATGAACTAGGGTATTAGAATTTGGGGATTTTATAAAGTTAATAAATTCTTAGAGAAATACCATTTATGAAATTTATAAATTTATTTTTTTTAGGAAATTGATCCTTTGTAATAACTTGTGATTTTATTTATAAAAATTATATTTAATCATCATGATAAATCCTAAACAAGATAACATAAGGCTACTATTAATTTAATATCTCTAAGTATTATATAATAATCTAATTTTATAAAAATGTTTAATTATAATATTTGTAAATAATTTTAATTAAAATATTAAAAGGTTTTACAAGAATATTTTTTAAGAAATATTTAGATGACTTTAAAAATATTTGAAATTTATAAAAGTTATTTTTATATTTATCAGAATTTTTTTTGTAATTTATTTAAGGATAAAAACCTTTTAAAAAAAAAGAACATGAGGGTGCCGGGTTCGAACCTGGGACTATGTTGAGGGTTCAGTGTCTTAACCAGTAAACCAAGGCACTCAGCCGCGTTTACATCTTGGTTTTAAGTTCTTTTAAACATAACTAAATGGTTTTTCCCAAACCCCAAGAACCCTAGTTTGTTCAAGTCCAAAATTGACGATCGATTCGATGTTAATGCTCGAATTAATCATGGGCTTTGATTCCCCATTGTATTTCGAGCATAACCATGTGTTCAATTACCCGATTTGAAGATGAACTGATGATGACAGACGATGCTAAGGCCGCGACACACGTACGACTGGTTCGATGTTTCAAACGATGATGTTAACAAATTGTTGCACAGAATGTTTCCAAAAACCTTGTTGTACAAAAGCCCTTTGTCAATTTCAGGACTTGAAGTCCAGAGGATGGTGTTCGAGTAGAAGATAGTTCGCGACTAAGTGGGTATTCAAAGTTGATGTTTGGGCTTGTTTTAGGTGGAATTGAACGTTGTAATCGATTCGAGATAGATAAGAGATGGTTCATGTTAAATTAAGTCGATTATTATTGTGATTTAATGCTTAAACGGGTACGAACTTAAGGCTTCGGTTACTTTGAATGAGAAGGCTTTGTAACCGTTTTAATCACAATTTAGGTAGTTAATTGAGTTCGATTCGAGTCTAGGAACATTTGGCATGGTTTTGGGGGTTTCAATTCGAAGGAAAAGATGGTTTTAGGACCACCGAACTCCGCCGGAGGGTGGCCGGAGTTTGGCCGGAAAACATGAGGGATAAGGGGAAGGGGATTTGGATTTCATTAATTACACCTTTGGTCCCAAGGTTGTAGTTTTACATTTTATGTACAAACCTTGTTTTAAGGTTATAAAATAACAAAAACAACCCCTAAATTCTTAATTAAGTTTATGGTTTTAAACATGGTTAAGTTAATAACCCTTATAAGTTATAAGTAACCTTATTAAAAGTAATCTTATTATTACTAATACTATTATTCATATTATTACTTATTATTATTGTTACTTTTATTTATATTAACATTATTATCATTTAATATTTATATTTTTAACTTTCATAAAAACTCAATTACAATAATGAATAAGCACAAACAACACAGAGTTTCAAAATTGACAATAACCCTTGTAAGAGTATACGAAGTTAACTTTTAGTTAACAAAATACGAGATTTACAATATGCATCATATAAGAAGTTCACTATCTATCAAATGGATGTCAAGTGTGCTTTCCTATATAGAAATTGATGAAGAAGTCTCTATAATCACAACCACCTGATTTGAAGATCTCCACTACCCCACACAAGGTACACAAGCTTGATATAGCCTTGTATGGTCACCAAGCACCAAGAAGTGGTATGAAACATTATCATCTTTCTTGCTTAAGCTTTGATACAAAAGGGGAACCATTGATCAAAATCTCTTTCTCAAACAAGAATATCAAGATCTCTTAGTTGTTCAAATTTATGTTGATGACATTATATTTGGATCAACTAACAAGAGATTGTGTGTAAGCTTTGAAGAATTCATGAAATCTAAGTTTCAAATGAGTTCAATAGGAGAATTAACTTTCTTTCTTGGTCTATAAGTTCATCAGAAGACAGATGGCATTTTCATTAATCAAAGAAATACATACATCAAATATTGAAAAAGTACAACCTTGCTAATACATCTTCATGCAAAACACTAGCCTCAACAATTGAAAATATTGTACATGATCCTATAGGAAAAACTGTTGATCAAAGATTATATAGATCAATGATACGATCACTTATGTATTTAACTGCTAGTAGACCTGACATTATGTTTGTTGTGTGTTTGTGCTAGGTACCAATTAGATCCAAAAGAGTCTCATCTAATGTTGTGAAGAGAATTTTTAGATATCTCAAGAAAAACTAGCACTTGGACTTTGGTATCCAAAGGATGGTGATTTCATTCTCTACTCATATTCAGATAGTGACTTTGGAGGATGCAACAATAATAGAAAATCCATAACTTGTGGATGTCAATTCATAGTACCAAGACTTGTTTCATGGCAGTGCAAGAAGCAAACAAATGTATCTGTATCCACAGCTGAGGCTAAGTACATAGTTGCTTCAGCTGGTTACTCTCAAGTACTTTGGTTGCAAAACCAATTGCTTGATTATGGCTATAATTTCTTTCAAACTCTAATTTATATAGATAATTCAGCTGCTATGTTATAACTACTAATCCAGTTCAACACAGCAAAACAAAGCACATTAAAATCAGATACCATTTTCTATGAGATTGCTCAGAAAAGGGTTTAATCAAGTTAGTCAAAGTGGATAAAACAAATCAGCTTGCTGATTTATTCACTAAAGCCTTTGATTCAGTTAGATTTTTAATTTTCTAATTGAGTTTTTGGGGATGATCAACTTAGATTAATCAACATCAATCAAGAAAAAGCATGTGACTGTCCTTGTATATAGTAACTTATAAAAATCCAAAAACATTAAAAAAAATATAAAAAATTATATTTTCTTTCTTTATTGTGTCTTTTGAATTAGCATGACATATGCAGGGAAATGATAGTACACTATAGCCTTGTTTACTTCCTGTGTACTTAATTAAAATTACATCTAATCAGAAGTTCTTTGATATGTGAGTAGGTTCATCTTGAGTGGAAACTACACTAAGTGCATGCATAGCATAATGAAAGAAGACTGTCTGTGGGAAACTCCATTTTGAGTATCAAGAAGTAAGTCTTATCTTGATGTGATCAACTTGCTCACCAAAGCACACTATATAAAACACCTTATAACTTCTATCTTTGCAAATCATATTCCCTCTGTTTTGTGTAAACAAAGACCTGGGTTTATGAACACTTTGGTTTACTTCTATAACCAACTGGTGTATAAAGTATGATCCTCATCATCCCTTTGTTTTGTATAAACAAAGACCGGCTTAAAGGCACCTCTGTTTACGAAAGTAAGACCTGGTGACCTCATGATGATCATATCTTTAAGCTCTCAAAGAAATCCATTATGATCAACTGTATATTATCTAAAGAGCTTATGCAATAAAGCATTTATGAGACATCAAATGTGTCTCAAGATATAATTTATAACTTAATATACATAGTTTCTAAGTGTGAAAAAGTGATGATTTGATTCACAAATGGATGACAAACTCTAATGTGAACTGCATGTCAATCCTAACAGTTAATCCTCTAATAAACATTAAAACATGATAAACAACATGCCTAGTTGATACAATACTCATGTTTGAATTTTAATGGACAAACATACTTGCAATCAGGACTAGACTCAGATCACAATTTCAAAACAATTCAAATAGGAAGAAGCTTGGTATCATAGTATGATCCTATTGTATATGTCTATGTGCTTGTACATATTTTTGTAAGTCTAGTATGTTACACAACTTTTGGACTGTCATATGCCGCTCATGCTATTCTTCTGCATAAATTTAAGCTGAATGCAAATTCTTATCATTAATCATAAATTTAGGGGAGTAGTTAATGCATGAAAACATAAAAATCTGAATTTTAGTTGAGAATCAAGAAGGATTGGAGTTTGAGCACCAACTTGGCTTATGGATACATGAAGTTTTTAATTATAAACATTCTTGTGCACAATTGTCATGAATACAAGGTCAATAAGATCCAATAGCAATAATTTTCTAAGCAGTTGACTAGGACCATACAATAAAATAAGTTTCAGTGAATATTTAGCATCACCAGAAGCTACAGTGTGAAACTTAATAAAACTTGTCTATCCATAGATTAGTAAACTACGGATGAGTCAATGCTTCTAAAAGTATAATCTAATTTCATAGGTTGGTAACCTTTGAAAATTTAAGTTATACTTCTTCAGCAAAGTTTTTAATTCTAAGTCATCCGCATGATCTAGGAATCCGTAAATGATCTCCAGAAGAACTTAAAATTGCGGATAAGTTAAATTGGATAGAGGGTCCCACATCAAAATAAATGAAATTAATGTGTCTGAGAGAGTATAAATGATGTTCTTGACTTAAATATTCATTATTCACTTATTCAAGACACTTTTTCATAACACTTTTTCAGAACACTTTTTCAAAACACTTTTTCAGACCTAAAAACTGTTCTAACAAACCTTTTTTCCCTATTTCACACACATTCAAATTACCGAGTCGAACCATCAAACAACACATAATCCTGATCTCAGATCATGGTGTTAAAGGTAAAACATGTTGTAATGGTCAATAATGAACTGTTTGATTCTTGGTTATCATCATAACTGTGTTGTATTCTCATGTCTATAATGTTGATTCTAACATAAACTTCTTTATTCTTATGAATAGACGAGTGATCGATTTTCAATGGAGCACAATGTGTGTGCATTCTTAAATCCTGACAACCCTGTTTTCAGAAGGACGAGACATCATAAGATACTTATGATGATCCAGGCTCTTCTATGCTTTAACAGCAGAGCCTGTGATTCATCAAGATTACATAGTCGATTTCTGGAATTCAGCACAATTGAGGAACATGGAGAATCTGAAGTGATTGTGGCTAATGTAAAGAATGAAAGATTAAAGATAGATGAGCAAACCATTAAAAGGGTACTAGAGTTGGGAGAACAAGAAGTTGGACACCCTGATGTAATCGAGAATGAATACATAGAGAAAGTGTTCTACCTGATGGGTATGATGGTGATTTTGACAAGGGTGAGATAAAGAAAGGATACTATGCAAGCCATATAGATTCTTATGTCACACTTATCTAAAGTGCATCTCCAACAGGAAGCCTAGGCTTGACAGATTCTCTAGGCACATTTCATCTGGAATTATTGGCATTTTTAATGAAGGACATACAACTACTCAAAGTATATCTTCAGTTGTTTGTGTGACCAAATTAGGGTGCAAAGTCCAACAAGATGTACATGTTTCTAAGGTTCTTACAATTAATCATCAATGATGAACTGCCTGGAATAGCTAGAGATGGTGATATGCTCGTTCAGGCACATATAGGTAGATCAATTATGAACAAGATCAGTGGGAAATATGAAGGAGGAGACCTGCCCATGTTTGCTCATATGGTGGATGCCAATGCCAACATTCACAAGAACTGGTATGGGAAGACCAGCAAGGAAGTTCTTCTGGTAACTCTATGGAAGCCTCTCATTCACCCAACAATCACCCATACACCAACATCATCAATCACCTCAACATCTCTCACCAGCCAGTCAAACACCCTACCCATATCACCCATACACCAACATCATCAATCACCTCAACATCACTCACCAGCTAGTCAAAGTACCCTGCCTATATCACCCATCCAACCAGATCAACCTTAAAATCTCAAATAGCCTATCAAAACACTCAGCAAATTTCTCCACTTCTTCCCCAATCACCTGAAGTGGGTATACTGAACCATCACTATCACTCAGTCTTTAATTTAGTTCCCACTGGTAAGACTGAGTTGATTTCTCAAGCCAGCACCATCCCACTCCCACACTCCAACTGTCAAAATCCATTACCTCCAATCAAACTAAACCTTTAGTTCCTATCATAAAGCTTGAACAATGATCACAACCACATCAAGATAACCCATTCAAGCTGTAGAGCCATGCTTAAGCTTAGTAGTGTGGCTCATACTAAGTCATTAATGATGAGATTACTGATCAACAACAAGAAGGGGAAGAAGATGCCAACTATGTGGATGTAATTTCCTATCATGAAGATGAGCTAAGTGAAGATGGCATCCCTATAAGCAAAAGCTATTTGATGTTTGAATACAACAAGCTTGTTGTCAAGTCCAACAATAGAAAACAAAGAATTCAAGATTTGAAGAGGACGATGAAGAAAAAGATGATCACTTATGAAGCAGAATCTAGTCTGAAAAGATTAAAAGAAAACACACAAGAAAACATGAAGTCATTGATGCTCTGCTTGAGCTTGTCGAAGAAAAAAAGAGTCAATTGCACATGAGAAGGATGAAATAGAAAAGCTTGTGTTGGAGAGCAACCAAGCTAACAAGACTCTACAAGAATAATATGCTCAGCTGTAAAAAAGGATGAAAGATTGATAGACTGAAGATGAAAATAAGTGCCCATGAATCAATGCTCCTGCAACAAAACAACCAAAATAACCTGCTAAGACTTCTAAGCAACTTGTTCTATACACAAGAAGAGGAAGTATTTAGGTCTACAAAGAGAAAAGTGATCAATGTTAAAGATTCACCTAAAAGGTCAAGCATACATCTCCAGAGCACACTCCTTTAGTGGATGTTTCAATGTTAAAGCTAGTAACTCATGATGAAGTTGAGAGTGATGCTGAATGGAATGACTCACAAAGGATAAACCTCCCAAACAAACAAAGAATCAAAGGTTGATGAACTGCTGACCACAAAAGACATACTAGAAGAAAGGCTTGAATCCTTATGTTTATGACCCTAATAAGCCATGGCTTTTTGTATGAATGGTGTAGAAAGGATAAGCATGTGAGATGAAAGATGTGCTGAAAGAGTTTGAGCTGGCTGGAAAATCAAGATTTAGGTCACTATGATACAACAAACCTTTCTAAATACAATATGACATGTTTGCTACAGGGTCATAACTACAAAGGGTATGAACTTAGGGAATAACAGTTGGTGAGATGAGAAGGATGATGGAACATGTAATGGCTGTTGAGCTTGGCACTAGATTAAGATTCAGGACCGAAGCTCTAAGGCCTGATGCGGAACAACATAATAAAATCCTTGCTAAACCAGTAACAGTTGAAAGTAAAGATCAACATAAAGGGAAAGATAAACTAATCAAAGAGCCACGAGCAGTCATACATGGCAAAGTGTGGCCATTGGGTACAACTCAGAGAGATCACATAGACAAAGTTTACCTTGATAGAACTGTTTGACCACATTACAAGCCCCAACTCTGTGGAAGACAACAGAATCATGGCCTGGAAGTATGATCGAGAATGGGACTGTGCTATCATTAAGAGAACATCTGGAAGGATTCAATACTTCTATGATATAGTATTAGTGTTGTGCCTACCTAAGAGTGCCCTCAAAGATCTGCAAAGTCTAATCATTTCTAACTATCCAATTCACCCAAAAGGATGAGACTTCTCTGTGTTGGTGGGAAAGTTAAAGACAAAATTCAGAGATGATGTGCTGAAAGGATGAAAAAATCAAAATCCAACTCCTCTACATTGGTAGATGATGAGTTCTAAAGAGGGTTAGATACAAAACAGAAAGTCAGTGGCTATTAAAAGATTTGATGGAATCAATATACATATCCCATAATAGTATGAGGATATATTGAGAAAACAAAGAATTGGTGTTGCTGAGGAATGCAGAAGGAAAGAAAGTATCAAAGAAAATAAGAATATTTGATCCAGTGGAGATCAAGCTGCTCCACCCCAGCTACACATCATACTTGCATGAGAAATTCTCCTAAAGTTGTCTGATGACAGAGCACATAATGATTTATGCTTATATGTGCATATTATTTAGGTGGTGGATAAACTACATGCAAAGGCATACACGAGAAAAAGATATGATGTGGTATATTAAAGGAGCTAACTTGAAGAAGTGTCAGAACTAAGATCTTAGAAGAAGATGAGCTAGAAATAGTGAATAATCAAAGTGTTGTAGAAACTCTTACAACTGAAGAAGACATATTAGGATTAAGTTTTGAGACACTTAAAAGGATATGTAGAATGGAGATCAAGTACAAATATGATCAAAAGGATGCAATATCTTATTTCAACAAAAAGATGGTGTCAAGAATGAAAGAGATTTTAGTCTTGAGGAGCTTATTAGAAGTATCTAAGCCACAGGGGGAGTATTGTTAGATCTAGGAACAATAGATCTAGATCACTTTGTATAGACTTAGAACTTTAATCAATATTTGTAATGAATGATTGTAATTCATTATTTTGATGTATGCATTATGTATATAGGTAACCTATATTGATATGTGTATGATCACAGGTACAAACATAATACTTGGTCAATTACTGAAATTGACTAAGTGTGAGAAACATTTACAGATGAACATTTTGTTCTTCCGTCGATATGTTTCTTACAAGTAACAAACATTCGAAGATTACTTGCGGATGAGCAAACTCCTACGGAAGAACAAACACCTACGGAGGACTATGTAGGTGCGGAATCCAAACACTTGTATTTAAATAATACAAGTGTTACAAGTCAACAATTCAACAAGTCAACAAGACAGTTGCGTGAATCCAAAGAGATCCAGTGTTTCCTTAACTGAAACACACGTGCCTATAAATATGGATCCTAGGTTTTACATCAAGGATGACACACGAACACAAACAACCATGCATCAATACGACAAACCCAAACATCACATCAAATCACACAAACATAAACCCTAGCAGTCGTCACATCAACATCAACACGTTCAAAGCATTTATAATTCATTATTCATTTATTTATCAATAATCATTAATCTGTTTAATGAAATATGCCTGAATCAAATCTTTTTGTTTGCTTATTAATTGTGTTCTTCTCATTGTATACGTCATAATCATTAATCATTCTATTTGATATTTAATTATTAAAACAATTAAACAAGGTTAATGTTGATTCTACAAACATTAACTTGATTCCCTATTAACACCGATAATTCCTGATTGCGATCCTTGGATTCGAATAATCAATATAGTCAAGGTCAACAAAAGTCAATTTCTTAGTACCTTTCAACAAAAGTCAAACGTCGAGTTCATGACGAAGAACTGAGTGAAGATATTGAAGATATATTGTGTTTGAAACTTTATTGTATCAAATATATTTTGTGTGAACAAAATATATTTTATCTTGTTTTACTCTTGTTTTAGTCAAGATTAATAGTGTAGGGGGCTAAATGTAAATAGGGAACTTAGTCTAGAATATAAATAGGTCAATTGTAATTAGAGTTGACTAATGGTTGTATGACCAATTGATTAAGGGATTTACTTGTAAACATATTATTATCAATCTAATTGAAGATTAAAGGGGTTTTGATTGTGTTTATCATATTTTGATGTATAATCTTTGTGATTTGATTCAAGTGTGTTCAATCTAGGTTAACACAAAAGGTCATGGTATGATGTGGTTCATTGTAGAACGTTTGAATAAGAGTGTTTATTTTCTTTCTATATAAGAAACTTATTCCTTTTAATGCATAATTGAAGTATATATAAGGGAAGTAGTGTCAATGCATGAAGTGCAACGGACAATTGTATGATATCATGATACTCGTTTTGCTTCCCAGTTTAGAGGAAATTTCAAGATGAATTGGAACTAGACGATTATTCATATCATAAAAAGATGCTCACCATTAACGTATAAATCGGTCCTTGAAGGATATGTTGTAGGCATGAATTATAAACATTAGAGGAAGTTGAAACAAGTACTTGCCATTAGTATCATATAATAATAACTATATGTTAGGTATAGGGTTGCCTTCTTATGAAATACTATATGGTAAAAAATGTTGATATCTAATATATTAGAAAGAAGTTGGCCAATAGGAGCTTAGTAATAAACATGTTATGGAGATGACTATAGTATATATTAACCTAATTTAGAGTCACTGATCTTAAAGCTAACCAATACCGAAAGAATTCACATATTGACAAAAAAAGACAACAAATCAAGTTCTAAGTCAAGGATTACATTATGCAAGGTTTCCAAGTCAAGGGTTGATGTAACACTCGGTTATATTTTTAAAAAGAAGGGTAAGGAATGAGGAATAAAAGAAGGAAATGCAATTAAACCCATGATTAGGGGTTAAAAGTGTCAAAAAGACAAAATCTTTCAAAAGTTGGTGTAAAGGTGGGCATGGCCGCCCACCCTCCCTTCACATCACGTTTCATTCGGTTAGAGAAAGAGAGAGAGAGAGAGCAGAAATTCTTGGTTGAAGAAGAAGAAGAAGGTCGAATTTAAGGTATGAATTCATGGTTTTTAAGTGTTTGTGTTGGGTTTTGGTCTCGGGTTTATGTTTATATGTTTGTGTGTGTTCGGGTGTGTGTTCGGTGGGAGTTTTTTAGGTGTTTGAACTCATTTGCAAAAGGGTTAGAAGGAAGATACACCCAAGTTGCACTAGGTGAGTTTCTAGATCCGGATTTCCACTTGTTTTAAATTCTTTCGGGCTGAACATGTATTAATTTTTATAGTGTTTGTGTATGTATGCCCGTATGTATTATGCATGTTGGATGATGATTCTTAGATGCTTATAGGTTGTTCATGTTTAGAATAGCCTTGGTAAGCTTAGAACAAACGGGTTTGATGATTGGGTTCGAAAACATCCTAGAAACATGTTGTACAGAAGGTTCATGCGCCTAAATAAAGCTCATACGCCTGGGAATGCTTTAGAAATATTTAAGTGTAACCCATGCGCCTGAACAGTGGTCCATGCGCCTAGAAATATTAGTAGGATGACTAAGTGTAGGGCCATGCACCCCAATAGTGCCCATGCGCCCAAGATGCCCATGCGCCTAAGTGTCCATGCGCCCAAGATGCCCATGCGCCTAAGTGTCCATGCGCTTGATTAGTCCATACGCCTAAGTTCATACGCCTGAATAGTACCCATGCGCCTAGAATTGGGCTAGAATTGATTAAGTGTCCAAACGTCCAAGATTCCCATGCGCCTAGGCACTCATGCGCCTGCATAATGCCCATGCGCCTGAAAGTTGCCCATGCGCCTAAGTGTTCCCCATGCGCCTAAGGACTTAGAATATTTTCTGATTTTTGGGGAAAAAGTGTAATGTAGGCTTTGACTTTGGAGGTTCCTAGGGGCTATGTAAGTTGATTTTTTGAAGTCACAAATGTTGTGACGAGGGAGGTATGATGGGATGTATGATTGTTGATTATGTACGATTGTATGATATGTTCCTTATTATGATATATATATATATATGTATTATCTTTTTATGGCTTTACGTGTCATGTTAATTAATGAATGACGTATTATGTAACGTAAAGTGAAAGATAATGAAAGAGGAACACGAACTAAGAATGCATGCATTATTGAATGACGAATGAAAGAAGGAAAGGCTTGCAAGCACATATATGTGGTGAGCAACCCAGTTGTTGCAATAGACTCGAACAGCGTGCTATCGTGAAGTTTCCATGAGGTAAGCAACCCTATGGTTGCAACAGACTCGGGTAGTGTGCTATCGTTGAAATTGGCAATTGGGGTGAGCAACCCTATGGTTGCAACAGACTCGGATAGCGAGCTATCGTGAAGTTGCCATGAGGTGAGCGACCCTATGGTTGCAACAAACTCGAATAGCGTGCTATCATTGAAATTGGCAATTGGGGTGAGCAACCCTATGGTTGCAACAGACTCAGATAGCGTGCAAATAGTTGTGATGGTGAATGAGGTGAGCGACCCTGTTGTCGCAACAGACTCGAAAGGACGAACATTTAAATGAACGAGGTTAATGAATGTAATGGAAGATAATAATGATATTATCAGTATGTACGTATGACGTATGATCACGAACGAATGAAAAGTATAGTATGATTCTGAAAGAAAATAAAGAATGATTTTATCGATGGAATGTATGTTTTATTATAAAACCAGAACTCACTCAGCGACGCTGACTTTTATACATTTTTAGTTGGCAGGTAAACATTGCTGAGGATGGCACGAGGCGGCTACTCAGCTCCTTTGGATGGAATTCTTTTGTTAATGTTTTTGTATTATAATACGAACGAATGATGTTTTGAAATGAACGCTTGTATTAATTTGCAAAAGCATTTGTAATGATATGAAAAGTTACTTTTTTATGTTTCCGCTGCAATATTTCCGTAAGGCAAATGTAAATATATGTTTTATCTGCGATGAGGATCCAACTGTAAGCATCCCGGAATGGGGCCTTACAAGTTGGTATCAGAGCCAAAGTTAACTGAAATGGGTAAATTTTCAAAATAAATCTTAACTTAAACTGAGAATGGGACGGAATGGAATGGGATGCCAATCTGAGTAGCTGCGTGCCATCAGGTATTTTCGTAATGTTAACAGTTTTATGTGCGCATGGTGACCGGATAAGATTTGAGAATGATAATCTCAGTGATGTGAATCAATAAGGACCGAATATAGTGATTGAGTCAAAGATTGAGAGGCGGAATCAAACAATCAATGAACATTGAATACACATGATACTCATAAATATGTTTGTATATATTGAATACTTTGATTGATTGATTACAAGAACATTCAATGCAAACAAAACATTCTAGGAACTAAGAATCAAATCAAATTACAGACAAAAGTTACCCCATGTATGAGGTATACTATTCTATTTATAGGCAGACACGTTGCCATTACAAAAGACTAAACTACCCTTACTAAAGCTAGTCTAAGTCTTCATCAGCATTGGCTGTTGATCATCCGCATTGACAATGCGGATGAGTTGACTTCATCAGCATTTCTTCAACCGCATTGAAGTTTGGTCATCCGCATTGGTAAATGCGGATGAACAAAACACTTGTCCGCATTTCTTTGGTAATCCGCATTGGTCAATGCGGATGAACAAATGTATATCCGCATTTATTCTTGGACATGAGGGATTCCAGCAGAGCAACCATCCACCACTTGAATTGGCATGTATGATCCTTTCAGGGTCCAACAATACTCCCCCTAAGGATTATACAGCCTATGTACTTCAAGGATCAGAGGGTGGATTGGGATGGTATATTTTGAGGTGAAGGCTGAGGTATAGGTTATGGTGATGGAGGTGGTAATTGTGTAGGAGTATGATGTAGTGATGGTTGAGGTGAGTGTTGTGGAGATGGTTGAGGTGAGTGTTGTGGAGATGGTTGAGGTGAGTGTTGTGGAGATAGTGAAGCAACAGGATGTTCTAGTTCAATCTGTTGAATCATCCAAGGAAGAAGTGGTGAATGAGCTCCACTGTAGAAGTTCCTAGGATCCCTTTTCTTTATGTACTTGTATGATTTTGCATCATAGTGGGGAATATCAAGTACCGGCCCCTGAATGACCATATTTGGGAATGCTTCATTGATTAGGCATTGAGGAATCTTGGGTACATCAGAAATTTATATCTCCTTCCTTCTTGGACATTGGATGTCATGCCATTGAAGACATAGGCAGACATGTTGAAGGGTTGGTTGGTGCAGAGAGCACATATTGCTGATGATGTTGTGATGGGAATATCATTCCATCCTGTTTTCCTTTTGGACAAACAGTGCCGATACAAATGAATCAGAAATCTCCATTGTAAATCTACCAAACCCTTGACTATATGTTAGCTTCAAATCCACCTTCATAACCAATTTCTGCAAAGAAAGAGGTTATGGTATCTTCTTCAAGTTCCATGGTGCTTCAGCATCATCACCAAACCTCAAGCATCTTCTAACACTTTCTTCAGTAACAATCAGTGTATGCTCACTGTCAATTCTCCCCGTCAGTGATCTTATTCCATCATCCTCAACAACTTCAGCTGACTCCCAAAAGTTTCTGATGTAGCTTTCAAATATGGTGGGTCTTACTGTCATGGCATAAGCTACCCTTGTAGTAGAAATGAATCTAATCATGTCTCTCAATTCTTCTGCTTCTGGTACATCAGGGTTGAGAAAACAACTGACATTATGGAGTTGCTCCATGAGAGATTTGCCATTATAATCTGCATTCAAGACATATGCATTAGAATCACTTTATTAATAAACCAATGTTCATCACATTTTGACTTTCATAGGTCAAAATTAAAATCATATAAAACAGTACACCTGATTTTGACCTATTCGAATTTGTGATTCATGATTATGTTGGTTTTGTTATATGTAAATATGAGCACCAACATTACTTAATCTTTAACATAGGTTAATCAGATTCATAGTTTTTGATTTCATAATGTTCTGATTTTAGTCTCAACGGTTCAAAAGTGCACTTTAGCATTAAATACTGTTTGAAGCTTGATGATACACTTAAGAATGAGTCGAAATCCTCCATGTTAATGAATATTTTTTCTTGATTTAGTGTGAACATTCCTTACCTAGGTCACTAACATCATCGTACAATGAATGTTCGACATTTGTGATTATTCACCTTTTCTTAGAATCCTTTTGGTTAAGAATCAATGCCCACGGTTTTGTTGAATCGATGGGAAACTAGGTTTAAATGGTGAAGATGATGATGAACAGTATTTGTGGCGCTCGTCACTATGAAGTCGCTCAAATTGAAAAGTATTAAATGACTCTGTTGGTTTTCTTTAAATAGTCAGATAATAGAATTCACAAATTTTTACAATTTTGATTTCAAATGCGGTCACTACTGTAGCAAATGCGGAAGTGTAAATGTTGATATTTTTAGTCATCCGCATTTGTGTACTGTAGCAAATGCGGTAGAACACATTTTGACCGACTGTTCGCATTCATCCTTTCATCCGCATGTGTACTGTAGCAAATGCGGTAGAACACATTTTTGATGACTGTTCGCATTCATCCTTTCATCCGCATTTGTGTACTATAGGAAATGTGGGTAGAACAAAACTGATGAGGAGCATTCGCATTTGTGTACTGTAGCAAATGCGAAACTTTGAAAGTAATCAGCATTTGTACACTGTAGAAATGCGGGAAGTGAAACACTTGTATTTGTACATCCGCATTTGTACACTGTATCAAATGCGGAAGAGTTAAACAAATGCGGGAGAGTAAACCTTATCCGCATTAACAAATGCGGCTGAAACTTAGTAAAATTTTCATCCGCATTAACAAATGCGGTAGAATACTTTAGTTTCCGCATAGGTTTAAACACTTCAAATTTTCTGAATTCTTGATGCACACCAATGCGGTAGAGTAAAATCATGTCCGCATTAGGTTTAACTTTGAAATAAGTTTTCGTGCATTGGTTATGTGTCTGGGTTACCTTCACCCTCATTAACCAATGCACTTACCTGCATTAACTTTTGGGATTAATGAAAATTTAATGAATCTTGATTTGATGAAATTGTTATGAAGATATGGCTTATGAAGTATTTCTTGTGACATGGTTGACTGTTGAAGTTGTTAATTCTTGCTTGGATTGACTTGTATATCAGGAGTGATACAGTTCCCCATTGTTTGACTGATCTTGGGCTTGAGAGGTTTCCAAGAATCTGCATCTGCATAAGCTGAGATACTATGGTATAATTCTGCATTGACACAAACATTTTTTCTTTGTTTTGATTTTAGGAAAGTAATTTAAGAAATTGTAAATCTATATATACTTGATCAAAAACTTTAAAGTACTCCCCCTAAAGTTTTGATCCATTTGTGGATGAAAACTTTAAGTATTAAAAAAACTTTTTGAATGTACTTATAATTTTGTTGTTGTTTTTTAATTATTTTTTTTAATTGATGAAGAGAAGTATATCTTTTTGTTGGGATCATATCAGTCTTGCATTACACAAGTGCATATTTTGTGATAAGATTAACATGTTTATGACATTATTGATGAAGGTATGATTGTCCTCTTAAACTCATACCGGGTTGATATTTTGATGCCAGTGACATTTATCATGTTTAGATTGATTTAGATATTCAATATGTACCTCACACACCATGCATGGAATGATCAACCATCCTTATGAATTGTATGGTAGAAATTTTCACAACTTACAGGACCAGGTTACTTAAGTTATGAGATCTTATTTTCACTGATCACATTGGGATTCTTTTACTTTGATCCTTATCATGATGATCCACATTGGGATTCTTTTACTTTGATCCTTATAATGATGACACATTGGATTCTTTTCACTTCACTTGGAAGGTGATCCATAAACGGATTCTTTTGTTCATTCCTTTGGATGTATGCTTTTGTTGATTCATCCAATTTGGATGTGTTCCTCATTGGGAATCTTTGGATCATTACATCTGCACTTGTGCATGATTCATCAGGTCTTTGCTCAGCAAAACAGAGATGAATCTGATGTTGGTGAAAGAGATTCATAAAGTATCATTCCCTGGTGTGTGTTGTTACTACACTTACATTCACTTGAATAAATTGATACATACCAATACTCGTGATGAGTGTTTCACCATTGAATATATCTTTAGTTTATCACTGCATGTATCTTCTCTTCAAGTTGAGCCTACCTACATATCAGGTAAGTCATGACAGTCTTTCAAATTTGGAAATAAAGCACAGGGAATGATATAAGACTGTAATTATATCATTTCCCAATCTTTTCTTCATCAAAAATTCTTCTTTTTGGGATTTTTTTTTGAATAATTTTACATTGTTTTTTATGTTTTGATGGATTTTATTCAAGGTTAATCATACCAATTGATTGAACTAAGAATTCGAATCTACTCGGTTCAAATGCCTTAGTAAACAAATCAACTAATTGATTTTCAGTGGTACTTGAATCAATTTGATTAAACCCTTTTCAGCACAGTCTCAAAAAAGTGATATCTAATTCAATAGTTTCGTTTTTGAGTGCTGAACTGGATTATTTGTAATAAAGACAGCTGCAGTATTGTCAATATAAATTGGGGTATGCAAGAAGTTATAACCATAATCAAGCATCTGGTTTTGAATCCAGAGTACTTGAGAGCAACAAGCAGATGCTGCGATATACTCGCTTCTGTGTTGACACAGATGCATTTGTTTGCTTCTTGCATTGCCATGAGACCAATCTGGGACCAAGAAATTGACAACGCCGCCAGACGTGGATTTTCTGTTGAAGTTGCATCCTCGTAGTCACTGTCAGTGTAGGAATAGAGATTGAAGTCTCCTTCCTTTGGATACCATAATCCAAGAGTGTTTGCCCTTCAGATATCTGAATATTCGTTTGACAGCATTGACATGTGATTCCTTAGGATCAGCTTGATATCTGCACACACACAAACTCCAAACCTAATGTCGGGTCTACTAGCTGTAAGATACATGAGTGAGCCTATGGATCGATAGTAGAGGGTCTGATCTACTGATTTTCATCCGGATCGGGACCTATCTTCATTTTAGGATCTAAGGAGTTCTGATAGACTGACAATCAGCAAGGTGGAATTTCTTCAGCATTGTTTCTACGTATTTTTTGATTGATTGATAAAATTCCATCTGCTGTTTGTAGAACTTGCACCCCTAAAAAGAAAGTGAGTTCTCCCATAGCACTCATCTGAAATTTGAATGCATGAGATCTTCAAATTCTTTACAGAGTTGCCTGTTTGTAGAGCCAAATATGATGTCGTCCACATATTCTATACTAGCAACATGTCTTTTCCTTTTCTCTTTCTGAAGAGAGTCTGATCAATTCTACCTCTTTCATATCCGTTGTTAAGTAGAAATGATGAGAGTCTCGTACCACTTCCTGGGAGCTTGAAAGACCATACAGAGCTTTGTCAAGCTTGTAAACTCTGTGAGGAAAATCAGGATCTTCAAATCCAGGTGGTTGACTCACATAGACCTCTTCAGTAATCTTTCCATACAGAAATGCACATTTCACATCCATTTGGTAAACAGTAAACTTCATGGATGCAGAATATGCTAGAAAGATTCTAATGGCTTCTAGCCGAGCTACAGGGGCAATACTTCATCATAATCTATTCCTTCTTCTTGAGTGTACCCCTGAGCTACCAATCTTGCTTTATTTCTAATGATGATTCCCCTGTCATCAGTTTTATTTCTGTATAGCCATCTGGTACCAATAGAATATTTTCCTTCAGGAAGATCTACCAGTTGCCATACTTCTTGTTTCTTGAATTGTAGCAACTCTTCCTGCATTGCTTCAATCCAGCTGTTGTCTTGAAGTGCCTCTTTGATGTTTTTGGGTACTGTTTGACAAAGAAAGCATGAGAACAAACAGATGTTTGCAGTGCTTGACTTGCTTCTTGTCACTCTTTCATGAAGATCACCAATAATGGTTTCAACTGGATGATTCTTGTGTATTCTGGTGGGTGGAATTGAGTCACCAGTAATGGTTACATCAAGATTGGAGACATTCATTCATTATGGTCAGAGGCATCATCACTTTGAACTGTTGGAGAATTATGAAGGTTGTCAGACCCTGTCTTAGTGTCTTCTTCAGCATTAGCAGCACTTTTATTGTATCTATCATTTGATCTTCTTTCCACTTCAGCTGAAGGCAACGCTTGTTTTTCATTTCTAATTGCTATAGATTGATCTTCTGAATTAGATGGTAACAAGCTGGGTCCTCCTGCATTTGAAATGATTTGATTTGTGGTTGATTGTCTGATGGGGTCAGCTTGCAGAGGTACATCTTCATTTGGTTCTTTAGTGTGAGTAGGAGGAATTAATGGAAAGTCAATTCTCCTTTCTATGCTTGAAGATGAACTAGCTGAAAGTAGGTTACCTGCATCAGAAAAATAAAATTGATCAAAAGATTTTGTAAAAGAGTCAATATCAAATAACCAATCGGGACCATTTGTAGATTTGGGAAATGAATGTTCCTTAAATTGAACATTAGTTGATTCATCAACAATGTTTAATCGAGGATTAACACTCTGTAAGCCTTTGACACAGAAGAATAACCTACAAAGAATCCTTCATCAGACTTAGCTGAAAATTTTCCCAAATGGTCACGGGTATTTAATATTGAGACTGGACTACCAAATGACTTAAGAAATCCAATAAATGGTTTTCTTTGAAACAGCAGTTCATATGGAGTCATGTTTCTTTCTTTGACAATCATAGTTCGATTTTGTACAAAGCATGATGTGTTAACTGCCTCTGCCCAAAAGATT
The DNA here is from genome assembly GCA_025506515.1 of Flaveria trinervia. Taxonomy (NCBI): domain Eukaryota; kingdom Viridiplantae; phylum Streptophyta; class Magnoliopsida; order Asterales; family Asteraceae; genus Flaveria; species Flaveria trinervia. Next base: position 9,544,453 of record CM046449.1, on the reverse strand, counting down.
ATTGGCAATTTAGCATTAGCTAGCATAGTTCTTGCTGCTTCAATTAGTGTTCTATTTCTCCTTTCAGCTACCCTATTTTGTTGAGGAGTTCTAGCCGCACTAAATTGATGAGCTATGCCTTTAATTGTGCAAAATGAGCTCATGTCTTCATTTTTAAATTCTGTCCCATTATCACTTCTTATGCTTTTGACCTTATAGTCAAGTTGGTTCTCAATTTTAGTGATAAACTCTTTGATTATTGAGGATGCTTCATTTTATGAAGTAGGAAGAAAACCCATGTGAATCGTGAAAAGTCATCAATGATAACCAAACAATACTGTTTCTTTCCATACTCATGACATGTGTTGGGCCAAAGAGAACCATATGAAGTAGTTTCAATGGAGTATTGTTTGAGTTCACAGTTTTAGTTTATGTGAAGATTTATGTTTTTTCCTTTGAGGCATGCTGAACAGTGATCAATAAAATGAAATTCTTTTTGAGGCAATCCAATGACATGGTTTCCTTTTACTAATCTGTTCATGTTTTTGAAATTTGTGTGCCCCAAACGTCGGTGCCAAAGCTGTGATTCATCAAATGATGCTTTTGACAAGAGACATGTTTCTTCTGTTAGTGCAGTAGAATTAAGGTTTAAGACATAAGTATTATTCTTTCTCGGAGTCTTTAATACAACCCATTCTTCAGGGATATGAAATCCTGACTTTAGAATATAACAGTGGGTGTCGGTAAAGTGAGTCGAATATCTCTTGTCGCAGATCTGAGACACGCTTAGAAGATTGAATTGAGCTGTTCACAATAATTCACTTTATCAAAGCTGAGCATCCCGTTTGTCACAGATCCTTCTCCTGTAATCCTACCACCTTGTGAATCTCCTCCAAATGCCACAGATGCTCCTTTAATTTGCTTGAAATCATGAAGGAGGGAACGATCTCCAGTCCTGTGTCGGGAGCATCCACTGTCCACATACCATAGGCTATTAGACCTATATGGATGACCCTGCAAGCACAAAAGAACTAGTTAGAATATGGAACCCAAGCCACCACGGTCTTGGGTTTCCCGTTCTATACATAATGGTGACCTCTTAAAGTTTTCCTCTAACCTGTGACCTAATTAGAGGTGGTCTTTGAGATTTCTGTGAGAATATGATGAGCTATTTCATCACCATCATTTGAGAAATCAGAAAATATAAATCGTTGATCTCTGTTTTTTTTTGAGAAAATTGACTTGTTTTTATTATCAACTGTTGACTTTGAGTTGGAAAAATCAATTTTTTGTTTGTTATTTATATATTTGTTTCTTTGATTTTTACCTGAGTCTTTCATATTTTCATCCTTTGTTGGTTTATACGTCCTTGATTTGTTATTATAAATGTGACTCTTAACAGTTGTTTTGTCAGATGATGTTGGTGAGATAGGCTTGTTTTGAGGAATTCTCACTCTCGATTGCTTGTAATAACAGTCATTTTGTATTGTGATTGTTTAAGTCACAGACTGAACAATATTTGTGGAAATAACATGTTTTGTTGAATGATTGTTCATGTCACAGATGGAGCAATATTGATTGAAAAAGCACTCCTCTGTTTTGTGGTTAAACATATCACATGTGTCACAATACATATGCTTTTAATTTTCTCAGATTTTACTGGTCTTGACTCAGTTGATTTTCCCTTTTTCAACTTAGTATCATTCTTTTTGCTGGAAGAAGAATCAAATTCAGCCTTTTGTGCAGTTTGCTTTACTGCACTGAATTTGATTGTCTTTTGAGGCTGTTTTCATTTCCTCCTCATCCTTTTCTGTTGCTCTTTCTCAAACTGTTCAACATGATCTTTATTGCATATGTCAAATCCTACTCCATTTCTTGATTTTGATGTTTGAGGATCAGGTTGACTGTGTGATTTTGAACTCAGAGATTTTTTGTTATTTCCTTTTAATGAACCTTCATCTGATATGCTTGAATTTTGATGAGTATTGATCTCATTATCAGAACTGCTTTCAGCAGAGGGTTTAATCTTTTGCACAAACTCTTTTTTTCCCATTAGCTATAGCAGGTATGAATTTTATGAATGGAACAATAGCTTTAATGGGGCTGACTGTTTGACAACACTTACTGTCTTGTCTGAACACTCTTTTATTTTATTGGGTGACCTAACTTGATTTTATCCTCACTAGTTTCAATGTAAACACTTGGTTCATTTTGAGGATTTGTGATTTGTTTTACTATCGTGTGGGTTTTAATAGTGTTAGGTTCAGTTTGATTTTTGAGTGTGACAGATTCAGGCATGACAGTATAGTTGTCATTGTATGGTGGAGGACATGAATTATACCCAATCCCTGACATGTCCTTTGAATCCTTTTGAGAATCCAGCATCTCTTGCAGCTTTACTGAAGATTGTTGAAACTTTTCAAGTTTCATTTCAGTAAGGGCTTGGTCAGCTTTAGATTGAGCTAATTTTTCAGATAATAGCTCATTCTCAGCTGCAAGAGAATACTTCTCACCATGAAGTTTTTCTATGTCAGAGATGAGAGATTTAATTTTAATTTCAAAATTTTTATTTCTCTCTTCATCATCTTGACTTTACTTTCTCCTCTTTTATTTTCTCACCAATTTGTGGTTATGCTCTCTATAACCTTGAAGTTCATTATGCACTTATCAGAACAAAGATTGGATTTTACCTCAGATGGCATGGGGGATGGTCCATCATTAATGTGTGCCATCAGTGCATGGTTCTGGAATTGTGGCTTGACCTCCTCAGCATACATGCTCCAGTCACACACTCCGTCTTGTCTGATCACAAGTGCATTTGCTGAAGGTTGGTTGCTCCCAAAAGCTTGATTGGCCAGTTGAGGTTGAGCTTGAGAAGATTGCTGTTGTTGATGATGATATTGTTGCTGATGATTGAGGAGGGAATGCTTGAAGACGGTTGATATGATGACTACTCTGAGAATGTCGTGGAGTATTGTTGTTTCTTCTTGGAGCATTACATTCTCTAGAGAAGTGCCCGGCCATTCCACAATTGAAGCATTTGACTTTGGATTTGTCGTATCCGAGCTTAGTATTTTCATTCAGGTGAGTTTTTTGCCTTTCCTGAAAAAACTTTTTAGCTCTCATGGCAATCATAGCCATTTTCCATTGTAAATCCATCTCTTCTACATCATCTGGATCCATTTCCTCGAGATCTTCTTGGATTAGATGTGCAGAAGTCAGTCTTCCTCCCAAATATGCCTCAAAACTTGCTACAAAGGCATTATATGTAGCCTTCTGTTCTTCTGTTTTGATCATCAGTAGGGTTGGTAGAGACAGAAGAGAATCCTGTTGATTGATTGGTTGATGTTGATGCTGATGCTGATGGTCTGTTAATTGAGTGTGCTGCAAAGAATCCAGTGGTTTTGTGTTGATCTCAGATGATAGAAAGTCATCGTCTTCAGTGATGAAGCATTCTCAACAGAATGAGTTTCAGATGGAAACTTATAAGCTTCAAAAAATTTGGTCCTCCAAGATTCCTGCTTCTTTCATCAAGTTCCAGTGCTTCAATTTTGCAATCATTATGTCAAGAGTGGGACTCACCCTTCAACATAATTTGCAAAGCATCCAAACTGCTTTTGCAGTTCCATACTTCTCAGCCTTTTAAGCACATCCATCTTAAGTGCTGAGTGAGGATGGAATATGCTTTAAGGCAATCTTGATCTTCTTATAATCGTCATCATCTAGACTAAGATCTTCAATGGGAATCCTGGTTGTTCTGTAGAGAGCTGCCTGATCAGTTGACAGTGTTATTGATGTGGGGACCTTTACATATCGAAATCCAGTAGTCAGGATCTACACCTGTAATATAATTCATAAATCTTATTTTCCATTGTTTGAACTCAGATTTATGTTTCAGCATTGGTGGTTTTGGGGTATGCCCAAGTTCTGAATAACTGTGAGAATCCATTTTATCAGTTGATTTTTAGTATGGATTAGTGAGTTTTTAAGTCTATTCAGTGGGTTTAGTCCAAATAATCATTAAAAACGTCCAGTAGATTCAGATCTGATGACTATGATGTCTGTAATCAGGAGTGTCTTTGTATTGTTGTAGGTTGTCGGACTTGTAGTCTGTATGATTCTATGTTCGACTGATTGGTTGAATAAGGGGTTGTTGATGAGTATTTCAGGTAGTATTCGGTGTGTAAACTGATTAGAGATGTATAAATACTCTGTTCAGCTACTCAATCACCAGATCTATCGGGTTCAGCCAGATCTGTGCAGATCTGAGTAAGAACTGAGAGCCGTGGCTCTGATACCAATTGACTGGATAAGATTTGAGAATGATAATCTCAGTTGATGTGAATCAATAAGGACCGAATATAGTGATTGAGTCAAGATTGAGAGGCGGAATCAGACAATCAATGAACATTGAATACACATGATACTCATAAATATGTTTGTATATATTGAATACTTTGATTGATTGATTACAAGAACATTCAATGCAAACAGAACATTCTAGGAACTAAGAATCCAATCAAATTACACAAAAGTTACCCCATGTATGAGGTATACTATTCTATTTATAAGGCAGACACGTTGCCATTCAAAAGACTAACTACCCTTACTAAAGCTAGTCCAAGTCTTCATCAGCATTGGCTGTTGATCATCCGCATTGACAAATGCGGATGAGTTGCTTCATCACATTTCTTCAACCGCATTGAAGTTTGGTCATCCGCATTGGTAAATATGGATGAACAAAACACTTGTCCGCATTTCTTTGGTAATCCGCATTGGTCAATGCGGATGAACAAATGTATATCCGCATTTATTCTTGACATGAGGGATTCCAGCAGAGCAACCATCCACCACTTGAATTGGCATGTATGATCCTTTCAGGGTCCAACACATGGTATGTGGTTATGTGTTGTATGTAGGTTAAATACTGATGTAGTCAGGACAGGTAATGCTTGGGGTATGAAGAGTAAGTAAGTGGCTATCATAACTGGCCACTGTAATTAGGACTTACTATACTTGGCATAAACTGAGCTGTTCTCTTGAATGACCGTGTTGGTGTTTGAATCTTTCAGTGTGTGTATGATGGCCGGTGGTAGATCTTAGAAAGCCTCTCGTGGTGGAGGTCATGGTGCTGCTTCGCGACCCAAGAGAGGGATACCCAAAGTTGAGAAGGTGGTTCATGAAAAACCAAAGACCCCTCATCCAGAGGGTGGCGACGGAGCGCCAATCTAAGGGCCTTAGTAAAGGAGGCTGTGGTGGAGGAAGCTCATGAGGTCATGCAAACGATTCTACCATATGTGGTGGCTGAAGTGATCAAGGCAGCAAGGGAAGGGGAAAGAAAGAGAGAAACAGGTCCTCGGGAGGACGGGAGCAACCAGAGCCGGAAACAGTTCTCTCTGATAATGAGGAGGAGGAAGAAGAGGAGCTTGCGTCGGAGGCGGCCCGAGGCTATAGCTACGGGGCGTTTATGAGATGCAAGCCCCCTACTTTCGATGGAAACGGCACTGCTGCAGCTGTTCACCGGTGGTGAGGGAAATGGAGGTTGTTCTTGACATCAGTGAGTGCCGTGAAGACTAAAAGGTGAAGTTCGCTACCCACTCTTTCATGGACTCGGCTTTGTGCTGGTGGACACAACATCGTCTAAGCCGAGGGTAGCAGGGCCATTGGGAGAATGAGATGGCCTGAACTAAAGAAGCTAGTGATTAAGGAATTCTATCCTCATAGAGAGATGGATAAGGTAGAAAGAGAGTTCCTGCAGCTGGAGGCAGGAACGATGACACACCAGCAGTACACCACAAAATTTAATGAAATGGCGTGGCTGGTGCCAGATCAAGTGACACCACTATCACGAAAGATTAAGAGATACATCCAGGGTTGCCTGCGGATATCCGTAGGCATATGATTGCCACCAGCCGAGCACTTTTAGGTTGGCGGTTGATCTGGCTAGTAGATTATATTATGAGAGCGAGGTGATGGTGGCTGAGGTGAACAAGAAGGGTTATGGTGACCGTAAATGGAATAGGAAACGGTTTGGACGTGGTGGAACTGCTCCAAACAATAAGGTGGCGAAAGTGGGTGACCGACGTGTGGTCACATCTGTGCAGGGTTGAAGAAGTGTGGTAAATGCAGGAAGGAGCATTCCGGAGAATGCAAATGGGGATCAAACAGCTGCTTCAAGTTGAAAGCTTGGCCATATAGCTAGAGATTATGAGTTGGCAGGTGTTACAACTATGGGGAGAATGGTCATCTGAGCAGGGATTGTAAGAGGCCAAGGGCTGTAAGTTTAGGAGCGAAGAAGGCTGGAGGAGAAGGGCAGAAGGCAAGCGCCCGAGCTTTCATGATGACTGGGGAGGAGGCTAGGACAGACCCCGACGTGGTGTCAGGTATGTTTCTAGTAAACCAAACTCTTGCATCTGTGTTGTTTGATTTTGGTGCTAGTAGGAGTTTCATTTCTGCTACCTTTTGTGCTAAGTTTCCTATTAAGAGCAGATGTATTGATGAACCCATCGAGGTAGAAACTGCCATAGGTAAGTCTACAAGGATTTTTGAGGTGATAGAAGGTTGTGACATAGAACTAGACGACATAAGTTTCCTGTTAGACCATTCGTGATGACCTTAGGCGGTTTCGATGTAGTCCTAGGAATGGATTGGTTGGCGGACTACGAAGCGAATATTGTGTGTTGCAAGAAGATGATCCGATTGACAGCGCCTGACGGGAATAAGGTGACTGTTTATGGTGATCGAGTCATGACGATCCCGAAAGTGATTTTGATGGCGGTGGCGGGAAAGTGCATGAGGCGTGGATGTAGTGCCTACTTGGCCTACGTAAAGGATGTGGACGCGCCAACACCACAACTATCTGATGTACCAGTTGTGTGTGACTTTCCGGATGTGTTTCCAGAAGATTTACCGGTGTGCCACCGGACTGTGAGGTTGAGTTTCGGATTGACTTGATACAAGGTGCCCAACCGGTAGCTAAGGCACCGTATCAGTTGGCTCCGATTGAGATGAAAGAGTTAATGGAGCAGTTGCAAGAGCTGCTGGATAAGGGGTTCATTAGACCAAGTATCTCTCCTTGGGGTGCTCTGATCTTATTTGTGAAGAAGAAAGACGGTAGCATGAGGATGTGTATAGACTACCGTGAGTTGAATAAGCTGACAGTGAAGAATCAGTACCCCTTACCAAGAATTGATGATCTGTTTGATCAGCTCTAGGGTGCTAGTTGGTTTTCAAGGATAGACCTTCGATCTGGCTACCACCAGTTGAAAGTAAAGGAGCAGGATATTCCTAAGACAGCTTTTCGCACGCGATATGGTCACTGAGTTTCTTGTCATGTCTTTCGGTTTGACCAATGCGCCAGCTGCTTTTATGGATTTGATGAATCGTGTGTGTCGGCCGATGCTAGATAAATTAGTGATTGTGTTTATTGATGATATCCTAATTTATTCGAAGAGCGAGAATGAGCATGCCGCTCATATTCGAGAGGTTTTGGAGACGTTGAGAAAGGAGAAGCTATATGCCAAGTTCTCCAAGTGCGCATTTTGGTTGCGTGAAGTTTAGTTCTTGGGTCATGTGGTGAATCGTGATGGAATCATGGTGGACCCGGCAAAGGTGGAGGCGGTTGTGCAATGGAAGACACCGAAGACGCCATCCGAGATTCGTAGCTTCTTGGGTTTCGCGGGCTATTATAGAATATTCATTCAAAACTTTTCCAAGATCGCTTCTCCACTGACTAAGTTGACCCAAAAGATGTAAGGTTTACATGGGGTCAGGCTCAGAGAAGGCAATTGACTCAAGTCCTGTTCTGTTATTATCCGATGGAAGCGAAGATCTGTGGTCTATTCTGATGCTTCCTACTCAGGGTTGGGTGTGTATTATACAGAGAGGGAAGGTTATAGCTTATGCATCCTGATAGTTGAAGGTTCATGAGGTCAATTATCCTACTCATGACTTGGAGCTAGCATCCGTGGTCTTTGCACTGAAGATTTGGAGGCACTATCTGTACGGGACGAAGTGCACCATATTCACTGACCACAAGAGCTTGAAGTATTTCTTCAAGCAGAAGTATCTGAACATGAGCAGAGACGATGGTTGGAGCTTATAAAGATTATGATTGCGAGATCCATTACCATCCAGGCAAAGCCAACGTGATGGTTGATGCCCTTAGCTGAAAGGAGAGGCCCGAGCCGATTCGGGTGAAACCATACCAACTAATCATGACCTCTGATGTAATGAAGCAAGTCAAGGAGTTTCAGATGAGGCATTGAAAGAAGATCATCTAAACTCTGAAAGAATGAGAGGTCTGGTTGGGAAATTGGGTGAAAACACACTCGGTGTTAAAACCCGATTTGGACGTGTGGATCCCTTGTTTTGGGGATCTACGCATGAAGATCATGGATGAAGCTCACAAGACGTGATACTCCATTCATCCTGGTGCCACGAAAATGTATCAAGATATGAAGAAAGATTATTGGTGGCCGGTATGAAGCACGATGTGGTGGGGTATGTGAGTAAGTGCCTTACTTGCTTGCAAGTGAAGGCCGAGCATCAAAAGCCGTATGGGAAGATCCAACCTTTGGATATACTGGAATGGAAGTGGGAGCACATCACCATGGATTTCATTACGAAGTTGCCGCGTACTCCGAAAGGGTATGATGCCATATGGGTGATTCTCGACCGTCTGACGAAGAGTGCTCACTTCTTACCGATCCGCGAGACATATTCATCCGAGAGGTTGGCGGATCTATTCATTAAAGATATTGTGACTGGTCATGGTGTGCTGGTGTCTATCGTGTCTGACCGCGACATCCGGTTCACATCCAAATTCTGGAAGAAATTCCACGACGCCATGGGGACGAGGTTACATATTAGCACGGCTTATCATCCCCAAACTGATAGTTAGTCAGAAAGGACCATTCAGACACCAAAAGACATGCTTCGGGCATGTGTGATTGATTTTAGGGGAAGTTGGGATGACCACTTACCGTTAACTGAATTCTCGTACAACAATAGCTATCATGCCGGTGTTGGCATGCCACCATACGAGATGCTATACGGTAGAAGATGTAGAACGCCCGTATGTTGGGGAGACATTGGGCAGAAAGAATTGGGAGGTGTCGAGGTGATCGAGGCTACGACTGAGAAGCTAGAAAAGATTAAAGCCTTTATGAAGGCGGCTAAAGATAGACAGAATTCGTATGCCGATAAACGACGCAGACCGATTGAGTTCCAGGTGGGTGACCGGGTTATGTTGAAGGTTTCACCGTGGAAGGGTATCATCCGATTCCAGAAACGAGGTAAGCTAAGCCCGAGATACGTAGGACCTTTCCGAATCATTGCTCGAGTAGGAGAGGTGGCCTATAGATTGGAGCTACCAGGTGAGTAAAGTGGAATTCACCCGACCTTCCATGTATCTCATATGAGAAAGTACATAGCTGATGAAGACATGATTGTTCCACTGGGGGATATTGAAGTCGATGAAAAGCTTAATTATGTGGAGTGGTTCCTCTTGTGCGTGTACAGTGGAAGCAAAGGAAGGGATCCAAATCTACATAGGAGACCGAGGAAGAGATGAGGCAGTATTATCCTCATATATTCGAGGAATAATAGGTTTCGGGGACGAAACCCAAATAAGGGGGTGGACTTGTAACACCCGATTATTCTTTTTAAAAAGAACGATAAGGAATGAGGAATAAAAGAAGGAAATGCAATTAAACCCAAGATGAGGGTTAAAAGTGTCAAAAGGACAAAATCTTTCAAAAGTTGGTGTAAAGGTGGGCATGGCCGCCCACCCTCCCTTCACATCACTTTTCATTCGGTTAGAGAGAGAGAGAGAGCAGAAACTCTCGGTTGAAGAAGAAGAAGAAGAAGGTCGAATTTAAGGTATGAATTCATGATTTTTAAGTGTTTGTGTTGGGTTTTGGTCTCGGGTTTATGCTTATATTTTTGTGTGTCTTCGGGTGTGTGTGTTTGGTGGGGTTTTTTTAGGTGTTTGAACTCATTTGCAAAAGGGTTAGAAGGAAGATACACCCAAGTTGCACCAGGTGAGTTTCTAGACCCTGATTTCTACTTGTTTTAAACTCTTTAGGGCTGAAAATGTATTAAAATAATTTTTACAATGTTTGTGTATGTATGCCCCTATGTATTATGCATGTTGGATGATGATTCTTAGATGCTTATAGGTTGTTCATGTTTAGAATAGCCTTTGTAAGCTTAGAACAGATGGGTTTGATGATTGGGTTTGAAAACATCCTAGAACATGTTGTACAGAAGGTTCATGCGTCTAAATAAGGCTCATACGCCTGAGAATGCTTTAGAAATATTTAAGTGTAACCCATGCGCCTGAACAGTGGTCCATGTGCCTAGAAATATTAGTCGGATGACTAAGTCTAGGGTCATGCGCCCCAATAGTGCCCATGCGCCCAAGTGGCCCATGCACCTAAGTGTCCATGCAACTGATTAGTCCATACGCCTAAGTTCATACGCCTGAATAGTACCCATGCACCTAGAATTAGGCTCAAACTGACTAAGTGTCCAGACGTCCAGGATTCCCATGCGCCTAGGCACTCATGCGCCTGCATAGTGCCCATGTGCCTGAAAGTTGCCCATGTGCCTAAGGACTTAGAATATTTTTTGATTTTTGGGGAAAAAGTGTAATGTAGGCTTTGACTTGGGAGGTTCCTGGGGGTTATGTAAGTTGACTTTTTGAAGTCATAAATGTTGTGATGAGGGAGGTATGATGGGATGTATGATTGGTGATTATGTACGATTGTATGATATGTTTCTTATTATGATATATATATATATATATATATATAATATATATATATATATTATCTTTTTATGGCTTTACGTGTCATGTTAATGAATAAATGAAGTATTATGTAACGTAAAGTGAAAGATAATGAAAGAGGAACACGAAGTAAGAATGCATGCATTATTGAATGACGAATGAACGAAGGAAAGGCTTGCAAGCACATATGAGGTGAGCACCCAGTTGTTGCAACAGACTCGAACAGCGTGCTATCGTGAAGTTGCCATGAGATGAGCAACCATATGGTTGCAATATACTCGGGTAGCGTGCTATCGTTGAAATTGGCAATTGGGATGAGCAACCCTATGGTTGCAACAGACTCGGATAGCGAGCTATCGTGAAGTTGCCATGAGGTGAGCGACCCTATGGTTGCAACAGACTCGGATAGCGTGCTATCGTGAAGTTGCCATGAGGTGAGCGACCTATGGTTGCAACAGACTCGGATAGCGTGCAAATAGTTGTGATGGTGAATGAGGTAAGCGACCCTGTTGTCGCAACAGACTCGAAGGACGAACGTATAAATGAACGAGGTTACCGAATGTAATGGAAGATAAGAATGATATTATCAGTATGTACGTATGATGTATGATCACGGACGAATGAAAAGTATAGTATGATTCTGAAAGAAAATAAAGAATGATTTTATTGATGGAATGTATGTTTTATTATAAAACTAGAACTCACTCAGCGACGCTGACTTTTATACATTTTCAGTTGGCATGTAAACGTTGCTAAGGATGGCACGAGGCGGCTACTCAGCTCCTTTGGATGACACTCTTTTGTTAATGTTTTTGTATTGTAATGCGAACGAATGATGTTTTGAAATGAACGCTTGTATTAATTTGCAAAATCATTTGTAATGATATGAAAAGTTACTCTTTTTATGGTTCTGCTGCAATATTTTCGTAAGGCAAATGTAAATATATGTTTTATGTGTGATGAGGATCCAACTGTAAGCGTCCCGGGAACGGGGCCTTACAGTTGAGTTGGGCGTAATACATAATACATTCTACATCTCATGTCTACAGAAAATGTCTCGCAAAGGAAGCCTCCTATGTGCCATTAAATATATTATGGTACATACAAGTTTAGTTTTGTGGAAAAGCTAGTAGCGTACTTGAGAAAAAAGTATAAAAAAAGTACGAAACAAGGAGAATTATTAGTTAAAGGTTTGGTACATAGAAAAGGTAATTACACTGTGTAGGAGTTGGAAGATGATTTAAGTATGTATTGTCCATAGTTGTCTAATGTGTAATCGGATTAATAGGACACAACCCTCTTTAACAGGGGTAGATATGTAAGATCCTAAGTTTATTTATTCAAGAAGGATGTTTATGATTGTAGATTTCAAAAGTAAATGAAAAAATCTTAGTAGGAATGTAAGAATTTTGACACTTATTTATGTTTAATACAGTAGTACAATGGATGAGTGCGACCATACTCAAAGATCACCTATAAATTCAAAATTGCCCTGAGTACAAACATACACATGAAATTTTTACAAGAGTTTCATGGAACCAATAAGAGAGTAATAATGAAACATACAAGTGTACACATGGACCAACATTAGATGTGACTCACCAAATCTGGATTTGACATGTGGCACGGTGAATAAGCTCTGATCCTATATAGATAGAAACTTAGGGTTAACCATTTAAGTATAAATTAGACTACCTTCTAGTGAGAGAATCAAGAGAGAGAAAGTGTGATTTTAATATTCCTTTGAGCATTAGAGCCATTTATAGTTATTTTATAATATGATGGGGGTCTAGTAATTATGCTTGGTAAAATGATATGTACCCCTATAAGTACTATTGGTACTAGTAGTTGTACTTCGATGATAGGCGTAGGTGGTGATTTGGTGGAGAATACAAGATTAGTGGAACAGAAGTCCAGTGCCCGATACTAAAAGGATATACCCTATGACGTGTGTATGTTATGTTTGGGGTTGTATACGGTGGGTTACCCAAGGGGTATGGGTAAAATAATAGGTGTGTGGGGGTGGGTGGTTAATCTAAGGGTATATGTAAAGTACTATTAGGACCTGGTATTTGAACAAAATACCTGGAGATTAGCGTGTAAACCAGATCAAATAGTGCGGAATCCTATTTGATTGGCGATCCAATCGGTGAGAACACACGAAGAATCAATAAAGAATTAAAACCAATGTTAGAAATCGATTGGAAATCGATCTAATGTGTTCTATGAACTTGGAGAACGAATTGGGAGGTTTCTGGACGGCTAGGGTACGTCTGGAATCGTAATTGATCGAGAGTTTTTATTTTTCACGAATTGAGTTGTCTTTATAGGTTGGTATTATTCAATCATGCGACTGAACCATTAGTATGGTTCAGTCGTGCGATTGAGCCATGCGGTTGATTCATTCGCACGACTGAGTGTTCAGTTGTGCGACTGAGCCAATCTTATGTTACTATCATACGACTGATCCAGTCTCCTGCTTCAGTCGTGCGACTGAGTCATTCGTATGAAGATGTTCATGCTTATGGTCCATTCGCATGGGCCATTTGCATGATAACTTCATTATTTTAAGTTTGAATGTATTAATTAGTAAACATTATATATAAACATTAAACCAATCACTAACCTAATTAATTTAATTTAATATCAACTTATTAATGAAATATTAATCATTACAAATCACAAACACCCAATATCATTTCATTAGTCATATCAAATTACACCAGAATCAGATAAACAAGATCTATTATATTTCATAACATGATCTAGGGACATAAATGTATCAACAAACTCCCCCTTGGACCTAGATCTCTCTAATCTCTTGTTTTCTGCATAACCTCCTTGTATTCTTGTACTTCTCCTCTGTTGTGACTCCCGTGTGAATCTCAAACGTGAAGCAGAGTCGTATAACGTTCTGGAACTGAAGAGCTTGTACAATATCTTGCATATCATAGAACATTGGCCACTTGTATAGCGTATATACATCACTTTCTGACAAGTTTGTAAGCCACATCGGGTCGAATACCCTGATAGTATCCATTTGTCCTTCTTTGCTTAAGACTATGACCGCTTCAGCTGTTCTCCAATCATAGTACCACCACTTAAAGTGTGGAGTAAAATCCTGTGGCATTTCCCTGAGTGGGATTCTCGACATTGTGCGCGGAGGATTCCACTTCAACACTATCTTTGGCTTGCCAGTAATGGCATCAACCTCAGACCTTCTGATATACCTAGTAGGCTGTTGAGGTCTGAAGTAAACCCATTGAGTGTGGTACTCCTTCTTTAGGGCAGCCTCAAACCAGCCTGACATCTTCCTCGAGTCAGCATACAAAAGCTTTAGTTTGGCCAGCTGGTTGAGCTCAAAACCTGGTAGAGTCTTTAGATCATGTGGAAACCTAAAATACTCTATGCCCTTCTCCCTCTTAACTGCATAGATGTTAAGGTCATCAAAATATGCCCATGCTATAATCCTACCTGACACCTTATGATGTTTCTTGACTCTGTAGAGTTTGGTGTAGGAATCCTTCTTTGGTGTAGTACGTTGGGCTCTAACTTCTTCAAAACATACAGCCCACTTAGCCTTTCGAATGTCAACATCATTATTTGAGGCTTGGGCTGTGTCTTCTGCTTTCTCGGTTTCTTGCTCCATATTGTTTAACACCTCAATAGTATCGCTGACAAGGGATTCACCCAGATTGGGGACCACATTACCCTCATTGTCAGCAACTGAGGGTACTCCTCGGCAGTGACATCTTCGATCTCTACCTCATCAACATCGTTGAACTCTTCGTCACTAGTCGAATCGCATGTCGGGGCATCTTTTACTATTTCATCTGGATTTAGCTCGAAAAGCTCTGCAAGTTTCTCATTTGATAAGTCATGAATTATTTCCCCTTCTTCAGGGGTATAATTCACTGAACTCCTGACTATCCCTTGCAGATCAAGAATCATTGTTAGTTGAGACTTGACCTGCTGAAGGGGAGCAATGTCAAACTCATCTCTTTGGTAATTTTGATCTGTTTGATTTAAACATTTCACACATAAATCATTAGTAATTCATCACACAGAAAGGCATTAAAATAATATAAACATTAAGTACATTGTGTTCAATTACATGATTCAAATACAAAAGAAGATAAATACATAATCATCTAATCTTTATTTTTTTCTTGTATCAAGGTTTCATCACTTGTAGGGGCAGAGGTAGAGGCTGATTGATCTTGTCTGTTCTTAGTCCTGTTCTCTTGACCTGTAGCAGTGGCCGATGCAGGTGCATCCCCTCCTTCTGCTTCTTCATCATCGTCACTCTCTTCATCTTCATCCAGATCATCATCACTATCATCACCATCTCCTCTTTAATCTTCAGAGGCTTATCTTTAGATCCTTTAAGTTTGAGCATGATGGTCTTCTTAGCATTCTCCAACTCTTTAATTTTCTTAGCAGAAGTGACTCTATGCTCTTGGAGTGGGCGATCTCGAGGCTCTGAGCAGCTATTTGCTGGGTCTGCTCCTTGATTAGCCGATCCTGCTCCGAGATCTGATGTGACTGCACAGCAGTGAGATCTGCAAGCTGTCGGATCTGTGCAGTCTTCTCTTCATCAACAGCTAACAGTCGCATCACCATACGGTTTAGCGCTGACAGCTGGTCCTCTACCCCAAATTGAGGTAGATGAGATCCATATATACGTGCAGGATCAGATGAGGGTCCTGATTGGTGGCTAGTGGTGGTGGTGGTTGTGGTAAAGATAGGGTTGGGTCTGTGAGATATTGGAGGTGATGTAGGAGTGAAAGATATGGTGGTGGTTGGCATATTTACAGTGGTGGGAGGTGTGGTAGTGGTAGTGGTGGTTGTGGTGGCTGTGGTGGCTGTGGTGGTGGATGGTGTGGCTGTAGAAGTGGTAGGGATGGTGGTAGATGTAGTGGCTGTGGGGGTACGAAGGTGAGTCTTCTTCTCTTTTTCTTCTGGCCGTGGGGCTGAGCCATCCGTTTCTTCCTCGATCCAGTCGAGGTGGATGCTCCCCTAGAACACGGCTAGTAGACTCAAGAGCATAGCTGGGATCTACAGTCGTCTCTCCCGAATCCCTGGGGCGTTCACCAACCGCCCGGAGTCCATACTCGGTGGGAACAACCTTGCTTCCACGGTCCTCGTCAAGGGCTCCTCATCTGACTCTTCTTCCTCCTCACCAGGTATGAAGTCCTGGTGGAAGCCTGCAGACTCAGCTATGTCGCCTGTTGGGGCAGACACTGGGGGTATAACATCTGAAGTGTGCCCCTCGTTGGAGCAGGCATATCATCCCCAACATCCCCACTATCATCATCGTCTGAATCATGCTCTGGGAGCAACAACCTCTCATCATCTGAATCGCTGTCATCATGACGCCATTTGCGTCTACCTGGTGCCACATATCGTTCATTTGCCAGATGGCCGATCAACCTTTTTACCTGGGGCTTTACCTGCTTGCCCCGATACACTCTCATGCGACCAAAGTCGTGTCATCCATAACCTCTAGGGCAACCGCATCATGTTCTCCTTGGGAAGTAATGGCAGCTTCTCATTAAAGATCAGCTGCAGAAATCTGGGATACATACAAAAACCCTCCTTCCCCTGGCCTCCAGATTCTCCACCAGATACGAGAAGATCATGCTCGAGAAGCTGAAGGGGTGGTTCAGCACCAGTGCCACATAGGCATTCTGAATCTGGTCTGACAGGTCATCAAACCCAC
Organism: Flaveria trinervia; assembly: GCA_025506515.1. Taxonomy (NCBI): domain Eukaryota; kingdom Viridiplantae; phylum Streptophyta; class Magnoliopsida; order Asterales; family Asteraceae; genus Flaveria; species Flaveria trinervia. The sequence continues at coordinate 9,527,960 of CM046449.1, read as the reverse complement.
CCTTCGAGAAGCAATACACTTCAGGATCACATGCGCCAAGTATTTATACTGGGGACACAGGTTGCTCTTGTTGAGCACACCTGAGTTGATGTCCCCAGCATATTTAATCTTGAGGAAGCAACCTCTGACTGTAAGTGGATGTAGTCTGGTGGGTTGATCAGTATCATCCCCAAAATCAAGTACTCTCTGGATGTCAGCTGCTGTAATTTCAATGTCATGACCATGAATGGAGCTTCGTATTCTGTAAGGCTCATGTGAACGATCTACGGAGGCATTTTCCCAGAAAGCCTGATGTAGCGACCTGTAAGGAGTACACTGTGTGGATATGGCTTTATGTATCCAAGAGCGTCGAAGGAATGCAATAATCTCTGTAAACTCGGCTCCATTCCGAGTCGTATGGTCCAAATGAGCACATATATTGTGCTTTGGATTTATGGACCATCTATCAGCCATTGACCTGAAACACAAGACACAGAACCATTTGTAAGTCATACATTCAAAATTCAGTTCAAGGTGTATAGTTTAAATTCAATCCGATACATTCGTGCGAATGAATCATGCGACTGGAGTCAGTCGTTTGTTCTTTCGTGCGACTGAGCTCGTTCGGGTGAATGAGACATGCGACTGAGTTCAATTTGCTGACTGAGTCTGCGATTGGTTCAGTCGGCCGACTGAACTCATTCGCATGGTTCATTCTGCCGATTTTTCCAATCGCAAGATTCAATCGTGCGATTGGAGTTCATCCGAACGACCAATCGCATGACCACTGTCAATCGACTGAGGTTTGAATCTTGACCTAATTCAAGTAATTAACATGGTTTAATGGTCCATTAGACTCGCCATCTTGTCACTAATGACCTATTAAACTTAATTTTAACATTTTGCTTAGTTTATGTAGGTTATTAGGGCATTTTTCATTCGGTTAATGTTTCATTCGAATACACAAATTTGACTCAAGATCTTCTGATTTCTATAAGATTTAACTGCAATGTACCTGTATACTTGTCAATCGAATGTCAGAAGATCAATGGCAATGTGAAAACACGATCTCTAGAAATTTTTGGCAGAGTAACGGGAAAGAAAGCGATTTGGGTGCGATTGGGAGTGATGAGTGAAATGCGATCGACTGAGGCCCTTTAAATACTGACCCTAATTTCAATCGGCCGACTGGCCTCATTCGCTCAATTCATTTGGCGACTGAGGTTCAGCCGTGCGATTGCCCAGTCGGTCGCTTTCAGTTGGCCGACTGAGTCTCAGTCGGCGCTTCAGTTGGCCGATGGTCTCAGTCGGTCGACTGACTCATTCGTGCCCTTTCATTGCTTTCTCAATTAACCGACTGGTCTTAGTCGGTGACTGACTCATTCGCACCCTGTCATTCGGTCGAAAGGATCATTCTTAAACGCCATTGGGGTGAATGACTAATTTCATGTCCAGTCGTGCGAATGGGATCCATTCGCATGGTTGGTCCATATTCATGGTCCAATCGTGCGAATAGGTCACACTTAGTAGATTTTCTGCATTTTGAACATTTTAACCTTTTGAAATAGACATTATGAGTTTTGATCATCTCAGACATGATCATTTTAACCAATTTAGTCACCTCAGACGTGACTGCTTTAAACTTGAAAATTCATGTGGTCATCTCAGACATGACCCATTCAGTGAGTTGATCCCTTATCGATTTTCATGATGTAGTCCGGCAAACAAATTAACTAAAACGACTCGCTAAATTAGAAACTTAAACTAAAGACTAAAAATTAAGACTTTGTTTTGGCTTTTTGTGAGAGATAGAACCTAAGTGGAAATCTACTGGATTTGGTTCCGGAATGAAAGCTTCAACTTAGATTGACCACACCTGGACCAATTCAATTTTGGAATCATACAGGCACATCAAATCATTGGGACTTGTTATCAAAATCTTTTGATGCTCATTCTTGGTGTTCATCCAGAGTCATTAGCAACTTTAGGAAATCATACGGGAACTCTTAGATTACCACATTGATTTGAACTTTCAAGAATTGCAGCCACAATGATTGTCAATATGTTTGTCCACTTAAATCCATACACAGACTCTTGACACAAACTGGTGATTGTTTGGTTTAATTATTTCAACAAACATTTGTGGATCCCACACTTATATGGTAATCAACATTCCTCAGGAGCTTTGAGCGGTCTACGGTTATTTTTACAAGAAGAGACTATTCTTAGAGCTTTCAAGGAGAAGCCATCCTCAGGTCAGTGCCATCGCACAGCAGAGAGGCGGCAAACAACAATGAATTCTAGAATATCTAGGTTATGCTTATCCTCAGGTCAGTGCCATCCACAGCAGAGAGGCGCACAACCTATCTCCTTGTTAGAGCAGCTTAATTATTTTGCACCAAATGCACAACAACATAGTCATTAGCTTGATAGCATTTTTCTTCATTTTTTTCTGGTGCTTTGCTCTATTTATGGTCATCCGCACACATTTGTGGCGTTTACATGCTCATTGCCCCTTATTGGAATATTGTTGATTGTGTTAACCAGCGATAAGATGGGAGCCCACAGTCAGTTGAACCACTTAGTTTGATCTTGAGATCACCGTCAGGTCTAATCATCTATTGTGTTGAATCTACCGACATATCAATGTGGTCTAGCAACCTCTAGGTCTACTCTCATTGTGTTACCTTTAGAGTTACCAGTTTCTATCATCTTCCCTTTTATATTGCTTAGACTACACAGACTTATACTTTGAATGTTTTTGCACCTTTTCTAAATTAAAATTTCAAAGTCCCTCTTGATTTGTTCCTGTGTACTATCATATTCAAAGGGTTTGAATCGGTATCACAGATACGATCTACCTATATATCAGCTTTCCACTCTTCTCCCTCGGTTTCTTTTTTTTTAATGTTGCTTGCTGACTTATTCTCCCCCTAAAATACTAAAATCATAACTGGTTTCATTATTTTAGGATTTTAATAAACAGCAGAATAACATAAGTTTAATTTTAAACAGACTAATTTAACCACATAAGCTCAAATAAAATGAAGAATTAACTAAGCTACATCAGACTACACATGATCATCATCAGGAATAACCTCACTTCTCTGTTTAACGCCGTTGACCTCTAGCAATATTGAAACGTGGTTTATCAAAGGCTTTAGTATAGAGGTCAGCGCGTTGAAAATCAGTATTAATTTGATCACATCAATTAAGTTCTTTTCAAAACAATCTCGTATGAAGTGATATTTAATACCGATATGTTTGGTCTTAGGATGTTGGACCGGATTTTTAGTTACTGCAATTGCAGCAGAGTTATCTACCAAAATAGGAGTAGAATAGAACGTTAAACCGTAATCCCGCATTTGCTGTTGAATCTAGATGATTTGTGAACAGCAACTTGCAGCAGCAACATATTCGGATTCACAGGTTGACAATGCAACTGATGTCTGCTTCTTACACTGCCAGGTAATTAATCTTCTCCCAAATAATTGACACCCTGCTGATGTAGACTTGCAGTTCATCTTGCAGCCTCCGTAACTCGAGTCACTATACGCCGTGAGCTCAAAATCATCATCATGAGGATACCACAACCCAAGTGTGGGTGTACCCTTTAGATAGCGAAAAATCCTTTTGACCCCATCAGATGATTGACCTTAGGTTTAGCTGATATCTAGAACATAAACATGTCGCATACATGATATCAGGTCTAGAGGCAGTGAGATACATGAGGGATCCAATCATTCCTCGGTACATCGTGGCATCCACAAGATCTCCATTTTCATCAGGTGCTATGTCATGATTCATAGCCAGTGGAGTACCGGCAGCAGATGCATTCTCCATGTCAACGACTGAGAATGTCTCTTACGTACTTGGTCTGATGTAGAAAGATCCCATTTGGTGGATCCACCTGTAGCCCGAGAAAGAACTTCATCTCCCCCATAGCACTCATCTCAAACTCTTTCTTCATAACTGCTTCAAACTCTTTGCATAACTCTTCGTTCTTTGAACCGAAAATTATGTCATCAACATAGATTTGTACGAGCAGTAGGTCGCCATCTTTTTCTTTAATGAACAGCGTGCAGTCAATGACTCCCTGCGAAAGCCGTGTTTCACAAGATGAGTCGAGAGTTTCTCATACCAAGCTCTTGGAGCTTGATGAAGCCCGTATAAAAGCTTGTCGAGCTTGTAGACTCTATCCCGATGATAAGGATCTTCAAATCCCTCGGGTTGACTGACATAGACTGTTTCTCTGATTTCCCCATGAAGAAATGCACTCTTCACATCTAATTGATAGACTTTAATCTTCATGTACGATGCATAGGCAAGAAAGATACGAATGGCTTCCATCCTTGCCACGGGTGCAAACACCTCATTGTAATCAATTCCCTCGACTTGGCGAAATCCCTGAACCACCAGTCGAGCTTTGTTCCTGATAATGACCCCTTGGTCATCTTTCTTGCATTTTAAAACCCATTTGGTGCCAATGACCTTAGCACCTTTAGGTCTATCAACCAGACACCATACACCTAACTTCTTGAACTGAAGAAGTTCTTCTTGCATTGCACTCACCCACGCCTCATCATTTAGTGCTTCACTGACATATTTTGGCTCAAACCTGTGAGACAAAACACCGATAGGCACCATCATGAATATATCCCTTTTCCATAACAGAGGCTATCAGCTGAGTACAGCTGATTTCGGGTTTGTACTCCTGATCGGACATCCCCAATGACATTTTCTAAGGGATGATAAACGTTTAGACGTGATCCTGGAGTAGTAGGAACAGCTACCTCAGAGCCAAGATGATGAACATTGGTTTTGCATCTGAGCTAGTCGGAGTTTGAGGCTCAGAAGTCGAAGGTGCATCACTGGTAGATGCTTGTGGACTTTCAGGAACTGGAACCTGTTCCGCCTGACTATTCTGGTTATCTTCTCAGCTTCATCTTCAGAGGAGGAGTCACTGTTGTCACTACCTCCCTGACTGAGTGAGTAGATGATTCTCCTTGTGAGCTAGATGTTGGTGGATTCAAGCTATCATACATCATTCGTGTAGCTAATTCGTCATCGAGGGAGAGAGAGGAATGTTGAACGACTTGAAGAATCCATCATAGTCGAAGAAGTAGGCGGGTCCTTTGCCAGTAGGTGGTGTGGTAAATCGCTGAATGTCAACATTACACCACACTTCTACTAGAACACTAACGTTCCGTGAGTTGTTGTAAACTCGCTTGTTCGGTATGTTGTATCCTAGAAAGATGCCTTCATCTGCCTTCTCGCTGAATTTACCCTCTTGGTGTCTCTTCAGAAGTGTGCACGGTGCCCCAAATGGTTCGAGATACTCCAAGTTCGGGTTTTTGCGTCTTGTAGTTCAGTAGCTCATAACAACATTCGCACTGCCTCATTCCAGAATTGGATAGGCAGTTTGAGTTAGTTTCGAGTCTGCGCATAGTCCGTGCTGTCTCTATCAAGCTTTGTTCTTTCTCTCAGCAACGCCATTCATCTGAGGTGTGTAGGCGAAGTGAATTGATGCACAATTCCCTTTCCTTGCAGTATGCCTCCATCCACTGGTTCTTGAATTCGTTCCGTTGTCTGAGCGTACTTGTCTAACTTTCAGCTTGTAGAGAGATTCCGTGTGGTTACCAACTCCTTGAATGATTCAAATGTTTCTGATTTGGATTGCAGAAACATTACCCAAGTGAACCTTGAGTAGTCATCGGTGACTACAAAACAGTACAAGTTGCCTGCAATGCTCTTTGTACTGATGGACCAAACAGATCATGTGAAGAAGTTCAAGAGGAAGTTCTATTGAATATAACTTTCTTTTCCATATGAGACTTCTTTGGCTGCTTGCCTTTCTTGCAGCTACCAAAAATCAGGAAGCTAAAAGTTCTTAACATTAACTCCTCTCACCAGATCCTTCTGAATCAAGTGATTCATCTTCCTTTGCTATGTGTCCGTCTCCTATGCCAGTATGGGAATCCTTTTCAGTAGCTTTAGATAGAAAACACTAACCTCATGATCCATTTTAGAAGCAGGTTGACAGATCCAAAGACATAAAGATCTTTATATCTTGAAGCAGTCATCAAACTTGGTCCTCTGGGATCACGTAGTCTTTCTTCAGTACATAACACTTCTTGTTGTCGAAGATGACTTTAAATTCCTTATTCACATATTTGAGAAACAGAGAGTATTGTTTTGAAGTTGCTGGACGTAGTTCACCTATCAAACTTAACTTTCTGATTTCCAACTTCTCCCTGAGCTGATATAGCCTCCTTGTTTCCAGCAAACGAAACATGCCCTCCTTTTATTTGTTTGACATTTGATAAAAGAGCTTTGTTTCCTGTCATGTGCCTAGATGCTCCACTGTCTACTATCCACGTGTTAGTTTCAGCACTGTATTGAACAACCTGCATATACAAGGTAAAGGATTAGTTTAGGTTAGGAACCCAAGCCTTTACTGGCTTGGGTTTCCCAAAGGCATCACACATCAGAAATTCAACCCATTGACCCTTAGAAGGTGAGGGTAGCTCAGGTTCCTTCTTGTCATCATTATCAGACATAGAGATTGACTTCTCTTTCCATAAGCCAGATTTGTGCAATGCCTGTTTGTGATAAACAGTCGACTGGCTAACGGGTTGAACCTTCTGTTCACTAGTTCTTCTAGGTGGAGTTAAAGAGCTCATTTTAGAAGACTTAGGTTTTGAGTCCTGAAGTTCAATTCTTCCTAGGTGTCTGATAATAAGAACAATAGGAAGCAATGTGTCCACATTCTCCACAGTTGTAGCACGCCCTGCTATCAACTTTATGATTAAACTTTCTTTGTGGAGACGTGTGACACTCTAGTAACATCACTCACTTTAGGTTTTGACTCTGGTTTTTTGATGTGTTTACTGGTTAACAAACTTAACTGATTTAACCTGTTTGACATCCTTCCTTTTGGTTAATTGGTCTTTGACTTGAAGTATGTGAAAGATTATCCTTAAAGGCCCTTTTAAGTTCTGATTTGACTCTGTTTGACCCTGACTTTAAGTTAACCTTTTCAAATTCCTTTTCCAGATTAACACAAGGCAATTTACCCTTGCCTTTGAAGTGGCCTCCTTTTGTTTGTTTCCAGAGTAATAGATGAACATAAGGAATCTGGATCACTAACAAGAGGAGTAGACACTACATGATCCTTGATGGGATTACTATTTACTGGTCTAGTCTTAGTGTTCATTAAAGTCTCAGATGGTGGTGGAACCACTTTGTAACCAATCCCTCCCGTTGTTCCTGTCTCTCACTAAGTGTTGGACTATGTGTGAAGAACTAGTCCAACTATGCAGTTTCTGTTTTAATGAATTTACTTCTACTTCTAGAACTGCCTTTTGCTTCTTAGTGTCTTCTAAGGAGTTTAGATAGTACCTGTGTCATTAGCTTGGTTAAATGCAACTACTTCGGTTTCCCTAAGCTGTTTAGTCAAAAGGTCTATATTTTCTTTATAACTATGCTCATTTTGTTTTAGTACCCTATTAGCCTCAGTGCACAGTTGCAAATCTTTTACTAAGTTATCATTATGATCTAAAACTAGTAAATTTTTCATCTATGCTATTCCTAAAAGTATCACAATCAAAACAAGCATGATTATTAACATTTGGTCAGTAGTACTTACCTGAGTTGATTCAGAAGAGTTAGCCATCAACGCAGCATCAGATGTCTCTGGTTCTGGTGATTCTGTCTTTTCTGTCTCTGACGTGGTAGTATCCTCTTTAGGCTGGTAACTGACCTCGGTTGCAGTTGCTTCTTCACTATGTGACATCGCTATCTCAACTGCTAGATCTCCTTCACTAGCGGAATCACTGTCAATATCTTCTACACTTGCAATGTTTGATTCCCCTGGTGAGACAAACCTAAAGCTCCAATCCTGTCCTTCATCATCATGAGCAGTCAAGGCTTTAGATCCTTGTTTGATGAAGTAGAACTGGTAGCTTGCTTGTCTGGCGAGATGTGAAGGACGAGAATGGGTTCTCATTACCCGTCTTCTTAGGCTTGACACATTCTCTTTTGAAGTGCCCCTTCTCTCACAGTTGAAGCAGGTCACTTTGCTCTTGTCAAAGCCGAATGTGGTGTCCTTAGTCACTACTAAGTTCTGTCCGGTTTGTTTTACAAACTTCTTTGCCCTCCGGACAGCACTGGCTAAAGCCCACATTATATCCATTCTCTCAAGCTCCATTTCGTCCACCTGCTCGTAGTCCTCGTCTGCCAAATGGCAGTTTCCAATCTTTCCAGCAAACAGTTCATCATAAGAATGAACCACTGCTGCCAAAAGATCCATGTGCTCTCGAGCTACTTCCACAGTCACATTACCGAGGTTCTCGGTCTTCGGTCTAGTAGCATTCGCTTCAGATCCAATGTATTGGGTACAAGAAGACCCTGACGTTTCTGAACCTGAGGAGGTGCATGTGTAGGATTCGATGAGCTAGACGCAAATGCAGTCTGGAGAGGTGCTCCAGATGTCTTAGCTTGAGGCGTGGCATTGTATAAAGCTGGATTTTGATTGTACGTAGAATTCTGAGCTCTGTACTTCATTCTAAGTGATTCTTCTCGCAACTTAAGAATGAAGTCATTAATATCCAGTTTTGACAGCATTCCATTCTGTCTAAGATTAGACACGAATGAAACCCATTTTTCAGGCAATCCGTCTGCAAAATTAGTAACTTTCTCTTCCATGATAGTAGCCACTCCATGTGTATGCAGTTCACTCATCAGATGGTAGAATCTATCTATAACATCGTCCAAACTCTCGTTTCCCATCGATGAGAAGTTGTCGAATTCCTTCTTTAACTCCTTAGCCTTGATTGCCTTCAACGAGGCATTCCCGTCGTACCTCTTCTTAGCTCATCCCATAGTTTCTTGGACTGCTTATTCTCTGAGTACTGGTGGATATCTCTTTAGGGATAGACTGTGTAATCAATGCATAGACCCTTTCTCTGCATTATATTTGACTTTCTGCGCGTCTGTCATCCCTCCTAAGGTTAACTTTACTCCATCAGCTCCCACCGGCGTACTATATCCAATCTCGATGGCCTCCCACAGATTCGGATCCACTCCATTGAGGTAGATCTCAAAACGTTGTTTCTAGTGGGGAAACTCATCTAACGTTAAAAGCTTTGGTGATTTATTATGATTACCCACCTCACTCTCAAGTAACAGCAGGTTCTGGATCCTAGAGTCTTCCCAGCAGTAAAGGCTGACATTTGATCTTCCATTGTGAATAACTTAAGTCTAATAACCAATTGTCACTGGGGCGACTGAAGGGTGTGAATGGACTAGTCGTGCGTATGAACTCTACGACTGGTTCAATCGTGCGGCTGAACTAAGTGATTAGCTCAGTCGCGCGAATGAATCTGATGCGTATGAACAGTGCGACCGAACGGTTCAATCGTACGAATGGAGATACGACTATGTCCAATCGTGCGTCTGAGCAATGCGAATGAGGTCCAGTCGTGCGAATGGCTCACTCGTGCGACTGAAGCTGCTGTTATGCGAAAATTTCTAGGTTAAACGTGTTTTAGCCGTAAAAATTTGAACTTTCGCAAGGTTGAATTGCCTAAGTCCGTAGAAACCAAACTTTGATGAGCAGGGAACGTCCAAGATCACTTTTGACACAAAAGATTGTGTTTTTAGTGCAAAAACACAAACTTTTTATCAATCTTGATTGACTCACACGTAATCAAGAGCCAAAGCTCTGATACCACTTGTTAGGACCTGGTATTTGAACGAAATACCTGGAGATTAGCGTGTAAACCAGATCAAATAGTGCGGAATCCTATTTGATTGGCGATCCAATCAGTGAGAACACACGAAGAATCAATAAAGAATTGAAACCAACGTTAGAAATCGATTGGAAATCAATCTAATGTGTTCTATGAACTTGGAGAACGAATTGGGAGGTTTCTGGACGGCTAGGGTACATCTGGAATCGTAATTGATCGAGAGTTTTTATTTTTCACGAATTGAGTTGTATTTATAGGTTGGTATTATTCAATCGTGCGACTGAACCATTAGTATGGTTCAGTCGTGCGATTGAGCCATGCGGTTGATTCATTCGCACGACTGAGTGTTCAGTTGTGCGACTGAGCCAATCTTATGTTACTATCATACGACTGATCCAGTCTCCTGGTTCAGTCGTGCGACTGAGTCATTCGTATGAAGATGTTCATGCTTATGGTCCATTCGCATGGGCCATTTGCATGATAACTTCATTATTTTAAGTTTGAATGTATTAATTAGTAAACATTATATGTAAACATTAAACCAATCACTAACCTAATTAATATAATTTAATATCAACTTATTAATGAAATATTAATCATTACAAATCACAAACACCCAATATCATTTCATTAGTCATATCAATTACACCAGAATCAGATAAACAAGATCTATTACATTTCATAATATGATCTAGGGATATACATGTATCAACAAGTACCAAGGAGTATAAAAGTGTAACAACCCTAGTATGCATGCTAGTAAATCAAAGTGCAGTAGAGCTTGAATTGGAATGGCATGAAGAAGCTTACCTAACATAAAGTCTGACATCCCGTTTAAAACATATGTTATATAATGTTAAGATGATAACATGTTCTATGTAATTGACATCATGAATATATGTGAATATATGTTCCTGTTAATGTTTTGAATGTTTTTGTTTCAATGATTATAAAAGTTTCAGTTTAATAATTATGGTTATGGTGTATGAATCCAACTAAGAGGACTCTCAGAACAAGGCCCTTACAAGAGGTTAGTTACTCAAGAGGTGCAAGTTACAACTATGACTTATGAATATTTACACATTATGATAGGATGACAAATTCCAAATCTGGTTTATAAAGAGAAACAATATAAGGGAGACTTTGCATATACAAGTGAAATATGCATATCCTCTAAAATGTGTATGCAACGAATATAATATGTGAATCCATGAGAACTGTGAATATATTACTGATTTATATTGTGATTTAATTACCTTGATGTTATGTGAGGAAAATGTTAAGATTATATAGGACTTTCTTAGTTTAATATGAGATCGCATGTGATTTCACAATCCAAGTATATTGAGGAATTATTAGACTCAGATGAGATCTTCGTGATAAAATTTAACTCACATGTGAGTTTTATGATTTTGAACCATATAAGATCTCAGTTGTTCTAACTTACATATATGAGATTATCCCTATGGGCTTATGTGATATGTGCTATACATATACTTTTATATAATTTGTCAAATCTGGAAGGCTGAGCTTGATAAAGTCTTATGGGAGAAGGATCAAACACAAGTATTATTTTTATTAGGATTTTTTGTAAATACATCGTAAATAAAAAACCAAGACATCATTTTAGAAACAATTTGATAAATAAATCTTTAAGGTCCTATTATTACACTTAAAATATGATAATTGTAAAAAACTGATGTTTTAAGATATAAGTGTTATAATATTTATTGGATAGCTTTTTAAATCACTTAGAATCTCTTACAGATTTAATTCTTTCGTGTGTACGAAAATAATATTCAAATAATACCAAAATAGTTATACTAGAGCAAGTATGAATTTTCTATAAATATTTGTATTCAAAAAGGCTAAACATGTTTCTATATATAGGGTTGAACCATTTAATAATTTAAAAGAAATAATGCACCTCTTAGTGAAATAGGTAATGATTATAACTCATGGTAGTTATCAGTTATATTAGTGGGAAAACTTCGTTAGAAACCCGTCAACAATAATTCAATTACTTTTTATCCCTAAACTTTACCACTATGCACAAATTGCTACTAAAGACCTATTATCAATTATCGAATGCTACTGATGAATGAAATTATCTTTGATCTCGGTAACCATTTCCTAATAGTAACAACTTAGTATTAATAATTAATTAATACTAGCAATTAATTCCATGCAACTTTTCCTATGCTAATGGGTGCAGCGAGAACCATTGATCAAGATTTCTTGTTTCCATAATTTTCAACTTAGTAGTATGTTATTCTGAATCAAGGTGAACTCCATACCTTTTTGACACATATCAATGTTTATTCTAGTTTTTTAGATTTAATTTTAAATAATCTAATTATACTAACTTAATATTACTTCCATACACAAAAACAAAACAATTGATTTATCCATTTTACCTTTTCAGGTTAAGTACATTAAAATCAAGGGGTGAAAGTAACCTCTCTATTTATTTACTAGCTTTAGTAAATTTGTATATTAGACAAGTTGAATAAAATATATTAAAAAATTAAATTTTGTTAATTATAAAACGATATATTAAGATGGGATATCATGGATATTACGTAAGAATATTTGTTATAAATTAAATTAATAATATCAACTTTTTAAACTTTTTGTTTTTTTGAAAAATAAATAAATAAACATTTTGTTTAAAAACAAACCATTTTCAAAAAATGTTATTTTAAAATTTTCTTACTATGACTTTTAATTTTATTTATCTTTGGTTTATAAAAAATATTACTTAAAAAACTAATTTTAGAATATTTCATATATATATTTAAGAAATTGTTTGACATTCTGGAAAAAATCATTTTATAAAATATGCTTTAGAAATAAAATTAATAAAAAATATTTTTTTTTAATTTATTAAAAAACTAAATTTAATCAAAAGAGAAATTAACTAATATTATTAATAATTAATATAATTATTTAATATGAGATAAAAGTATGAAAATTTGATGATAATAAATGTGATGATAACACATGTCATTATAATTACTTTTTTATTAAAATATAAAAATGAAGATTTATTTCATTTGTGAACGTCAAATCTAAGCTAACCTAATTCTAAGTTACACAAAACTACTCTACTTTTTGTTTGTATTTAAACCTAAAACCTTCCATTTAAAAATCAAAAACTTCAATCTAATATCAAATAATCTAATATTAAGTTTATCTCTTTTTATTTATGACATTAGCTACTTATCAATTCATAAAAGATAACCAAAATTGTTTACGAGTGAACACAACTCTATCAATCATCAAACCATTATGTTTTATATTAGTTTGGTGAATTCATATATCGGAATTTAAGATAGTTTATTGATAGGTAAGAAATAAATAAGAGAAAGTAAAAGTAGATGACACAAATAAATAAAGATCGGACGGTGGGGATTTGGGTTGTTGTACGTATGAAACGTTTGCTTATTCAAAGTTTACGGCTTTTACAAATCTTGACTCCACACTTCGCTAACTCAACTCCTAATTCACAATCAAACCCTTTGAATTTTCTCTCGAAATCATCTACTATACAACACTCGATTCCAATATTTAATGGTCGACAGTCTTCTTTAGGCAATGACTATGAAGAATTTGTCATAAACAACCCACCACAAGACTTTTGAAACCTTCACCAATCCGAGCCCTTGATGGGGCATTGCTGCAGCAAAGACGCCGTCGCTGACGCCGCCGTCAGGCACCAGAACGCCGCCGGATCCACCGCCGGAAACCCACCTCGCAGCCCCAAGCCACCGTCCTCCGCCGTCGCTAACGGGATCAACGGGAGGTCCAGTAGCAACACCCCCAATCATTCTTTCACCGGAAGCCCATGGCAGCACACGTATCCCGCCGGAGTTCCTCCCACGCCGTCGCCGGCGAGGACTCCCGGGAGGATGTTCAAGTGGCCCTTCCCACCGCCCTCTCCGGCGAAGCCGATCATGTCGGCGATTTTGAAACGGAAAGGGAACGCCACGGCACCGGCTCCGTCGCCGTCGCCGTCTCCGGCGACCATTCAAGAAGACGACGGTGGTGGGGTTGAGAGAGCTCTTGACAAGAGCTTCGGGTACCAGCGGAATTTCGGGTCGAAATACGAATTGGGGAAGGAGGTTGGAAGAGGTCATTTTGGGCATACTTGTTGGGCAAAATGTAAGAAGGGTGTTCTCAAGAATCAACCTGTAGCTGTCAAGATTATTTCGAAAGCAAAGGTTTGTAATCTTTGATGATTCTTCGGTTAATCGCGTGACACAATGTTGAATTTTGATGTAATTCTGGTATGTGCTGTTTGTGTATGGTGATCTGATATTCTGATTGTGCAGATGACAACAGCTATATCGATCGAAGATGTGCGCAGGGAGGTGAAGCTGTTAAGGAGTCTATCTGGGCATCAGCACATGGTCCAGTTCCATGATGCTTTTGAGGATGATCAGAACGTGTACATAGTTATGGAGTACGTTTTAATTCGTTGATATAGAGATTACATAACCTGCAAATGCAATTGTTAGTTTAATGGTTGAGTTACTTGTTAGAAATATTTTGTTCTATCCTTACTTGATTCAACTTATGATGTAAACAAAATTATGCTATTTTACAGATTGTGTGAAGGGGGAGAGCTTCTCGACCGCATTTTAGCAAGGTGATTGTTAAACACCATATATTTTATTGTGTGGTTTGTTTTCTGAGTTATAGTGATCATCTTTTTTGTTCTTGCAGAGGTGGAAGATATACAGAAAATGATGCAAAATCAATTGTTATTCAAATTCTAAGTGTGGCCTCTTTTTGTCATCTCCAGGGTGTTGTGCACCGCGATTTAAAACCTGAGGTATATACGGTTTTATGATCGTTTTCAATTTATCTTGAATATGTGTTTTCCCCTATGAATTGTTTAATAATAGTTGATAGCTAGTTAGCTATTAACATGGATATTAATCTAATTACCTGATTTTTGGCAGAACTTTCTTTTCAGCACACGACAAGAAGATTCTCTGTTGAAGGTTATAGATTTTGGTTTATCTGATTTTACAAGACCAGGCGAGTATTACATAACTTTCAATGTTATTTCTATAGAGAAGTTTGGTGATAACTTTCTAGTGATCTTGTGTATGGTAGTTCAATGTTGGAAATAAGATTAAATCTTGCATTTTTTTAAAAGACTAATAAAGTTATCTAGGAGATCAAGTCACCGCTGTTTTAGGTAATGTCATAAATTACTCGGTGGAATGTTGAAGTCGGTTCCTTTAGATAAGCGTCCTCTCTAAGCTTGAGATATGTATACAGGAATTATAGCTTTCGGTGAACAATAAAGCAAATAAACCTCAAGGGGTGACGTGATAAGTGCGAGGTTTTAGTTTTGAATTCAAGTTCCAATGGTTTTCTGTTTTAACCTCTTGAAGGCCATCCACCTAGTGTAAGTTGCAATTTACTAAATAACAGGTATTTTTGGGCCTTATGAGCTTGCCCTAGCTATTTGTTATTCACATGAAAAGGAAGAGAATAAAAAACAAAAAAAAATGGTAATTTTTGTTCATTGGCAATTCTGTAGCTTTTGTGCTTTATTTTCAAATATGTAATTATAGACCAAGTAAAAAAATTATGATAAAATCAATATAAGGTAATTCCATCATTTATCGTTATTTTCATTTCAATTCAAACCTTTATTTACAGACTTTGTAGAGTAGGCAAGTGTTACATAAATTTTAACGCTATTTCTATATAGAAGTTTGGTTATAACCTTCTATTGATCTCGTGTATGGTGGATCAATGTTGGAAATAAGATTAAATCCACATTTTTTAAAAGACCGATAAAGTTATCTAGGAGATCAAGTCACCGCTATTTTGGGTGAGGTCATAAGTTACTCGATGTCTTGATGGAATGTTAAAGTTGGTTTCTTTAGATAAGTGTCCTCTTATTGAGATATGTATACGGAAATCATAGCTTTCGGTAAACATTAAAATAAATAAACTTTCAAGGGGTGACATGGTGGTATGTGTGTGGTCTTAGTTATGAATTCAGGTTCCAATGGTTTCTTGTCTTAACAGCTTGACGGCCACCTACCTAGTGTAAGTTGAGCTTTACCGTTGAACAGGGTATTGGTGTTCCTTATGATTTTTCCCTAACTGTTTTTCATTCTCACAAAAAGGAAGGAAAAAAACAATATAAAGGGTAATTTCACTTCATTTGCTATACAGTAGCTTTTGCGTGTTATTTCCAAATATGTATTATAAACCAAGTATAAAGTACAATAAAATAAATATATGGTAATTCTTTCATTTATCATTATTTTCATTAATCATTTATCATTATTTTCATTCCAATTCCAAACCTATATATACAGACCAGGCACGTATTACATCACATTTGCTATTTCTATGCAGACTAGGTGAGTGTTACACTTTTAACGTTATTTCTATATAGAAGTTTGGTTATAACCTTCTAGTGATCTTGTGTATGGTAGATCAATGTTGAAAACAAGATTATATCCCACATTTTTAAGAGAATGATAAAGTT
The DNA here is from genome assembly GCA_025506515.1 of Flaveria trinervia. Classification (NCBI taxonomy): domain Eukaryota; kingdom Viridiplantae; phylum Streptophyta; class Magnoliopsida; order Asterales; family Asteraceae; genus Flaveria; species Flaveria trinervia. The sequence goes on along the minus strand of CM046449.1, from coordinate 9,511,706 downwards.
ATTTACGAGATCTAGTCACTGCTATTTTGGGTGATTTCATAAACTACTTGGGGGAATGTTAAAATTGGTTTTTTAGATAAGCATCCTTTCTAAACTTGAGACATGTTTACGAAAATCATAGCATGCGGTGAATGTTAAAATAAATAAACCATCAAGTGGTGACGTGGCAGTAAGGGTGAGGTGTTAGAGATGAATTTAGGTTCCAATGGTTTCCTATCTCAACCTCTTGAAGGCCACCTGCCTAGTGTAAGTTGCGATTTACTAGTTAGAAGGGTATTGGTTAGCCATATGAGTTTTCCCCATTGGTTTCTCACTCTCATAACACCTAGTGTAAGTTGGGCCCTTTATTGGTTAGTAGGGTATTGGTGGCCCTATGACACATGAGTTTTCCTTAACCGTTTCCCATTCTCACAATACCTAATGTAAGTTGTGGTTAATTGGTTAGCAGGGTATTGGTGGTCCCTATGACTTTTCCCCCATTGGTTTCTCACTCTCACAACACCTAGTGTAAGTTGGGCCCTTTATTGGTTAGGGTATTGGTGGCCCTACGAGACATGAGTTTTCCTTAACCGTTTCTCACTCTCACAATACCTAGTGTAAGTTGTGGTTAATTTGTTAGCTAGGTATTGGTGGTCCCTATGAGTTTTCCCTAACCGTTTCTCGCTCTTACAACGCTTAGTGTAAGTTGTGCTTTTTTGGTTAGCAGGGTATTGGTTGGCCCTATGAGTTGTCCCTAACCATTTTCATTGTCACAAAAGGAAAAATTAAAGAGCAATTTCAATTAATTTGCTAATTAGTAGCTTTTGTACTTTATTTCCAAATATGTATTTATAAACCATGTAAGAAGTTAGAATAAAATCAATATGCCGTATCCTATCATTTATTATTATTTTCATTCCAATTCGGCAATTCCAAAGCTTTTTTTACAAAACAAACAGAAATCAGAAGGAAATGAATTTTATTTCATTCGATTCCATTCCATTCCATTTGCCACCAACGAAACAGATAATCAATCTAATAGCATTCTTATTTATAGAGATATATGATAAGATAATTTCTTGCGCTGCAGATCAACGGCTGAATGATATTGTTGGCAGTGCATACTATGTTGCACCAGAAGTACTCCATAGATCATACAATGTGGAGGCTGACATTTGGAGTATTGGTGTTATAACCTATATATTGTTATGTGGAAGCCGGCCTTTTTTTGCTCGAACTGAATCTGGAATCTTCCGTTCTGTGTTAAGAGCTGATCCTAATTTTAGTGACTCCCCTTGGCCTTCTGTAACTGCAGAAGCCAAAGATTTTGTCAAAAGACTTCTTAATAAGGATCACAGGAAAAGAATGACTGCTTCCCAAGCCTTGAGTATGTTTCTTTTCTTAATATTTCAAAAAATGTACGAGTGAGGCTTATTGAGTTATATAAGTTTAAAAATGGCAAATTATTGTTTGTGCAGCTCACCCGTGGTTAAGAGATGAAAATCGTGCCGTACCTTTAGACATTTTGATCTACAAATTAGTCAAATTGTATCTCCGGGCCTCACCTTTGAGGCGTGCGGCACTTAAGGTATTTCTATACGTCGACAGATTGTCAAGTTTTTAGGGTTGTTTGCATGTTCGCCTTTTGAAAATGATTATTTAAATATATCTAGATTATGCTTCTGATTATATGAATAGTTTTGTACTTTTGTACAAGCTGCAGCAAAACTGATTCTAAGGGTCAAACTAGTATTCGCAATACATTGATACGACATTTCTCAAATTTTTTTACAGGAAATTAAGTTCTATTTTTTCTATTGATTTCTTGTAAGTGTTAACCCTCAAAAATAGGGTTTTTTTTATTATTTATAACTTCAAGTAGCATAGACATCCAAATGATTTTGTACAACCCCTTTTATTATAGTTGATTATATATGATTCTGATAAATTTAGTATTACATAATCACTTTCAAAATACGTATCCAAGCACCTTGTTAGTGAGTGCAAGTCTTGGTGGTTTTTACCCACAAATTTATATGCTTTTCTTATTGATGTTTCAAGGCTCTCTCAAAAGCTTTGACTGAGGATGAGCTCATTTACTTAAGGGCTCAGTTTAATCTCCTGGAACCGAAAGATGGATGTGTTTCTCTGGACAATTATAGAATGGTTAGTTGATAATACCTTTTCTTCTTTTTCATTACGTTATATGTAAAGATTTTATATTAACTGAGAACAACTGTGCAGGCTCTTGTGAAATATTCTACTGCTGCCATGAAAGAATCAAGAGTCCTTGATATCTTGGATTCAGTAAGAAATATAGTTCTTGGTGTTGCAAGTGTTATGTTTTCATTTTTCACTTTGACTGATGGTGCGTTTGTTATGACTGAAGATGAAGCCGCTCGCTTATACTCGAATGACATTTGAAGAGTTTTGTGCTGCTACAGTAAGCCCACATCAACTTGAAGCTCTTGAAGGATGGGAGATCATTGCAAGTACAGCTTTTGAATATTTTGAACTAGAAGGGAACCGAGTAATTTCAGTTGAGGCATTAGCACAGGTACTTCTTAACTTGTGGCAGGCTGGGAAGCTTGCAATTGTCATAAACGGGTCGGGTTGGATTGACCCTAAACACCATTCATCCAAAAAATGAGCTTTTTTTAAATCATAATTTTCGTGTCACATATGAATACAAAAATTATATTATTACAGTAATCATCTAACTTTTTTAGATAGAAAAGTTTGGATCTTGTGCATCAAAAACACACTTTGGGACACTTTTGACTTGTTTGACCTATTCCTTCCATATAAATAATCTGTTTTTATTATAATTTTCTGACCCGTTTGACCCATTGGAGATAAAACAAAACCAAAGTAACCCACTAATAGGTAAATGGGTCGAAAGTAGCACTTGTTCTCTCATTCTAGTTTTAAATGGCTTTTTATATTTTTAAATATCTTGAAACCGGAATCAGGAAATGAACGTGGGGCCAACAGCACACTCGATACTCAAGGATTGGATAAGAGGTACCGATGGAAAACTCAACTTCTTTGGATATGCCAAGCTTTTGCATGGTTTGACGATTCGCAGCTCCAACACAAGGCATCATTAAGGCTAAATAGGTGATTATTGTTTGTTTATTATTTAATTGGTTTCTGATGCATAAACAAAATGGATAGGGCGATGCGGTATCTATGCCCATGAGATGACTGATCATAGCATGTTGATTACTTTTGTGATTTTGGTAAAAAATGATGTATTTTGGACTGTTGTTTAAAGCAAGTGTAAGGTGACTTCATTATTTCCAGATTGATAGTGTTCATTTTAATGAATCTCATTTCATGCCAGCATTAATCGAAGGAAATTAAAACCAGTGGACATGTTAGCTTGTCAGTGGCGGATCTAGAAACTTATTTAAAGGGGTAATGTAATTTAATTTTTTTTAACCGTACATTAATATAATTAAAAAAACATGATAATAAAGATAGTTAAAGAAATACCTAATTGATATCAGAACTTTCCTCTTTGGTTTTTTATAGCTTGAAAACGAATCATTACATTTTATTTGTTACTTCGTTAAACGTTTCTATTTCAGACACATACTAGAGCATTGTTCATATATTCCCCCTCCCCCTCCCTCTTCATTGGATTTTGTATATCCGTTTTGATAAGCTTCAGTTTATAAAAATATCTTTTAACAATTGCGGTTGCAACCGGTAAAATCAGTGCTATTTCCGGTTTCCACCATTAGCCGAGCACGATGATACATTTTATTCAAGTTTGTAAATTTATCGTCTTTTTTATTGTGTGAAATCACCTTAAGCTCACCTAAAATACATCATTTTTCATTCATATTAAAATCAACCAGATACATCTTAGAAAAAACTATCTTAGATATGTCAAACTTTGAAAATCTATTACAAGGATTTAAATCCGACATATTTTCTACTAATGTATTGATACTTTATTAAATCGATTTCCCAATTTTTGAATTTGCATATCCAAAACCGTATTAAAAATCTCAACCTCAAAATGATGTCTAGTAGTAATGACATTCTTTCGAATCTTGGGTTACCATAACTTTGTATCATATCCAACACCTTAATATGATTTTTTTCATAAAAACAAGTCACTTTTTCCAAAATAGCATCAAACTTCATTTGCCTTAAATCATTCAATGCTTGTTTTATTCCATTCATTAACTTACTTGCTTGTAATCAGTCTTAACTTTTTTTTGAAGATGTTTAGATAAAACTTTTGTGTGTTCCAAAATATGTTTCATCAAGTGTGCATAAAAAACAAACTCAAATTTCTTAAAATAAGATAGAATACCTTTTGCACTAGTTGTTGTTGAGTGCTATCTTCTTTTTTAACATAACGAAGCATATCAACTTCCGGAAATAAATTAAGCATACTTATGATTGTTGCATGATAAGAACCCCATCTTGTATCTCCGGCTCTATGAAACTCTTTTGATTTAATCTTTTTCTGGTCTTAATTTCACCTGAAAGAATTCCTTCCTCCACACTCTTTCTTTTTGCCTCCCGTAACATATTTTTTCGTTTGCAAGAAACCAAAACCGTATTAACAACCATGTTAAGATAATCATAAAACTCTTTAAGACCTTCATGCTTTTTACAACTGTCACAATCACTAGTTATAGTGACGAGCAAAACAATGTATATAATGTGCATATGGATTATTTCTCAAAATCATAGCTTTTAAGCCATTAAACTCTCCTTGCATATTGCTTGCACTATCATAACCTTGAACTCTAACCTATTTAAAAAACAAACAATTGCATAAAAATAATTAATTTATATTAAAGTTTAATTGTAGAAAGTATAAAACTTATTACTTACTTGATCAATACTCAGCTGGTTATTTGCTAACAAAAAAATGGCTTCTTTAAAAGTAAAATAAGATGTATTTTTCACATGAGCAATTCCAATAATTTTTTTAACAACCCCAGTTTATCTACATATCTCAAAAATACTGTCATTTTTTCTTTTAAAGATACGTCACTAGACTCATCCACTAACAATTCAAACACATTATCCTTGATTTCTTTACAAATCTTATTTGTTACCTCTTTCGCAAAGCAATCAATAATCTCCTTTTGTATTGATGGATCTGTTTATTTATTATTCTTCATTGCATTCCCTAATATGTACTTACTAATCTCCGGATTATTCTCACTAATAACTTTAATACTAAAAGACAACAATAATTCGAACGAGATTTGTCCGATTCATATGACCACAAAATGATAAAATATTTTCTAGGCAAAATCTAGTACTAATAACAGATCCTAATAATCTGTACCGGTTGACAACTTTTTCTTGATCACTTATCATATTTTACTTAACATCATATATTGTTTTTGTTTCAAAAGATCATCATATTTTTGCATCATCTTGTTATGATAACTGTTAACTGATCCAACATGGTCTTTTGAGGCACCCGCTTTACTTAAATTACAAAACCATTCACTTGAACTTGAAAAAGTATCTTTTCCACATTGATTGCCAACGTTGTCTTTAAACAAATAACAATATAAGCAATACGCTTTGTCCACTTTAGTACTATACTCTAACCCCGAATATGCATCAAACCATTTCACATTAAAACGTCTTTGCCCGCTAGAATACTCTTTGAATGAAAATTTATGATTTCGTGGTTGAAAAGCCTTTTTAATAAGATACTGAATTCTTATGTCATCCATTTGATTAGGATGATAACTAGCAATAGAAGGCCTATCAAAGGGTTCGAAGGAATATCATTAAAATCAAATCCATTTGGGATCGAAAGAATTAAACCCGAAAGAATTGAACTCAAATGAATTGAAACCGAGGGAATTGAACTCAAAGGAATTGTTGATCCAATATTATCATCATTATTAGAATCAATATTTTCCTATTGAAATTTTCTTTTAAAAATTTTCCTATAAGAACTTGTTTTTTCATCTTCCAAATCTCTAATTCAATTTCAAATAACACAATAAGATTATAAATTGCAATTACTAATAACACAATTTAAATTCATAAAATCCCTAATTTCAAATTCCTAATCTTTAATTCATATAACACAATTCAAATCCCTAATTTCAATACAAATCTCTAATTGTCAATAAAACCAAAAAATTAAATCAAATAACAAATAATCAATCTTCTACTTTAAAAATCTTGCAAATAACACTTAAACCTAGAAAGTAGAAAAAATACATTCAAGAATTCATTCAAGAATTTAAGGCTTTAACTCTTCAAAGTTCAAACATTCAAGCACCGAAGAGAGGGGAGCACCGAAGTAGCAACGGCGACATCAAGCAGCAATGTCCGAACCAGCAGTGGTGGCCGAGCAGTGCTGCAGCAGCGCCTAACTCGTGGTCATAACAGGCTCGCAGGGATAGGGAGCAAGGAAAGGAAGAGCGGTGGCCAACGGATTTTGGTTTGGGAGGATGGGGGTCTGATTTTGTTTATTAAATAGTTTGTGGTGGGGCCGTAAAACCATGCCAAGTGATATCAATGTCACATTTCCGTAAGCAATCAACAAAACCGGAAAAGCTTGTATTAATAAAATAAAAAATATATATAAATAAAACCGAACAAAAAGCAGATGTAGAAATATTGAACAACGCACATGAAACGTAAAAACATAAAAAATAACAATAACTAAGTTAATCTAGAACCCACACGTTGCGACGTGGCCGTTAAAGGGGGGGAGGCCTAACGACTTTGAATCACACATGTACATTACGGTGTGTTAACTCTTCAAATTTAGGCTGAAATGTAAAACATAAAAATTGTAAAAGATGAAAAGTATATGGACCAATATTGAAAGTGAAAAATTGTAAGGGTTAAATTGTTAAATACGTAAAGTATTGGGTTTAAAATAAAATTTTAAAAATAAGAAAAAAGACAAAAGATATATATAACTTTTAATACTAATGATACAACTCTAATGCACAAATCAAGTTAATAATTAGTATTATATAAATTGAGATTTTAAACATTGATTAGGTTTTATAATAAATTGGGTTTTTAATGTTAATTGGGTAATTGAGTTTTATAATGTTTTTATGAAAGGTAATATTTTTTATAAAATATTAGACTAATTTTTCTAAAATTTAAAATTTTCTAGAAAGTTGAGTCTAAACATTTTTTAGGGGTAACATAAAATTTTCACGGGGGTAACATAAAATTTTCACGGGGGTAACATGAAACCATATTTTTTTTATAAAAATGTATTTTTTTAAAACACTATGCGTGAAAAGTTAAGGGGTAGCGGAGACTACCCCTCACCCCTATATGGGTCCGGCCCCGTACCTTGTGATTGTAAGGTGCAGAGGGAAGATTTCATTATTATGTGATCGATAGTTAAAGTCATATGATAAATAAAATGCATAAATTTAATATCTGAACTAGTTAAAGAGGTGTTTGAGTTTGTCTAAGAATAAAGAAAATAAAACAAAATAAGTGTACATTAGGATAGCTACTTGCAGTGGAGTTCTATTTCAATCATTTCATCTTGTGAAAACAATTATACACACACATATGAGGAAGAGTCAATAGAAAACTCCCACTTGGTTATAAAACTAGAAAAACTCATTGATGGCACCAAAGGTCACAAACAGCTAATAGGGCTAGAATTTTGAAGGCAATGGATTGTTTAGCATACAACTCCACCACTTGAACTATCCGTTAAGCAATTTAGACCGGGTCAAGATGTCTGTATTAGCTTCAAAGATTGTTCAAGCTGAAATGATAGCTACTCGAAGGAGAAACAGAGAAAATTATTAGCTCGTAAACTTTCCGATCGATCATTCATGGATACATGCAATTACATAAAAATGAAACAAACACAATTAGCATTTACCCACATCTTTGTGTCTTTAGGAAACTTCAGTTTGACCATCCGTTGGAGATGGTAGGATGAAACGAAGTTGTGTTTTACCACAAAGTTAACAAAAGGTGGCTCAAGGATTTGGTATCCCAATCATTCACCATCAATTTGGGAACTCCATGCAAGTGGACCAATTCTTTAAAGTATAATTGGTTATTTGCAATGCACCAAAGGTTGTGTGAAATGGAATGAAATGCATGACCAATTGACAACTACGGAGTCCTTTTGGTCCTGGGTTTATAGATGATGAATTCCATACTCATTTCCCCCAAAGGACATTAAGACGTTGGTTGGAATGAATGTAATTAAGAAACTAGTAATTTTCAAGTAAATTATGTTTGAGTGAATAATGAAATATAAAATTTAAAGGAATATTTCATCTCAAATTCTCTTGGTTGTGGGATTTCAAATTCCCTCTTTAGGTGGAATGATTTTGAAATCTCACAACTAATGAAATTTGAGGTGAAACATTCCCTTGGGTTTTAAATTTCATTACACACCAAACATAATTTTAATTAAGAAACTAATATAATTTTCAAGTAAAATTTTGTTTGAGTGGGTAATGAAACGTAAAACTCAAAGAAATGTTTCACCTCACATTCCCTTGGTTGTGAGATTTCAAAATCCTTCTACTTAGATAAGGAATTTGAAATCCCACAACTAAGAAAATTTGAGGTAAAACATTCTCTTAGGTCTCAAATATAATTTTACTTGAAAATTATACTGATATCTTAATTCCATTTTATTTCTTCCAACCAAACGTCCGCTAAAAGAATTGGTAAAGGCATATACAACCAGTTGTGATCGCCCTTGGGAACGTGGCTAATGAGACACTATTGAGCAATGCGTTCAACATTCTGACAGATAAGTGGACAACACACACTAGAAAATACTTTGAAAAATAATAGTAGATACATGAAGCCGGAGCCTGACATGTTTGCTCAAATTGAAAAAGGAAAAGCAAAAGCAAAACTATAACGCATACAATAAAAATATGAAATTAAAAAAACATTTCAACCAAACCAGACGACGGAACCATAATAATCAACTCCATTTTCTTATCAATAAAACAAGATTATAAATACTCCTCAAAACGACGACATTGCATAGAGTGTTACGCTACACCCTCAAAATACATCGGATCCTCAAGTCAAACGCCGGTGTGTGATCGATCACAATTCACAAAAGGGTGCATAACATTAACATATACACATCATATGGCCTCTTCACTCCAACATCTTTACACCCCTCTTCGCACTCACACTCACATTCACACTCGCACCCCTTGTATCCAACTTTCCTCACGATCTCCGTCATCGTGGTCACCGGAGACCCACCGGCCCTTCGCTGCTAACATCTCCCTAATCACCGCTATTAACGATCCAAAAAGATTCAACTGTTTCAAGACGAAAGCTTCAAGTTCAACGAACATGGCGACTGATAATAAAGTACAGGTGTTTGATTCTGAAGAAGCCCTTTCGGCGTCTCTGGCTAAATTCACTGCCGATTTGTCCGAAAAGTTCACCCAAGAAAAGGGTTCGTTCACGGTGGTTGTGTCCGGTGGATCGCTGATCAAATCACTCAGGTATGTTTCTTTTGATTTTGTGAAAGAAGATTCGATTGGTGGTTGTTATATTGGCCATTTGGTGTTTGTGATTGCGAAGAAAGATTCAATTTTTGAACCCGATGTTATCTTCTTGGTGTCATTATGTTCTTTGAAACTGGCAGACTTCATTTTGTGAGCTCGATTTTGTGTTTTAATTTGTGGGTTTTTGGTTTTGTAATGTGATTCCCATTTGTGAATGTGGATTTGATATTGAAATCAAGGAAGCTAGCGGAAACATCTTTTATTTATCATTGGGTGTTTCTGATTGTAAAAAAGATCCAATTTTGAACTACTGTTATTTTCTTGATGCCATTATGTTCTTTGACTCTGTTAGAGACTTCATTTATGAACTTGATTTTGTGTTCTTGATTGTGGGTTTTTGGTTTGTATAATGTGATTCCCATTTGTAAATGTGAATGTCAATATGAGATTGATGATTTGGTTTTGAAATAAAGGAAGCTAGTAGAATCACCTTATGTTGATTCTATCAATTGGTCAAAGTGGCATATGTTTTGGGTGGATGAAAGAGTGGTGCCTAAAGATCATCCAGATAGCAATTATCTGCTTGCCTTTGATGGTTTTCTCTCCAAGGTATATTGTTTGCATTCAAAGTAAAGAAGGTGTAATCTTTGGTTTCACAAGATAAATATCAGTTTGAAATTGTGCTAAATTTCTATATATTTATGCCAGGTGCCGATTCCTCCTGGAAATGTTCATGCTATTAACGACGCCTTATCAGCAGAGGCTGCAGCAGATGACTACGAGACCCACATCCGTCATCTGGTTCATAACGGGATAATCAGCACTTCAGAGACAACAGGGTTTCCAAAATTTGATCTTATGCTATTGGGTATGGGGCCAGATGGGCACGTGGCGTCTTTATTTCCTGGACACCCTCTACTCAAGGAAAAGAGCAAGTGGGTCACCTTCATCAAGGAATCACCAAAACCCCCTCCAGAAAGAATTACCTTTACATTCCCAGTAATCAATTCATCTGCAAACGTTGCACTGGTGGTGGCCGGGGCTGGTAAAGCCCATCCGGTTCATGTAGCTCTGGGAAATGGTCAAGAGCCTGAGCTTTTGCCTGTTCAGATGGTGGCACCTGAAGGCCAGCTGAAATGGTTTTTGGACAAAGATGCAGCTTCAAAGCTCTAGAGCAAGATGCAACTGCAGCCCTTTGTGACGTGAGTTGATCACATCTGTTTTATGTCCATTTTCAGATTTGAGATTGTAATGTGCACTCTTAAGTATAGAGCATGATCCACCCCATCGTTAGGTATGTCAATGCTTATGTTTTGAAAGTTTTGTAAGCTTTTGTCTATGTGGTATGACTCTAGTCTCAAATAAGGATAAAAGCTGTATGATTGGGTTATGTGGTTTTTATGTTGTGACAAGTTTGGTTTTTAGTGGACTAGCAAATAGCAATGACATTTGTTAAAATTCAATTAAGTATATGTGAATTTATTAAAATACCCTTTTTGACAAATTTATTGTACTAATTATGTAATGTACTCTAACAATAATAAAAATAAGCAAGCCCCTCGTCCACAACTCCATGGGTGAATGCCATCTTCTTTGTTTAATCTTCGGCCAGTCCTCCGTTTCCCATGGTTAATCTCCAACACCAGACCCTCCCTACAACAAGTTTGAATTCATTTCTTTTCATCTTGAAATCTAAAGTTCTGAAAAACAAGATTTTTATTCTAAGGTTATGGAATTAGGTTACAGGCAAACCTACAAAGTATGTAAACCTAATTAAGACATGTTAGGAACCTACAAGTTGAGAGTTTGAAGCTATGATCACAGCAGAAACTGAATTGGAATCCATATCCATACATCAAAGTATTAAATTTTGTTCCATTCTTTGTTAAACTAGACAAGATTAATTTCAACTTTTGTGTTGATTCTGTGCTTCAAATCTGATCTACAATTGTATAGAGAAACAAAATGAGGTTTACCTAGTTAGCTTTATTCGATTTGAAACCATTTGTAAGAATTCAAGACAGAAATCTTGTGTTTTTCTTTCTCAAAAATGTTTCTGCATTGAATCCAAGGACTTTTTGTGTAATTAACTTGTATATATACATGTCTTTTTATGAACAACTATACTCCATTCCAGGGCTCTTAAACTACTACCAACTAGATTCAAACTTAGTAGTCTTTAATTTTTACCACTAAGGTATCAACCCAAGCGGCTTGTGTCATGTATGGATGACAATTCGCTAGAAATGAGATTAGTTTAATAATCTAGTTACATACCCTATCACAAAACCATATCACATACTCATCATGTATCTATTATTCATTAACCATTGGGTTCATGGGTATCCTAGCCCTTGGTAAATTTACCAAACACATAAATGATTTGTTTAATATTATGGATGACTGATACATAGGGACTGTTCGTTTATGTTGGCTGGTCCGACCTATTACTCTTTACTTGTGCCTATTTCATCGTAGGGGGTTGGTTCATGGGTACAACCTTTGTAGCTTCATGGTACACTCATGGATTGGTTAGTTCCTATGGAAGGCTACAATCTCTTAATAGACACATTCTTTGTTATTTCTGTGGAGCCTGAATCACAAGGCGATTTATGCATTGGTGTCACGGTCTATGGACTTTTGTTTCTCTCCGCAATGCTTTTGGATTGATAGGTTTCATGTTACGTCATTCCAACTAGTTTGACTCGTTCAATTGCAACCATGTAATGCAATCACATTCTCTGGTGCAATTGTCATTAATGTTTCTATATTCCTGATTTATCACTAAGTCGACCTGGTTGGTGATTTGTGTCATAGTTTTGGTGTAGAGCTATATTTCATTTGATCCTCTTTTTTCAATGAGTCCATTATTGGAATTGAACCCATTTCATATGATGGGAGTTGTTGGGGTTCTACTTTGCTATGCGCTATTCATGGTGCTACCATATGGGGTTCTACTTTGCTATGCGCTATTCATGGTGCTACCATTTGAAGACAATGATGAGGCAAATACATTTTGTGCTTTTAACTTGATTCAAGCTGAAGAAATTTATTCAATGGACATTGCTAATCACTTTTGGTCCCGTATCTTTAGGGTTCTTTTTTTCAATAAGTTCGGTTACATTTCTTTATGTTATATGTATTGGTAACTGTTCGTGGATGAGTTCTCTTGGAGTAACCTGACTGCTCTTGAACCTACGTGCCTATGACTTCGCTTCTCAAGAAATTTACATGGTAGAAGATCTTGAATTTGAGACTTCCCATACCAGAAATAAAAAAATCTCTTAAACAAAGGTATTTATGCGTGGATGGCGGCTCAAGATCAACCTCATGAAAACCTGAGTAGGTCTACCCCGTGAAAACAGAACTTAAAACTTTAGCTTTAGTTGGTACCAAGAAACCACCGGTTTTATTTGGTAATGTCATTCATCAGTTTATCTAGTGAACTACTAGGGGCTCATGTAGCCCATGCTGGATTAATGGTTGGAGCACTGAATCTATTCGAACGGGCTCCTTTTGTACTAGAAAAACATATGTATGAACATGGATTTATTTTACTTTTCATGTTAGTTACTTTAGGTTAGGGGTAGGTTCTAGAGGGGAAGTTATAGATTCTTTTTCATACTTTGTATCTAAAGTATGAAAAAAATCTATAACTTCCCAGATAGGAACTTGTTGGTTTTTAGACTGATTCTAACTTTCTTGAGTTAACAAACTATTTAGAAGGGAACACGAGACCTAAAGCCCTGCAAAACCAAACATATTTATGTAGGCATGAGTAACACATCAAGATTAATATGTTGTCTATATGAGGTGTATGTGACATGTATATAGGCATAGACTCCACTAAAACCAAACATATTTATATAGGCATCCGGGCATAAGATTAGTTATGTTTTTTTATGGGACTGGAATGATATGGTATTTAGTGTTACTTGTCTGGTTACTCTAGACGTGGACATGAAGTCAAAGACCGCGAGTAAAACCAAACACATTTATATATGATATGTTTTTAAAGTATAGAATGCATAGCATGTTTAGGTTATAAACTTGAACATTATCAAAATATAGAACTCTAGAAATGTAGTTAAATGTTAACAATTTCACATTGGTTTTTTAAGTGGTTTTGTGCAACATACTATTTTAACCACAAAAATGACAAACGGGAAAATGACCCAACTAATTCTCTACTTGTAATCCAACATCCAACTCAATGAGTTCCGTAAAGTTAGTTGTATTATGTGCATTATCAAACAATTCTACATATGACGTAACGTGATATCTTAAATAGTTACATATCCGGAGCCATGGTGCAACCATAGATGACGATCTTCAAACCTGCTTCCATTTCAAGTCTAGAGACAGGTAAATACATACATGTCAACTCTACTCATCTTAACTGAATGTGTGATTTTGCAAAGGTTGCGCTATGTGCCAATACTTGAGAGTAACACATCCGATTAACTTGTAACTCTTCACCAAAGAATGTAGCCAATTACCATCAAAGACTAATAAAGATTTAATAGGTCTAGATGAAAACAAAATGATAACATTCATATTCATAATGACAGGTGCTTTCTTTATTGAAATAATGACTTCCCAAGGGATTTAAGCAGGAATGAATTAGACATACCATAGAAGAAATGTCATATTCATTTGTTTATAGAAGGCCAATGCAGTCAGGCAGAATTCAAAGGAATCAGAAATGAAACATAACAAAAGATGGTATTCAATTCCGTTTAGATCCAGAAAACCAAACAACCCCTAATGGTTTTCAACTCAATACAGTATATAAAAGAAAGTCTGACTTCATGACACATTATTCATCTACCAAATGACCAAAAACGAGATTTAAGTTATATGTTTTAACAGAGACAGCAAACTCACCATGTTTAATATGGTAAATCAGAGACATCTTAAGCTAAAACCAACATTCTCGACATAAGTGACATAACTTCAACACGACAAACAGTCTAAATCTTTAAAGTAAAGTTCTCAAGCAGTTTTCTCTTTTGTGTAGGATCTGACCACAAAAGCCAACCCCAGGATGATAAGGGGCACAACAAACTGTAATACCTTCACAATGAAGTCTTGAGTCTTGTCAGGATTGTAGGTCCTGTCAGCAGGCGCAACATATGCGCGCTTCTTAGGAACTGTTGATTTGTCTATCTCCCCAATGTAGTACTTCTGCATCATCTCTCGGGCATCATCACTGTGGCCCACATCCTCAAAATCATCCGTTGCATCTTTCCCTGCAATAAATTTAAGCATAAAACAATGACTGACATTATTCATCCTCATCGAGTCACAGTTATTATGAAAGAAGATTAACTTATCCCAAACTTACCAGTTGCTGCTAGCAAAACTTCATCACCACCAGGGTGATCCTCCATAAATGGGGTTACATCATACACCTGGTGCAGCATAGGTTTATCAAAACTTGAACACAAACAAAAGCAACATTTATGAAAGAAATCAAACGATTGTAATGGTTCCTAAACATAACCCTAAAATCTATATTCTTCACTAAACAACCCTCTTCCCATCAATCAAAAACTTCTTGAGCTATGGTTTCTTTATTATAACCCTACCTCACTGACATTTTTACATGATACACCAAATCCCTAAATTAATTAGATCAAATGCAGATCTAAACCCTAATTTTGCAGATACCTACAGCAGCTGAATCAAATTCAAGCTTCTAATTGAAGAAACTTCAACTAATTTTCTTATCTATCACATTAATTCTTCAACAAACTCCACAAACCACACCAAAACCCTAGCAAAAGTCGGCAAAAAGCCAAGAATCATACACTAGCTACCAAACACAAAAAACAATTGCACGATCAAACCATTAACATCAATCAATATCAAACTCCCAAAGCAAAAAGATCAACTGAAATTACGAAACAAATGACACCCACATCAAATCGGAAAACAACCGACCTTTCCATCAATTATAAGCCAGCAATCCTTCGTTTTGTTGTGTACTGACACATCACTGAACACGAAGGTTTTCGGATCTGACGCCATTGGTATCTGCTACTGCAAAAAGACTCAAACTTCAACTAGATTTTTTGATCCAAAAGCAAAAAGGAAGAATCTTGCAAAGCAAAAGATGAATCGATCTAAAAAATAAAAAGAAAAGAATAAAAGAAGAATCGGTGGGCTTACGGCAGCGGATTTAACGCCTATGAAGGGTTTTCAACACTATTCGTTAATCCTTCGGTGGTATCGACAAATGGTGGATGTTGTTATTTGTATGTGTCAAGATCTTGGACTTGAGCACCCTTGTGTTGACCTCATAATGTGAAATTACTAGATTGGCCTTCAAACAGGGTTTTGGGTTCTGGTATTGAAGGTTGTTTTAGGGATTTGATTGGTGGTGATTATTTTGCCTTTTTATTGTTATTTTTGGGAAAGAAACGAATTGAAGATTAGTCGGATTGTTATGATAAAAATAAGGAAATATTCGAAGTGAATTGGAATTAAAATATTCATGGAAATGAAAGAGGTAATTAATTTATTGTTTATTAAATTTTTGTAGTCAGGTAATGATGAGTTTTTGATAGGTTAATTGAACCAATAGATTTACAGTATCTTATATGTTTTGTAACAGTTAAGCAAAAGAAATTACATTGTAAGTTAAACTTGTTTATTACCCGTAGCGCGTTACGATGTTATCATATACGTCGTGTTAATAAATTATAATTGACTCGATTAATTTCAAAGCAAAGTTATT
The DNA here is from genome assembly GCA_025506515.1 of Flaveria trinervia. Lineage (NCBI taxonomy): Eukaryota > Viridiplantae > Streptophyta > Magnoliopsida > Asterales > Asteraceae > Flaveria > Flaveria trinervia. Next base: position 9,495,497 of record CM046449.1, on the reverse strand, counting down.
GTCGAAACGTAGACAGACTCAAAACGTATATAAATAAACACATGCGGTGACGCCGTATGCAACGTGATAAAATATATATTACAATCGTCTCGACTCGCTTCGAACTAAATGTATATCGAAACGTAGAGTAACTTAAATTTTATAACATCAAATGAAACATATTATATTTGACTCTATGCATTTCCAAACAAAATTTACGTCGAAATGTAGACAAACTCAAAAAATATTATATTTGACCTGATTCATTTTTAAACAAAATTTACGTTAAAACGTAAATGCATATCAAAACGTAGACCAACCGAAAACCTTAAGCACAAAAAAGTTTATCCTTGACCCAACTAATATCTGAACAAAATTACGTCAATACCTAGACGTGTGTTGATATAGAGGTAGTCTTATATTGTATTTAAAATTAAGCACATATACAATTTGTATTTGACCCCTAAGTCATTTTTGATAACATCCAAACATATACGAACTCGAATTTATATTGTCTAGTGGTAAACCCGAAACTTAGAAACTTGATGGAGTCAAAATGACATTCTGTAAAAAAATTTAAAAAGTGTTTGAGGGTGAGAATGTAAAAATTGAAAGCTTAGGGAGGAGTAAGGCCGGTGGAAAACCCTAACAACCATTACTTTTAAGTTAAAGTAAATTAGAATATTAAAAAAATGAAAGAACAAAGTTTAGTGTGTGTCCTCATTTGATTGGTCTTTTTGGCTTCGTGTTCTTCGTTAACCTATATGTTAATTTATAAAGTAAATGAAGAGTGTTTTATTACTGGTGTTACACCTGAGGGAATGCATTATCTGTCCCAACTGTTTCAGTTGTCGGGCCATCGGTCCTCATTTCCTATTTGAAATCAATTCAAGTTCCATGTGGGCCTTAGATTGACCAACTTCTTCCACAGTGGTAGAAGGTGCATTTATCTTTTGAAGCTCTTCAGCTTCAAAGTACATCATAGCCGCATCAGGGCTAGGCTGGTCTAAAGAAGATCCTATCAAGAACTTGGAGAAGATCATGTTGAGATCTTTGGGCATCCTTGGGTTCATTTGTAGGAAAATTTGAGGAGGCTCAAGAAAAACTATTGTTTTGGGAGTCGGGTACCTTGAAGTTGAGAAGTTAAAGCTTGGTTCTGTGGTTCCACATATGTTTGTCTCTGAACACTCTCCTCATTTTTTGTAGCATCATCATGAGAGCTAGATGAGCTAGAGGAAGAGGTCATCAAGACCTGAATTGGTACATGCCTAACAGATCTCTCAATTTGTTTCTCAGCTAATTGAGCCTTGAGATTTTCAATCTCAAGTTGCTGAGTGGCAGACCTATCGTTTAAAGTATCAACCTTAGATTCAAGATTTGAGACTTTAGAAAGTAGGTCTTGAATGGTGATTTTTAGACTTCCCTTATCTTCTTTTGAAGAATCATGGGGAGATGAAGTAATATACCTAGTATATTCATCCTTACCACCAGATGTGGTTTCTTGGCATCCTGGTTTCATTTGCCTAATGATGTCCCTTTCAGAGGCATCAAAGGGCGCGGTTGTTGTAGATTCAGACTCAGAGATGTTACCACCGCCATGAGGATCCAATGAGGCTCCTTTATTAGTGGTAGCTGAATCTACATGAGTTCCCTCCACATCAGTGGGACTCACCTTAGTTGGTTTTTGTTGATGGGGGTTGGAGATAAGAGATCCCTCTAGGCTTTGTTGATCCAGAAGAGGGTATTGAGGATCAACTTTATTGCCATGAATAGACTTAATCTCCTCATCAGTTCTTATTAGTAGGTTAGTAAAAGAAATGGAAGTTAAACCTAATGACCGAGACTTTGGTCAATGTTTATTGGCATTGAGCCTTTGATAGGGCTGTCCTTTTGTGGCTGCTCAGGGAAGTATAAAGACTCACCTTAAGGGCTTTTAGCTTGGGTTTTGGGCTTAGGGAATCGAGATTGAGGAAGCTCAAATCTCTTATTGAGGTCAATAGTGAAGGATGTTGAGACCTTAGACTGAGTGGGAGCCCATGATTCCACTCTAGTCTTTTTGGATAGAATAGGAGGGGCTTGCTCAATCAATGTAGATTGAACAAGGGTTTGTTTGGGGCGTCTCTGGTATGTATATTTGATGGGGTGAGAAGGTAGGGTTGGCAATGTGAGGGTAGTTGCTGGTGTGGGTTCATCACCTGTGGGGTTAACAAGGATGTCACCAGGAGCCATTGGCTCAATCATACCTGGAAGAAGATCAATGTGTCTTCCAACGGAGTTGGTAGACACTCTCTTCAAGACTTTGAAGATGGCCAGCCTCATTTGAGGAACTGGTAGAACAACTATGCAGACAAGCTAACTCTGGTCCAGCTCATAGTTTATAACGTGCTGAGGGAACCTAGGATACAGAAAGAATGTGTCCCTCTGGAGGTTCCTATAAGGTTAGTCAGCATAAATATTGAGTAAATGAAGCAGAGGCTTTTCACCAACCCATGAACTAGGCATCTAGGTTAGTTCCAAATAGCTTAAGTAGTACTTTTGTTATTCACTATTCCTTTGGACAGTTTTGAACTACGAGAATAAGGTTTGGACCACGAAATAAGTCGGATCGGATATGGGCACAGATACTAACGTTATTGCAGTTTATTACAGGATTATTTTTTCACTCAACACAGATATTATCTCTCAAATTCACTAAATCACACTCAGTTTGATGATGTAGAATCCCTTAAGAGTTGATAATAATATACTAAGTAAAATAGAGCACAAAAAATAATTTTTTAAGATACTTGTATATATTACTTCTCAACTCAAAGTATTATAAGACTCTTACAAGCATATTACATGAGTTACAATAAGAAACTATATATACTACTACCTACAGCTAGATATACTTTGATACCAGCTAGAAACCTATGACTAAAGCAAATACTACATTGCTAAAAGTAAGGAGTCTTAGATAAAATACTATTTAAGATTTGGTAGTCATAACATGTCCATGACTTACCTTTTGTCACCAACTAAAGTTGGTAACTGTACTAACTGATGAACAATGGAATAAAGTATGGTCAACTACATGGTTGTGGAAAATGCACCATGCAGTATCTTAGAGATTTGCAGCAGAGTGTCACAGGGACCATTCTTATGTCCATACTTATGTTCACTAGTTCATAGTAGGTTCTTCCAAATCCACTTATACTTCAGAAGAGGCTACTTCTTTCGAGGCTTGAGTCATTCGTCAGGCCTTCATGCTTTGAAAGTCATTGTCTTGATTTTTTCTAAGTGTTGAACTTTGAAAAAAGGAAGACTTTGTCTTCAGAAGTTGCAGTTCCTCTTGGAAGCTCTTTCAGTCTTGACCTTTAGACGCTCAACATTTGCCTTTAGAAGTTCTACTTTTGCCTTTGGAAGTTCTTCATTAGTTGTAGCAAAATTATCTAAGTGTTTGTTTTGGTTGCACCAGCCTTACTTGATCTAACAAACTCCCCTAGGCTGATGCAACCAAAACCTCACTTGTTTCTACTTCTCAAAACTTTTAGCACCAGGGAGAGAAGATAAATAAACACATGCGGTGACGCCGTATGCAACGTGATAAAATATATATTACAATCGTCTCGACTCGCTTCGAACTAAATGTATATCGAAACGTAGAGTAACTTAAATTTTATAACATCAAATGAAACATATTATATTTGACTCTATGCATTTCCAAACAAAATTTACGTCGAAATGTAGACAAACTCAAAAAAATATTATATTTGACCTGATTCATTTTTAAACAAAATTTACGTTAAAACGTAAATGCATATCAAAACGTAGACCAACCGAAAACCTTAAGCACAAAAAAGTTTATCCTTGACCCAACTAATATCTGAACAAAATTACGTCAATACCTAGACGTGTGTTGATATAGAGGTAGTCTTATATTGTATTTAAAATTAAGCACATATACAATTTGTATTTGACCCCTAAGTCATTTTTGATAACATCCAAACATATACGAACTCGAATTTATATTGTCTAGTGGTAAACCCGAAACTTAGAAACTTGATGGAGTCAAAATGACATTCTGTAAAAAAATTTAAAAAGTGTTTGAGGGTGAGAATGTAAAAATTGAAAGCTTAGGGAGGAGTAAAGGCCGGTGGAAAACCCTAACAACCATTACTTTTAAGTTAAAGTAAATTAGAATATTAAAAAAATGAAAGAACAAAGTTTAGTGTGTGTCCTCATTTGATTGGTCTTTTTGGCTTCGTGTTCTTCGTTAACCTATATGTTAATTTATAAAGTAAATGAAGAGTGTTTTATTACTGGTGTTACACCTGAGGGAATGCATTATCTGTCCCAACTGTTTCAGTTGTCGGGCCATCGGTCCTCATTTCCTATTTGAAATCAATTTCAAGTTCCATGTGGGCCTTAGATTGACCAACTTCTTCCACAGTGGTAGAAGGTGCATTTATCTTTTGAAGCTCTTCAGCTTCAAAGTACATCATAGCCGCATCAGGGCTAGGCTGGTCTAAAGAAGATCCTATCAAGAACTTGGAGAAGATCATGTTGAGATCTTGGGCATCCTTGGGTTCATTTGTAGGAAAATTTGAGGAGGCTCAGGAAAAACTATTGTTTTGGGAGCCGGGTACCTTGAAGTTGAGAAGTTAAAGCTTGGTTCTGTGGTTCCACATATGTTTGTCTCTGAACACTCTCCTCATTTTTTGTAGCATCATCTTGAGAGCTAGATGAGCTAGAGGAAGAGGTCATCAAGACCTGAATTGGTACATGCCTAACAGATCTCTCAATTTGTTTCTCAGCTAATTGAGCCTTGAGATTTTCAATCTCAAGTTGCTGAGTGGCAGACCTATCGTTTAAAGTATCAACCTTAGATTCAAGATTTGAGACTTTAGAAAGTAGGTCTTGAATGGTGAGTTTTAGACTTCCCTTATCTTCTTTTGAAGAATCATGGGGAGATGAAGTAATATACCTAGTATATTCATCCTTACCACCAGATGTGGTTTCTTGGCATCCCGGTTTCATTTGCCTAATGATGTCCCTTTCAGAGGCATCAAAGGGCGCGTTGTTGTAGATTCAGACTCAGAGATGTTACCACCGCCATGAGGATCCAATGAGGCTCCTTTATTAGTGGTAGCTGAATCCACATGAGTTCCCTCCACATCAGTGGGACTCACCTTAGTTGGTTTTTGTTGATGGGGGTGGAGATAAGAGATCCCTCTAGGCTTTGTTGATCCAGAAGAGGGTATTGAGGATCAACTTTATTGCCATGAATAGACTTAATCTCTCATCAGTTCTTATTAGTAGGTCAGTAAAAGAAATGGAAGTTAAACCTAATGACCGAGACTTTGGTCAATGTTTATTGGCATTGAGCCTTTGATAGGGCTGTCCTTTTGTGGCTGCTCAGGGAAGTATAAAGACTCACCTTAAGGGCTTTTAGATTGGGTTTTGGGCTTAGGGAATCGAGATTGAGGAAGCTCAAATCCCTTATTGAGGTCAATAGTGAAGGATGTTGAGACCTTAGACTGAGTGGGAGCCCATGATTCCACTCTAGTCTTTTTGGATAGAATAGGAGGGGATTGCTCAATCAATGTAGATTGAACAAGGGTTTGTTTGGGGCGTCTCTGGTATGTATATTTGATGGGGTGAGAAGGTAGGGTTGGCAATGTGAGGGTAGTTGCTGGTGTGGGTTCATCACCTGTGGGGTTAACAAGGATGTCACCAGGAGCCATTGGCTCAATCATACCTGGAAGAAGATCAATGTGTCTTCCAACGGAGTTGGTGGACACTCTCTTCAAGACTTTGAAGATGGCCAGCCTCATTTGAGGAACTGGTAGAACAACTATGCAGACAAGCTAACTCTGGTCCAGCTCATAGTTTATAACGTGCTGAGGGAACCTAGGATACAGAAAGAATGTGTCCCTCTGGAGGTTCCTATATGTTGGACCAAAAGAACCAATGAGCCAAGATCAGAAAACCTCTAAGTCCCACACGGTATCACAACAACTGCTGAAAGCCTCATCAGTAGTTTGACAAGTGCTGAAGACTTCAACAGCTGAAGATCAAGTGCTGAAGACCTTAACAGCTGAAGAACCAAAGTACTGAAGTACAACAGCTGAAGAGTTCACAAGTGCTGAAGATCAACAACTGATGTACAAAGTCTGAAGACAAAGACTGAAGACATCAGCTGATGATATCTACTGAAGTCATCAGCTGATGAAACACCTGAAGGTCAAAGTCTGAAGATCAAGTACTGAAGCCTCAGTAGTTTGTCACAACTGCTGAAGAGTACTTCTTCAGTAGTTGTGATATCAGTAGTTTTATTTTCTATGTTTCAGTAGTTTTGTAAAACGACTGAAGAGCTTGTTCTTCAGTCGTTGTAGTTTCAGTAGTTTTATATTTTGTACTTTTGCTGATATGTTCTCAGTAGTTGTGAACATGTCAGTAGTTTGTTAAGAATTAGTTATTTTGTATTGGATCTGCCAGTTGTCACTTTCCGTGATAACAGCAGTGACTGTTGCACTATATAAGGAGTGACAACCTATTGTAATCATTGAATGAAATGAGGAATTGAATGGAATGAATGATTGATTCGATTAGAAATATTCCTCATCTATAAACATTCCTAGAAATCAGAAATACATATTCTCTCCCTATAACTGTAGGCGATCTTAATGCTCACATATATCGTTAGCTTGCTACAATTGGTCTAATTCGTGGTTGTATTCCGCTGCTTTATATTCTGATACATCAAACTTGTGAACACTGATCCTGTCAAATGGTATCAGAGCAGGTTAATCATTGATCGATCTAATAATTGATCATTGAAACTGCTATTCAAGATCCAAGTTTGATTGAATTAGTTTTTGTTTTTGCAAGAAACGGTTATAGAGATTGAATTTTCTGTATTTCTGCTCATTCATCCTGAGATCTTATTCTTGGTTCTCGTTGAGTTTGTTGTGGTTTGTCTAAAACTTTTTTAAAAAAAACTGTTTTTGAACTGAAAATGACCACTCCCTCCAATGATCCTCACAATACTGGTTCCTCAACCAAGCCTCCTATGCTGGTTAGGAATGAGTATAACATATGGCAAAGACGTATGCTCCATCACCTGTCTGTTAACAGCGCAGGGTGTTGGACATCAGTGGTACATGGTCCACACAAGCCTATGGTGAATAACCCGGAAACCAATCAAATGGTTCCGAAGAGGAGGGAGCAATATTCAGATGAGGATAAAAAGTTGCTTGAGATTGATGCAAAAGCCCATGGAATTCTGGCCATGGCTTTGCCCAATGAAATCTATTCTGGGCTAATGCATCATGAAACTGCCCATGACCTCTGGATTGCTTTGAAAGAACAATTTGGAGGAACAGATGAGGTCTTGGCAAATAATAGAGAAATTCTTGCCCAACAATATGAGACATTCTCTCATAGAAAGGGGGAGACACTGACTCAACAATATGAGCGGTTTTCTTGTTTGATCTCTGAACTAAAAATGGTCAAACTTGAATACACCAATATTCAGATGAATAACAGATTTCTGAGATCACTGCCTGAGAGATGGGACACATATACTATTGTCCTACGCTCCAGTGCAAGTTTGGATAAACTATCTCTCACCCAACTCCATGGGAAATTGCTCACTTTTGAGAGAGAGATAGAACAGAAGAGAAAGCTGTCTTCATCTGGAAAGCTCACTGAGGACTTTATACAAGGCAACACTGCCTTGGTGGGTCATGAGTCAGAATATGCTTCATCTGAATGCCAGTATGATGAGCATATTAATTTCTCTTCGAGCACTTCTAATTCTGCATTTGTAAGTGTTGATGGTCAGTTCACTGGATGTAATAATGACAATTTATGTTTCATTATGGATGATCTCAAGGGGATTGCAGATGATGACTTAGAAGAGATGGATATTTTGAGCCAAATGGCCTTGATAAATATCAGATCTCAGAAGTTCTACAAAAGAACTGGAAGAAAATTCCCAGGACTCTCTGGCAAAACCAAAGTTGGTTTTGACAAGAGCAAGTTGAGGTGTCACAAATGCCAACGGCTTGGACACTTTGCAAGAGAGTGTAGATCAACTGGATCAAACTCTACTGCACCCTTTGTGACTTTTCCTGGCAATAGTCAACAAAACAGAGGGCAACATCCTGTCACATCTAGTCATCATCCTCAACAACAATCTCCGGCATATTTTGTTCCTCAGGGCCAAATGCCATATCAGTACCCTGGTTATTACATGCCACAGTCAAATCAAGTTCAAGGTCCTATGACACCACAACCTCATGCATTACCAGAACCTCAGCCTTCCCTATCTCATCAACAACCTTCATCTCAACAACACAGCTTCTTCACCCCAGGAGTTGTTGACTGGAGCAGTTTACCAGATGACTTGTCTGGTCATGATCAACTGTTCTCAGGTGCTGGTCAACATGGTGGTGACAGTCCCTTTGGGAATCTAGCTCTTATGGCTTTGGAGTCTGCTGATACTTCATCTTCCAATGCCTCTACACCTCAGGTATCACAGGTATCCTCTGAGGCAAAAGCCAAATTATGTTCTGAACAATGCATAGCAACATTTGCTTCCATTAGAGAAGCAAATGTAGCTTTGATTAATAAGAACATTGAGCTAGAACAAATAATTTCCAAAACAAAGCTGAGTTTGAGTTTGTGCTCAAAGATAAAAATGATGAGGTTTATAAACTGAATTGCAAAATAATTGATGATAAGGCTAGAGAAGATGTACTTCTAGAGAAGTACAAAGATCTCAAAGAAACCCTTGCAGTTACCCAGGTCGAGTGTGATAGATGGGTACAATCATGCAAAGGTTTTGAAATGCTTCTTAGTAAGCAATCTGCTTCAAATGTGAAGTTTGGCATTGGCTATAATCACACTGCTCCACCTACAGATTTTACCCCGAGAGCAGAGGTAGAATCTGATGGTGAGAGTGATACCCAATCCATCAAATCATGTGATCTACCTTCTGATACAGCACAATCAGAAGTAGCAGTCAGCATCAAGTCCTCCTTGAACCTATCAGCTGATGTTGATGGTCCAAATGCTGACATTCACATGATCAATAAGTTGATCAACTCAGGAGTTAATCCTGAAGGTCCTGAAAGGACTGGAGAGCAGGATTTAACACCTGAAGTTCAAACTTCAACTGCTGTCAGCACTGAAGAGAAGAAAACTGGCAGTAGAAGGAGTTTGAAGGCTACTAAAGAGGATGTCAAGAAAGCAACCAATGCTTCCAAAGCATTGAAGAACAAGTCTTCTGTTGCTTCACCATCTTTAGTTGATGATCAACCTAAGATGAAGAAGAAACCATGTGAAATATGTGGTTTGTTCAATCATCTTACAGATGATTGTTGGTACAAAAGAGGTTCCAAACTCAAACAAAAAGAAGAAATTAATGAGAAAATGGTAAAAATGAAAACTGAGTTTGAGACCACATTTGTATCAGCAACATCAAATCCTGTAACCCTTAAGTCCTTAAAGCAATTCAAAAAGGAAGGAGTTAAACAGGTGACAGCTGAGGGTGCTCAAAAGAAGAAGGTGCAACATAGGACCTTATCTAACTCCACTAGCAATGTGTCTGATGAGCTGAAAGCTTTATCACAAAATCAGACACAGCTGGTGATGATGGTACAACATCTGTTGGGTAGAGTTAACCAACTAGATTCTCCTATGTTGAAACCACAGAAAAGGAGGTCTAAGCCAAAGGACTTCTCTTCTACACCATCTTCCTCTTCTCAGGCTGTTGTTACAAATAAACATGTTAGTTTACCATCTATTGATGAGACCAGGCCCAAAACAAAAAGGTTTGGGTCTCTAAAACTAACTGATTGTTTATTATTGCAGGGTTCTTCAACATGCCAAAGTAGCATCTGGTATGTAGACAGTGGGGGATCTATGCACATGACTGGGAACATCTCTCTTCTTCATGACTACTCTCAAGGAAAGAAGGGATTCGTCTCTTTTGGCAATGATGCTAGGGGTTACATCATCGGTAAGGGCTTTGTCTCCAATGGAGAAATCAAATTTGATGATGTTAATCATGTGGAAAATCTCAAGTACAACCTCTTGAGTGTCAGTCAAATGTGTGATAAAGGCCATGTTGCCCTTTTCACAAGTCAAAACTGTAGGATTCTGTCATCCAAAGTTTTGCACTTGATTGACAAGGTGTTGGATGATCACACTCTCCTGAAAGCCAACAGGACAGGAAGAGTGTATGCCTTAGATCTCTCTAAGAAGATAGATCTCAAAGGCAATCCTTGCCTATTTTCCAAAGCCTCTTTTCAGAATCTAAACTGTGGCACAGGAGGCTTGGTCATGTCAATCTCAAAAACATGAATCAGCTTAGCCACAATAGTTTAGTCAGAGGCTTACCAATAAAGGAGTTCCACTGTGATGAAACATGCACTGCTTGTTTAAAAGGAAAAAACAGCACAAGGTCTCATTTCCTCCTATTGAAGTGTCCAAGTCCACTGCCTGCTTGCAATTACTGCATATGGATCTATTTGGTCCTGTGAGAGTAATGAGCATGGCAAAGAAGAAATACTGTCTGGTAATTGTGGATGATTACTCCAGATTTGCATGGACTTTCTTTCTACATTCAAAGGATGAGGCTGCACAGAAGATTATCCACTTTGTGCTGTACATTGAGAAGCAGTATTCCCTTCCAGTCAAGTGTATTAGGAGTGATAATGGAACTGAGTTCAGAAATCATACACTTGATGTCTTCTATCTTTCAAAGGGAATCAAAAGGCAGTTCAGCATTCCAAGGACTCCAGAACAAAATGGAGTAGTGGAGAGAAAGAACAGGACCCTCATTGAAGCTGCCAGGTCCATGCTGGCTGACTCAGGTTTGCCATTGACCTTTTGGGCCGAAGCTGTCAACACAGCTTGTTATGTGCAAAATAGAGTTTTAGTAAATCAGAGGTTGATGAAGACTCCATATGAAGTTCTCCATCATTTGGCTCCACTGATTTCATTTTTCAAAGCATTTGGGTGTCCCTGTTTTATTCTCAACACAAAGGATCAACTCCACAAATTTGATCCTAAGGTGGATGCAGGATACTTTGTTGGTTATTCATCTACTTGCAAGGCATACAGAGTCTTCAACTGCAGAACAAAGATGGTTGAAGAAACTCTACATGTTAAGTTTAATGAATCTCCAAAGGACAAGATTCCACAAAGTCCTGTGGAGTTATTTGATCTGGACATACTGCAATATGTTCCTTATCAAACTCCTGCTGTTGCTCCTGTCAACAGTTCACCACCTGGTGTACTGCTGATGATGATGATTGCAGTACTCACCTCTTCAGGTTTAGTGATCAGCTGCCTGACTCAACTAGACCTGATGTTCCTGTAGCGCCAGTAGCACCATCCACAACAAATGCTGATGAGATTTCTTCGAATTCAACTTCCTTTGAATTACCATCCACTGATTGGTTTCAAGAAATGATTCACCATCACCATCTGTTGCTGCTGAACCGGCTACAAACACTTGCACAGATCTCATTGTGTATCAAGATCTGAAGAATCACCCTATGTCTCAAATCATTGGTGATATCACTGCTGGAGTATCAACAAGAAGTCAATGTCGAATTTCTGCTTCTATGCTCTCTTCATCAGTCAGCAAGAGCCAAAGAATTATCACATTGCTTTAAAGGACAATGGATGGGTTGATGCCATGCAGCTTGAGCTCTTCAGTTCAAGAACAGCAAGTGTGGGAACTGGTTCCTCTACCTCCAGGTAAGTGTGCAATAGGCACTAAATGGGTGTTTAGGAACAAAACTGATGAAAATGGGCTTATTGTTAAGAACAAGGCCAGACTGGTTGTTCAGGGGTTTGCACAAGAAGAAGGTATTGATTATGATGAAACCTTTGCCCCTGTAGCCAGACTGGAAGCAATTCGATTGTTTTTAGCTTATGCTGCTTATCAAAAACTTAAAGTCTTTCAATGGATGTCAAAAGTGCATTTTTGTATGGAAAAGTTAAAGAAGAGGTTTATGTATGTCAACCTCCAGGCTTTGAGGACAATAAACATCCTAATTGGGTGTATAAGCTTGATAAAGCTCTTTATGGGTTAAAACAAGCTCCCAGAGCCTGGTATGAGACATTATCAAACTTTCTTCTGGAAAACAAGTTCACTAGAGGCTCCATAGACAAGACTTTATTTATTAAGAAAGCTGGGCAGCATAATCTACTTGTTCAAATTTATGTAGATGATATCATTTTTGCATCCTCTGATCCAAAGTTGTGTGATGCCTTTACAAAGTTGATGCAACAGAAGTTTGAAATGAGTGCCATGGGAGAATTACAGTTCTTTCTGGGGTTGCAAATCAAACAAAAGGCTGATGGAATTTTTATTCATCAATCCAAATATACAAAAGATCTTTTGCAAAAGTTTGATTTACAAAACTGTAAGCCCTGTTCTACTCCCATGAGCAGCACCACACAACTGGACTCAGATCAGAAGGTAAAGTGGTTGATGAAACACTTTACAGATGTATGATTGGGTCCTTGATGTATTTAACAGCTTCTAGACCAGATATATGTTTGCTACATGTGTTGTGCTAGATTTCAGGCTGCACCTAAAGAGTCTCATCTGATTGCAGTCAAGAGGATCTTTAGATATCTGCAAGGCACTCCATCTCTAGGTTTATGGTATTCTACCAGACATTCTGGTAAATTAGTTGCTTTTTCTGACAGTGACTATGCAGGGTGGAAGTTGACCAGGAAATCAACTTCTGGTGGATGTCAATTCCTAGGCAACTGCTTGATTTCTTGGCAGAGCAAGAAACAGACCTCAGTTGCTACATCCACTGCGGAAGCAGAGTACATTGCTGCCGCAAGCTGTACATCTCAGGTACTCTGGCTTCAAAACCAACTTTTGGATTATGGCATTACAGAGACTAAGACTCCATTATTAATGGATAGTGCTTCAGCTCTTTGCATTGTCAAAAATCCAGTCCAGCACTCTAGGACCAAACATATAGAGATCAGACATCATTTTATAAGGGATTGTTTTGAAAAGGGTCCGATTGATCCTAAGTTTGTGCCTAGTGCTGATGAGCTTGCAGACATTTTTACTAAGCCTTTGGATAGTTCAACTTTCCAAAACCTGGTGTTAAGGCTTGGTATGCTGCAGCTAGAATAGGTGACAACTACTGATGATTTCAGTAATTCATACTGATGATCATGAGTGCCTGTCACATATAAGTACTGATGAGCTCTTTTAACCTCAGTAGTTTTATAACTACTGAAGGCTAAATGTCTCACAAGTACTGAAGTACTTCATCTGCTCTAAACTACTGATGTAGTTACAACTATTGATGCAGTCATAACTACTGCAATCAGTAAAAACAGATAAGTACTGATGTCCTATGAAACAACTGAAATCAGCCATAAAGACTGATGAATGTGTTGAGGACAGTTTGAAACAGCTGAAAAGCTAAGAATTGACGAAAACAGCTGAAGAGAACTTTCTTCAGTCGTTTGTACAACTGTTGTTTCATTTTAAACAACTGAAGCAAAACCACGTCTTCAGTAGTTTTTATAACTACTGATGACTAATACAAGTCTTCAGCTGTTTACAACAGCTGATGACAAAACCACTGTCTTCAGTAGTTTCATAACTACTGATGACAAACACCATGTCCTCAGTTGTTTCAATCATTTGAAGTCAAAACCACGGTCTTCAGTAGTTTTCTAAACTACTGATGCCTAACACCACGACTTCAGTTGTTTCAACGTCTGAAAGGATAATACCATGTCAACGGTCGTTTAAAACTACTGATGACTAACACCACATCCTTCAGTCGTTTCCTCACCCGTACCCTATAAATACCCTTAACCTGAGCTCTCCATGCTTCATCTTCTTCAAACCTAACGTTCCTCTCCAAAACTTCCATGGCGTCTATGCAAATTAAACCGCGACACAACTGTGTTGCCTACCTCACAAAATCGCCGCTCTGGACTAAGTTCGATACTGCTATCGATCTTATGGTTCAGTCCCAATACAACAAGGCATTCCTTCTGAACCCCGTTTTACATGCCGAATCCTTGAACCAATTTTGGATGAACGTTACTGTTACACCTGAGGAGAGCAACACACGATCCCTCCGGTCAGTAGTCAACAATAAAGAAGTAGTGATTACTCCTGCAACAATCCGTAAAATTCTTCAACTGAGTGATGCTACCTCTCCTGCTGGATATCCGAAGGGCACCATAGATCTATCATTTGCTCAGCATGGATATCAAGGTGATCTCAGTGCCACCACCATCATGAAGAAACATTTTAATGACGCTGAGTGCCTGATTTTTCATATGGTCAATGTATGTTTGGCCCCTAAGACATCGTCTTGGGATCAAATGTCCACCAAATGGCAGCAGGTAATGTATTCTATCCTTGAGCAACAACCACTGAATTTTTCAGAATTAATATTTTCAGAGCTCAAAGATATGGCTCAAAAACTAACTGCCAACCGTGGATACTCTATCCACGGTTCATAATGGCCATTATTATAGACCAGCTTAATGCTGAGGGACTTGTTGGCTTGGGAGTCCCTGCTACGGCTGTTCTGCCTGAAGTATACTCCCGGCACAACTCTGACCGGACACTCAAACTGGCTGCCAAGCTGCGAAAACCCACGCAGCTGGAACCCACAGCCACCACCTCCAAATCCAATGTCCCCACCAAACCCACCAAAAAGAAACCCAAAATGGCTACTCAGGGAATTGAGTCCCCTGAGGATGCTACTGCACCACAAACGCAGGTTATATCCACTAGTCCGAACCCCCTAGTGGATACAATGACTCTTCCAGCCACCGCCGCTCAGGCTTCCTCTCAACAGGAGCCTGCAGCAACCCAAGGGGCACCTACTTATCTGGGATCTTACTCACTTGAGGAGATTGCCATTGAAGAGCACCATCCACCCCAGGTGCACACTGCTTCTAACCCCTTACCCCAAACAACCACCCCTCACAGCCCAACTTTAATAGTTGCACAAGTGCTGACTCAATTGCACTCCTCACCCCCTCCCCAGAAACCACTTACTACTGGGAATTCCTCTACAATTGAGGGGGAGGAACACAGTGCACCTGAGAACCTACAGCACAGGGGTTTCCCAATTCTATCTCCTGGTGTAGACAAGGAGCTTAGAATATCTAGTGAGGCTGCCACCTCCTCGGACTCAGCACATGACCAGAGTGAGGCTGGTAACATTGCTAAGACCTCCCTAGAGGCAACAGCTGATGATGGACATTGTCCTGAGGCTGGAAGTCCCCAGTACCAAGCACAAGGGGCACATGCACCAACTGGTCTACACCCAGTGCGTGTAAATCCTGCTCTAAGCAGGAGGTCAGGTGATTCAGTAACAACTGATGATGACCTGAGCTTCTTCTATGATGTAGTTGCTCAAAATACCATTCTAGAGGATGAGGTTAGCAGACTCAAAGAGCTGCTGGCCAAGATGTCTCAGGATGCAAGTCCATCTGCCACCATCATACACCCACAGATGGCACCTTCCCTTGAAGGTATCCCAAACACTGAGCCACCCCAAAATCAACCACCTACCTCTGCTTCAGGCCCTACTTCTCAGGAACAGAACCCTCCTGAGCAAATAGGTGCTGTACTCCAAAATTCCCTTCCTCTCATCACCCCAATAATCACTGATATAGTGATCAAAGCCCTTGATGAGAGGCTTTCCTCCACATTACAGCCCCGGTTGATGCTGCTGTCCAAAAGACTCTTTCTGCGGTACCAACCCCTTCCTCCAATGCAACCAAAAAGGGGGAGAGTCCTGCAGTGAAAGAAGGAAGAGGAAAAGATCTGAGGAAAAGGAAGAGAAGCAAGTCCAAGAGGAAAAAGAAAAGCAACCTCTGCTCACGTACAAGCGAAAGAGAAGTGCTGATGATCACACTGCTGAAGACAAATCCTTGGAGGAGCTGGTCAAAGAAGCTGACACCACACACAGCCGCTCCATGGATAAAATAATTGAACAACTCTTCAGGCAGGGGTTTGACACAGCCACACTGGATAGTGAGATCAGAAGGTTAGAAGTACAAGAGATACAAACCCGATGGGCAGGGTATGATGCTCTTGAGAAAGAGAGGTTGGAAATAATGATCCGCTTTATTGCAAAATACTTGGGAAGATCATTAATGGAGATCCGCGCATGGTCCAGGGACAGCATTCTGGCTATAGCCACCAGAATCTGTCTGTCTGAGCAATTCAACAAAGGGATTATTGTGGAAGCCCTTGATGAGGCTGGGGGCAAAAGGTTAGAGATGGCTAAACTCACAAAGGCGAAATTAACTACAAGGATGCTAGATCAACCTTCCCTTCCACCCACTCAAACAGCTCCTATCTCTCAAATCTCCCAACCAACCTCTAAGCCAAAATCCAAACATCCTCTTTCTTCAAAACCAATCCCTTCACCAACCCAACCATCATCCAGTGATGTACCCCGAAGGAGGAGAAGGGTGCTGAGGATGGAAGAAGAAGAAGAAGAAGAGGATGAAGATGATTGTCTGCCACTCTCTGCTGTTCTGAAGCTACCAAAACCCCGGAGTCAATCCATGATCACACCTGACTCTCAAAGGAAATGGTCAGAGTCAAGATAGAAGAAGAAGAACAGCAGAAACAGCACGATGAGCAACTATTGAAGATGGTTGACAAGGAATTTCCTCAGTCATCATCTATTCAAGCCATGAAAGGGCATGCTCAAGGCTGTACACTCTCAGGCACACCTTTCAGTATCAGAAGGAGAGAGTGAGAGTATGGCCAGACCCCAGGGTGAGTTCTAGAATCCATAAAAGAACTATCCCACACAGATACAACGGCCAAGTACGAAAAACAATAGAATCTACCATCATGTTGGCCGTTGTAGTCTCACCTTGGGAAATCATTGATGAATTCAAGAAAGCTCACCAAGCAAAGAAGACACCTCAAGCCTTACTAGAAAACAAGATGATTAAGAAGGGGTTGTATATAAAAAGCTTGAAGACATCCAAAAGAATGAGCTCCAGTTACTCCTTGAAGGCAACCATCCTGATGAATTTGTATATAGGGAGGTAACTACGGTGGAGCTGAAAAATGGCAGGACCATGAAGTACTTATCAGAGTACTATGGTCCAGAGTTCTCTTCGAAGGAGGAGCTGAAGAACTCTCTCAAGAGGAACAAATTGTTCTCCTTGAGGCCTATGTTCGTGAGTCATACAGACTCATTATGGGGAAGTAAATCTCATGAATGGGATAACAACTCTGTGTCCAGTTCCCCAAAACAGAGTTCCCATTCATACTCTGCCAAACAAATATTTGAGATTTCTTCCCAGGCCGGAGCGTACATGGGTCATCTTCTCTACTGATCAAGAAGGAAAAAGACCAACATTTTTGCCATCAATAAGTGGGAGTATAAATAAGTTAGAGGTTTTGGCTGCATTGGTTCAGGGGGAGTTTGTTGGACCAAAAGAACCAATGAGCCAAGATCAGAAAACCTCTAAGTCCCACACGGTATCACAACAACTGCTGAAAGCCTCATCAGTAGTTTGACAAGTGCTGAAGACTTCAACAGCTGAAGATCAAGTGCTGAAGACCTTAACAGCTGAAGAACCAAAGTACTGAAGTACAACAGCTGAAGAGTTCACAAGTGCTGAAGATCAACAACTGATGTACAAAGTCTGAAGACAAAGACTGAAGACATCAGCTGATGATATCTACTGAAGTCATCAGCTGATGAAACACCTGAAGGTCAAAGTCTGAAGATCAAGTACTGAAGCCTCAGTAGTTTGTCACAACTGCTGAAGAGTACTTCTTCAGTAGTTGTGATATCAGTAGTTTTATTTTCTATGTTTCAGTAGTTTTGTAAAACGACTGAAGAGCTTGTTCTTCAGTCGTTGTAGTTTCAGTAGTTTTATATTTTGTACTTAACTTGCTGATATGTTCTCAGTAGTTGTGAACATGTCAGTAGTTTGTTACGAATTAGTTATTTCCGTATTGGATCTGCCAGTTGTCACTTTCCGTGATAACAGCAGTGACTGTTGCACTCTATATAAGGAGTGACAACCTATTGTAATCATTGAATGAAATGAGGAATTGAATGGAATGAATGATTGATTCGATTAGAAATATTCCTCATCTATAAACATTCCTAGAAATCAGAAATACATATTCTCTCCCTATAACTGTAGGCGATCTTAATGCTCACATATATCGTTAGCTTGCTACAATTGGTCTAATTCGTGGTTGTATTCCGCTGCTTTATATTCTGATACATCAAACTTGTGAACACTGATCCTGTCACTATAAGGTTAGTCAGCATAAATATTGAGTAAATGAAGCAGAGGCTTTTCACCAACCCATGAACTAGGCATCTAGGTTAGTTCCAAATAGCTTAAGTAGTACTTTTGTTATTCACTATTCCTTTGGACAGTTTCGAACTACGAGAATAAGGTTTGGACCACGAAATAAGTCGGATCGGATATGGGCACAGATACTAACGTTATTGCAATTTATTACAGGATTAGTTTTTCACTCAACACAGATATTATCTCTCAAATTCACTAAATCACACTCAGTTTGATGATGTAGAATCCCTTAAGAGTTGATAATAATATACTAAGTAAAATAGAGCACAAAAAATAATTTTTTAAGATACTTGTATATATTACTTCTCAACTCAAAGTATTATAAGACTCTTACAAGCATATTACATGAGTTACAATAAGAAACTATATATACTACTACCTACAGCTAGATATACTTTGATACCAGCTAGAAACCTATGACTAAAGCAAATA
Source organism: Flaveria trinervia (assembly GCA_025506515.1). Taxonomy (NCBI): domain Eukaryota; kingdom Viridiplantae; phylum Streptophyta; class Magnoliopsida; order Asterales; family Asteraceae; genus Flaveria; species Flaveria trinervia. The sequence continues at coordinate 9,476,711 of CM046449.1, read as the reverse complement.
CTACATTGCTAAAAGTAAGGAGTCTTAGATAAAATACTATTTAAGATTTGGTAGTCATAACATGTCCATGACTTACCTTTTGTCACCAACTAAAGTTGGTAACTATACTAACTGATGAACAATGGAATAAAGTATGGTCAACTACATGGTTGTGGAAAATGCACCATGCAGTATCTTAGAGATTTGCAGCAGAGTGTCACAGGGACCATTCTTATGTCCATACTTATGTTCACTAGTTCATTGTAGGTTCTTCCAAATCCACTTATACTTCAGAAGAGGCTACTTCTTTCGAGGCTTGAGTCATTCGTCAGGCCTTCATGCTTTGAAAGTCATTGTCTTGATTTTTTCTAAGTGTTGAACTTTGAAAAAAAGAAGACTTTGTCTTCAGAAGTTGCAGTTCCTCTTTGGAAGCTCTTTCAGTCTTGACCTTTAGACGCTCAACATTTGCCTTTAGAAGTTCTACTTTTGCCTTTGGAAGTTCTTCATTAGTTGTAGCAAAATTATCTAAGTGTTTGTTTTGGTTGCACCAGCCTTACTTGATCTAACAAACTCCCCTAGGCTGATGCTACCAAAACTTCACTTGTTTCTACTTCTCAAAACTTTTAGCACCAGGGACCGGGAGAGAAGATAAATAAACACATGCGGTGACGCCGTATGCAACGTGAAAAATATATATTACAATCGTCTCGACTCGCTTCGAACTAAATGTATATCGAAACGTAGAGTAACTTAAATTTTATAACATCAAATGAAACATATTATATTTGACTCTATGCATTCCAAACAAAATTTACGTCGAAATGTAGACAAACTCTCAAAAAATATTATATTTGACCTGATTCATTTTTAAACAAAATTTACGTTAAAACGTAAATGCATATCAAAACGTAGACCAACCGAAAACCTTAAGCACAAAAAAGTTTATCCTTGACCCAACTAATATCTGAACAAAATTACGTCAATACCTAGACGTGTGTTGATATAGAGGTAGTCTTATATTGTATTTAAAATTAAGCACATATACAATTTGTATTTGACCCCTAAGTCATTTTTGATAACATCCAAACATATACGAACTCGAATTTATATGTCTAGTGGTAAACCCGAAACTTAGAAACTTGATGGAGTCAAAATGACATTCTGTAAAAAATTTAAAAAGTGTTTGAGGGTGAGAATGTAAAAATTGAAAGCTTAGGGAGGAGTAAAGGCCGGTGGAAAACCCTAACAACCATTACTTTTAAGTTAAAGTAAATTAGAATATTAAAAAATGAAAGAACAAAGTTTAGTGTGTGTCCTCATTTGATTGGTCTTTTTGGCTTCGTGTTCTTCGTTAACCTATATGTTAATTTATAAAGTAAATGAAGAGTGTTTTATTACTGGTGTTACACCTGAGGGAATGCATTATCTGTCCCAACTGTTTCAGTTGTCGGGCCATCGGTCCTCATTTCCTATTTGAAATCAATTTCAAGTTCCATGTGGGCCTTAGATTGACCAACTTCTTCCACAGTGGTAGAAGGTGCATTTATCTTTTGAAGCTCTTCAGCTTCAAAGTACATCATAGCCGCATCAGGGCTAGGCTGGTCTAAAGAAGATCCTATCAAGAACTTGGAGAAGATCATGTTGAGATCTTTGGGCATCCTTGGGTTCATTTGTAGGAAAATTTGAGGAGGCTCAGGAAAAACTATTGTTTTGGGAGCCGGGTACCTTGAAGTTGAGAAGTTAAAGCTTGGTTCTGTGGTTCCACATATGTTTGTCTCTGAACACTCTCCTCATTTTTTGTAGCATCATCTTGAGAGCTAGATGAGCTAGAGGAAGAGGTCATCAAGACCTGAATTGGTACATGCCTAACAGATCTCAATTTGTTTCTCAGCTAATTGAGCCTTGAGATTTTCAATCTCAAGTTGCTGAGTGGCAGACCTATCGTTTAAAGTATCAACCTTAGATTCAAGATTGAGACTTTAGAAAGTAGGTCTTGAATGGTGAGTTTTAGACTTCCCTTATCTTCTTTTGAAGAATCATGGGGAGATGAAGTAATATACCTAGTATATTCATCCTTACCACCAGATGTGGTTTCTTGGCATCCCGGTTTCATTTGCCTAATGATGTCCCTTTCAGAGGCATCAAAGGGCGCGGTTGTTGTAGATTCAGACTCAGAGATGTTACCACCGCCATGAGGATCCAATGAGGCTCCTTTATTAGTGGTAGCTGAATCCACATGAGTTCCCTCCACATCAGTGGGACTCACCTTAGTTGGTTTGTTGATGGGGGTTGGAGATAAGAGATCCCTCTAGGCTTTGTTGATCCAGAAGAGGGTATTGAGGATCAACTTTATTGCCATGAATAGACTTAATCTCCTCATCAGTTCTTATTAGTAGGTCAGTAAAAGAAATGGAAGTTAAACCTAATGACCGAGACTTTGGTCAATGTTTATTGGCATTGAGCCTTTGATAGGGCTGTCCTTTTGTGGCTGCTCAGGGAAGTATAAAGACTCACCTTAAGGGCTTTTAGATTGGGTTTTGGGCTTAGGGAATCGAGATTGAGGAAGCTCAAATCCCTTATTGAGGTCAATAGTGAAGGATGTTGAGACCTTAGACTGAGTGGGAGCCCATGATTCCACTCTAGTCTTTTTTGGATAGAATAGGAGGGGATTGCTCAATCAATGTAGATTGAACAAGGGTTTGTTTGGGGCGTCTCTGGTATGTATATTTGATGGGGTGAGAAGGTAGGGTTGGCAATGTGAGGTAGTTGCTGGTGTGGGTTCATCACCTGTGGGGTTAACAAGGATGTCACCAGGAGCCATTGGCTCAATCATACCTGGAAGAAGATCAATGTGTCTTCCAACGGAGTTGGTGGACACTCTCTTCAAGACTTTGAAGATGGCCAGCCTCATTTGAGGAACTGGTAGAACAACTATGCAGACAAGCTAACTCTGGTCCAGCTCATAGTTTATAACGTGCTGAGGGAACCTAGGATACAGAAAGAATGTGTCCCTCTGGAGGTTCCTATAAGGTTAGTCAGCATAAATATTGAGTAAATGAAGCAGAGGCTTTTCACCAACCCATGAACTAGGCATCTAGGTTAGTTCCAAATAGCTTAAGTAGTACTTTTGTTATTCACTATTCCTTTGGACAGTTTCGAACTACGAGAATAAGGTTTGGACCACGAAATAAGTCGGATCGGATATGGGCACAGATACTAACGTTATTGCAATTTATTACAGGATTAGTTTTTCACTCAACACAGATATATCTCTCAAATTCACTAAATCACACTCAGTTTGATGATGTAGAATCCCTTAAGAGTTGATAATAATATACTAAGTAAAATAGAGCACAAAAAATAATTTTTTAAGATACTTGTATATATTACTTCTCAACTCAAAGTATTATAAGACTCTTACAAGCATATTACATGAGTTACAATAAGAAACTATATATACTACTACCTACAGCTAGATATACTTTGATACCAGCTAGAAACCTATGACTAAAGCAAATACTACATTGCTAAAAGTAAGGAGTCTTAGATAAAATACTATTTAAGATTTGGTAGTCATAACATGTCCATGACTTACCTTTTGTCACCAACTAAAGTTGGTAACTATACTAACTGATGAACAATGGAATAAAGTATGGTCAACTACATGGTTGTGGAAAATGCACCATGCAGTATCTTAGAGATTTGCAGCAGAGTGTCACAGGGACCATTCTTATGTCCATACTTATGTTCACTAGTTCATTGTAGGTTCTTCCAAATCCACTTATACTTCAGAAGAGGCTACTTCTTTCGAGGCTTGAGTCATTCGTCAGGCCTTCATGCTTTGAAAGTCATTGTCTTGATTTTTTCTAAGTGTTGAACTTTGAAAAAAAGAAGACTTTGTCTTCAGAAGTTGCAGTTCCTCTTTGGAAGCTCTTTCAGTCTTGACCTTTAGACGCTCAACATTTGCCTTTAGAAGTTCTACTTTTGCCTTGGAAGTTCTTCATTAGTTGTAGCAAAATTATCTAAGTGTTTGTTTTGGTTGCACCAGCCTTACTTGATCTAACAAACTCCCCTAGGCTGATGCTACCAAAACTTCACTTGTTTCTACTTCTCAAAACTTTTAGCACCAGGGAGAGAAGATAAATAAACACATGCGGTGACGCCGTATGCAACGTGATAAAATATATATTACAATCGTCTCGACTCGCTTCGAACTAAATGTATATCGAAACGTAGAGTAACTTAAATTTTATAACATCAAATGAAACATATTATATTTGACTCTATGCATTTCCAAACAAAATTTACGTCGAAATGTAGACAAACTCAAAAAAATATATATTTGACCTGATTCATTTTTAAACAAAATTTACGTTAAAACGTAAATGCATATCAAAACGTAGACCAACCGAAAACCTTAAGCACAAAAAAGTTTATCCTTGACCCAACTAATATCTGAACAAAATTACGTCAATACCTAGACGTGTGTTGATATAGAGGTAGTCTTATATTGTATTTAAAATTAAGCACATATACAATTTGTATTTGACCCCTAAGTCATTTTTGATAACATCCAAACATATACGAACTCGAATTTATATTGTCTAGTGGTAAACCCGAAACTTAGAAACTTGATGGAGTCAAAATGACATTCTGTAAAAAATTTAAAAAGTGTTTGAGGGTGAGAATGTAAAAATTGAAAGCTTAGGGAGGAGTAAAGGCCGGTGGAAAACCCTAACAACCATTACTTTTAAGTTAAAGTAAATTAGAATATTAAAAAAATGAAAGAACAAAGTTTAGTGTGTGTCCTCATTTGATTGGTCTTTTTGGCTTCGTGTTCTTCGTTAACCTATATGTTAATTTATAAAGTAAATGAAGAGTGTTTTATTACTGGTGTTACACCTGAGGGAATGCATTATCTGTCCCAACTGTTTCAGTTGTCGGGCCATCGGTCCTCATTTCCTATTTGAAATCAATTTCAAGTTCCATGTGGGCCTTAGATTGACCAACTTCTTCCACAGTGGTAGAAGGTGCATTTATCTTTTGAAGCTCTTCAGCTTCAAAGTACATCATAGCCGCATCAGGGCTAGGCTGGTCTAAAGAAGATCCTATCAAGAACTTGGAGAAGATCATGTTGAGATCTTTGGGCATCCTTGGGTTCATTTGTAGGAAAATTTGAGGAGGCTCAGGAAAAACTATTGTTTTGGAGCCGGGTACCTTGAAGTTGAGAAGTTAAAGCTTGGTTCTGTGGTTCCACATATGTTTGTCTCTGAACACTCTCCTCATTTTTTGTAGCATCATCTTGAGAGCTAGATGAGCTAGAGGAAGAGGTCATCAAGACCTGAATGGTACATGCCTAACAGATCTCTCAATTTGTTTCTCAGCTAATTGAGCCTTGAGATTTTCAATCTCAAGTTGCTGAGTGGCAGACCTATCGTTTAAAGTATCAACCTTAGATTCAAGATTTGAGACTTTAGAAAGTAGGTCTTGAATGGTGAGTTTTAGACTTCCCTTATCTTCTTTTGAAGAATCATGGGGAGATGAAGTAATATACCTAGTATATTCATCCTTACCACCAGATGTGGTTTCTTGGCATCCCGGTTTCATTTGCCTAATGATGTCCCTTTCAGAGGCATCAAAGGGCGCGGTTGTTGTAGATTCAGACTCAGAGATGTTACCACCGCCATGAGGATCCAATGAGGCTCCTTTATTAGTGGTAGCTGAATCCACATGAGTTCCCTCCACATCAGTGGGACTCACCTTAGTTGGTTTTTGTTGATGGGGGTTGGAGATAAGAGATCCCTCTAGGCTTTGTTGATCCAGAAGAGGGTATTGAGGATCAACTTTATTGCCATGAATAGACTTAATCTCCTCATCAGTTCTTATTAGTAGGTCAGTAAAAGAAATGGAAGTTAAACCTAATGACCGAGACTTTGGTCAATGTTTATTGGCATTGAGCCTTGATAGGGCTGTCCTTTTGTGGCTGCTCAGGGAAGTATAAAGACTCACCTTAAGGGCTTTTAGATTGGGTTTTGGGCTTAGGGAATCGAGATTGAGGAAGCTCAAATCCCTTATTGAGGTCAATAGTGAAGGATGTTGAGACCTTAGACTGAGTGGGAGCCCATGATTCCACTCTAGTCTTTTTTGGATAGAATAGGAGGGGATTGCTCAATCAATGTAGATTGAACAAGGGTTTGTTTGGGGCGTCTCTGGTATGTATATTTGATGGGGTGAGAAGGTAGGGTTGGCAATGTGAGGGTAGTTGCTGGTGTGGGTTCATCACCTGTGGGGTTAACAAGGATGTCACCAGGAGCCATTGGCTCAATCATACCTGGAAGAAGATCAATGTGTCTTCCAACGGAGTTGGTGGACACTCTCTTCAAGACTTTGAAGATGGCCAGCCTCATTTGAGGAACTGGTAGAACAACTATGCAGACAAGCTAACTCTGGTCCAGCTCATAGTTTATAACGTGCTGAGGGAACCTAGGATACAGAAAGAATGTGTCCCTCTGGAGGTTCCTATAAGGTTAGTCAGCATAAATATTGAGTAAATGAAGCAGAGGCTTTTCACCAACCCATGAACTAGGCATCTAGGTTAGTTCCAAATAGCTTAAGTAGTACTTTTGTTATTCACTATTCCTTTGGACAGTTTCGAACTACGAGAATAAGGTTTGGACCACGAAATAAGTCGGATCGGATATGGGCACAAATACTAACGTTATTGCATTTATTACAGGATTAGTTTTTCACTCAACACAGATATTATCTCTCAAATTCACTAAATCACACTCAGTTTGATGATGTAGAATCCCTTAAGAGTTGATAATAATATACTAAGTAAAATAGAGCACAAAAAATAATTTTTTAAGATACTTGTATATATTACTTCTCAACTCAAAGTATTATAAGACTCTTACAAGCATATTACATGAGTTACAATAAGAAACTATATATACTACTACCTACAGCTAGATATACTTTGATACCAGCTAGAAACCTATGACTAAAGCAAATACTACATTGCTAAAAGTAAGGAGTCTTAGATAAAATACTATTTAAGATTTGGTAGTCATAACATGTCCATGACTTACCTTTTGTCACAACTAAAGTTGGTAACTATACTAACTGATGAACAATGGAATAAAGTATGGTCAACTACATGGTTGTGGAAAATGCACCATGCAGTATCTTAGAGATTTGCAGCAGAGTGTCACAGGGACCATTCTTATGTCCATACTTATGTTCACTAGTTCATTGTAGGTTCTTCCAAATCCACTTATACTTCAGAAGAGGCTACTTCTTTCGAGGCTTGAGTCATTCGTCAGGCCTTCATGCTTTGAAAGTCATTGTCTTGATTTTTTCTAAGTGTTGAACTTTGAAAAAAGGAAGACTTTGTCTTCAGAAGTTGCAGTTCCTCTTTGGAAGCTCTTTCAGTCTTGACCTTTAGACACTCAACATTTGCCTTTAGAAGTTCTACTTTTGCCTTTGGAAGTTCTTCATTAGTTGTAGCAAAATTATCTAAGTGTTTGTTTTGGTTGCACCAGCCTTACTTGATCTAACAAACTCCCCTAGGCTGATGCTACCAAAACTTCACTTGTTTCTACTTCTCAAAACATTTAGCACTAGGGAGAGAAGATAAATAAACACATGCGGTGACGCCGTATGCAACGTGATAAAATATATATTACAATCGTCTCGACTCGCTTCGAACTAAATGTATATCGAAACGTAGAGTAACTTAAATTTTATAACATCAAATGAAACATTATATTTGACTCTATGCATTTCCAAACAAAATTTACGTCGAAATGTAGACAAACTCAAAAAAAATATATTTGACCTGATTCATTTTAAAAAAAATTTACGTTAAAACGTAAATGCATATCAAAACGTAGACCAACCGAAAACCTTAAGCACAAAAAAGTTTATCCTTGACCCAACTAATATGAACAAAATTACGTCAATACCTAGACGTGTGTTGATATAGAGGTAGTCTTATATTGTATTTAAAATTAAGCACATATACAATTTGTATTTGACCCCTAAGTCATTTTTGATAACATCCAAACATATACGAACTCGAATTTATATTGTCTAGTGGTAAACCCGAAACTTAGAAACTTGATGGAGTCAAAATGACATTCTGTAAAAAATTTAAAAAGTGTTTGAGGGTGAGAATGTAAAAATTGAAAGCTTAGGGAGGAGTAAAGGCGGTGGAAAACCCTAACAACCATTACTTTTAAGTTAAAGTAAATTAGAATATTAAAAAAATGAAAGAACAAAGTTTAGTGTGTGTCCTCATTTGATTGGTCTTTTTGGCTTCGTGTTCTTCGTTAACCTATATGTTAATTTATAAAGTAAATGAAGAGTGTTTTATTACTGGTGTTACACCTGAGGGAATGCATTATCTGTCCCAACTGTTTCAGTTGTCGGGCCATCGGTCCTCATTTCCTATTTGAAATCAATTTCAAGTTCCATGTGGGCCTTAGATTGACCAACTTCTTCCACAGTGGTAGAAGGTGCATTTATCTTTTGAAGCTCTTCAGCTTCAAAGTACATCATAGCCGCATCAGGGCTAGGCTGGTCTAAAGAAGATCCTATCAAGAACTTGGAGAAGATCATGTTGAGATCTTTGGGCATCCTTGGGTTCATTTGTAGGAAAATTTGAGGAGGCTCAGGAAAAACTATTGTTTTGGGAGCCGGGTACCTTGAAGTTGAGAAGTTAAAGCTTGGTTCTGTGGTTCCACATATGTTTGTCTCTGAACACTCTCCTCATTTTTTGTAGCATCATCTTGAGAGCTAGATGAGCTAGAGGAAGAGGTCATCAAGACCTGAATTGGTACATGCCTAACAGATCTCTCAATTTGTTTCTCAGCTAATTGAGCCTTGAGATTTTCAATCTCAAGTTGCTGAGTGGCAGACCTATCGTTTAAAGTATCAACCTTAGATTCAAGATTTGAGACTTTAGAAAGTAGGTTGAATGGTGAGTTTTAGACTTCCCTTATCTTCTTTTGAAGAATCATGGGGAGATGAAGTAATAACCTAGTATATTCATCCTTACCACCAGATGTGGTTTCTTGGCATCCCGGTTTCATTTGCCTAATGATGTCCCTTTCAGAGGCATCAAAGGGCGCGGTTGTTGTAGATTCAGACTCAGAGATGTTACCACCGCCATGAGGATCCAATGAGGCTCCTTTATTAGTGGTAGCTGAATCCACATGAGTTCCCTCCACATCAGTGGGACTCACCTTAGTTGGTTTTTGTTGATGGGGGTTGGAGATAAGAGATCCCTTTAGGCTTTGTTGATCCAGAAGAGGGTATTGAGGATCAACTTTATTGCCATGAATAGACTTAATCTCCTCATCAGTTCTTATTAGTAGGTCAGTAAAAGAAATGGAAGTTAAACCTAATGACCGAGACTTTGGTCAATGTTTATTGGCATTGAGCCTTTGATAGGGCTGTCCTTTTGTGGCTGCTCAGGGAAGTATAAGACTCACCTTAAGGGCTTTTAGATTGGGTTTTGGGCTTAGGGAATCGAGATTGAGGAAGCTCAAATCCCTTATTGAGGTCAATAGTGAAGGATGTTGAGACCTTAGACTGAGTGGGAGCCCATGATTCACTCTAGTCTTTTGGATAGAATAGGAGGGGATTGCTCAATCAATGTAGATTGAACAAGGGTTTGTTTGGGGCGTCTCTGGTATGTATATTTGATGGGGTGAGAGGAGAAGGTAGGGTTGGCAATGTGAGGGTAGTTGCTGGTGTGGGTTCATCACCTGTGGGGTTAACAAGGATGTCACCAGGAGCCATTGGCTCAATCATACCTGGAAGAAGATCAATGTGTCTTCCAACGGAGTTGGTGGACACTCTCTTCAAGACTTTGAAGATGGCCAGCCTCATTTGAGGAACTGGTAGAACAACTATGCAGACAAGCTAACTCTGGTCCAGCTCATAGTTTATAACGTGCTGAGGGAACCTAGGATACAGAAAGAATGTGTCCCTCTGGAGGTTCCTATAAGGTTAGTCAGCATAAATATTGAGTAAATGAAGCAGAGGCTTTTCACCAACCCATGAACTAGGCATCTAGGTTATTCCAAATAGCTTAAGTAGTACTTTTGTTATTCACTATTCCTTTGGACAGTTTCGAACTACGAGAATAAGGTTTGGACCACGAAATAAGTCGGATCGGATATGGGCACAGATACTAACGTTATTGCAATTTATTACAGGATTAGTTTTTCACTCAACACAGATATTATCTCTCAAATTCACTAAATCACACTCAGTTTGATGATGTAGAATCCCTTAAGAGTTGATAATAATATACTAAGTAAAATAGAGCACAATAGATCCAATCTGTCTGTTTCCTTGTTCTTTCCTGATACGGTGTTGAGAAGTTTGTACAGATCATTTGTAGACAATGGATCCAATCTGTCACTTTGAATGATATGTACCCTATGTTGTGGCCCTCTAAAGAGAGTTAGTCGACGGGAGTTGTAGTCATACTCCCATCTAACTATGGATTCCAGTCTAGGGCCTTCAACCATTTATAGAAAGGCTTTGCCTTTGGTTGTTGACTCTTCCCCTTCTTTCTTCTCTCTAATCTTCAACCCTTCTTTAATCATGACTCTTGCATTTAGCTCAACCAGATGAAGGCTACTTAGATGATTTATTATATGAGCAGCTACCTCAGAGTTGGAGGGATTGGAGAATGGTTTCTCTACTAACTCAGCAATGTTAAATATGCGTAAGTGTAACAGAGTAGAGGCATCGAGTCTGTTGATATCACCATTCTCTCTTCCATAACAAAGTTGTGAGAAGAGTCTTCAAACCTCCAATGGACTATCTTCTTTCTAGGAATGAGAGGTTGAGATGGTAGCTTGTCTCCCTTCCTAGTGTCCAGCAAAGTCACCAACTTTCTTCTCAACAACTTCTCTTCTTCCCCAAGAGTGTCAGAATTGGTTGGCAAAATTTTAAGAGCTTGGTATAGTGTTCCAGTAGGCAAATCAAGGAATTTCTCTTTTACGAGAGACATGAGAAGCCATCAATGAAGGTTAGTTTGATGGACCCCTCCTCATAAGAGATATCACTCAAGGTGATGTAGTTGATGAGCTTCCTCTTGATCTCCTTAAATTCCTCTAAGGAAAGAGGTTTGGATGGTTAAGAGGATGACTTAGGTGGCTATTGGGTAGATGATGTTTGGGTCCTAGGGAGTGTTTTGGGTTTGAGGATGGGTAGTTGTGGTGGTTGTTATGATTAATGGGTGAGGAAGAGGGTATGTTGATGGTGTGGGTTCAGAAGTGTATGGCTCAAAGGTTGGCTCGGTTTTGATAGGAAAAGAGATTGGTTGAGGTTAAGGTTGTGGTTTTGGTATTGTCCTAGAAGTCATCCTCTGTACTCTTCTGTACATCTTTTTTCTTTTTCCTAAGCTAATGTCAGCTTTAATATCACTAACATATCACTACAGGGTCTTCTCAAACATGCGACCCACTTGCCTGCTAGAGAAGCCATGGGGCCTAAGATAATCTTTCATCTAGGCTTTGTCGCCTATCTTCTTGACATAAGCAAGCTTAGCTTCTTCTTCTTCCTTCTTCTTCTTCTTCTTTAGCTTTTCCTTAGAAGCTCTTTTTCTTTCTTTCTCCATTTGATCTTGTTCTTTCTTGACAAGCCACAAGATCATATCATTATTGTGGGGAGTTAATTCCCCAAGAGAGAATCCCCTAAAGCTTAGGAAAGCTATCTTTCACTCCTAAGTTGTTGGTCAACTTCTTTTTTCTTTCTTTTTCTTTCTCTCTCTAAGGCCAACCTTGTTGTTTTTCTTCTTGTTCAATCTGTAGTAGAGTTGCCTTTTCTAACTCAACCAGCTCCTCTAGTGGTAGCATGAGCACATTTTCACTAGTAGCTTTAGATTGACAAGATTTTCAATGATCTCCACCATTCTTTTATTGTTGATAGCCTCTTGGTTGGCTACAACTGTTCTGCTACTTGCAGCTAGTAGTTTCCCAATAGAGAGTCTACCTTTCCTATTAAGCTTTTCCACCTTTCTTCCTCTATAAGTTCTTCCATAGTCATCTTCCTCTACCCTTTAATGTCTTCAGAAGTTTGAGACTTGGGAGGTTCTTGTGTAGATGTTTCAGGTTGGGAGGTGGTGATTGGAGCCTGAGGTGATGATGGTGTTTGAGTGAGGGGGAAATTGAGAAAGTCTTCACTATTTATCTCAGATGCAAGTTCAAGGATTGCATCTATGATAATTAGATCCTTAGACAGAGGAAATAACCCTTCCATAGGTTGTATCTCAGCTTCGGAAGTTTGAAGTGATTCTTCCGAGGCTTTGACTTCAGCTTTGGAAGTTTGTGGATTGCACTATCTATCCCAACTATTTTAGTTACTGGTCCATTAGTCCTTATTTCCCCTTCAAATTAAATCTCAGGTTCAATGTGGACCTTAGGTTGACCAACTTCTCGGACAGTGGTAGAAAGTGCATTCAACCTTTGAAACTCTTTAGCTCCAAAGTATGCCACAACAACATCTGGACTTGGTTGTTCAATAGAAGATCCCATCAGGAATTTGGAAAAGAATCTATTTAGATCTTTAAGCATCCTTGGGTCCACTTGAAGAATGATTGGAGGAGGCTCAGAGAAAACTATTGCTTACTGAGCAGGGTATCTAGAAGTCAATGTAAAATGAACTAAGCTTTGTAATTCCACATCTGCTTATCTCTAAACACTCTCCCCCTTTTTGGTAGCATCATGTTGAGAGCATAATGAGCTAGGGGAAGAGGTCAAGGAGAATTGAATTGGTACATGCCTAACAGATCTCTCAGTCTATTTCTTAGCTAGTTTAGCCTTGAGATTTTCAATCTTAAGTTGCTGAGTGGCATACCTATCCTCTAAAATCTTAACCCTGAATTCAAGGTTTGAGAGTTTAGAAAGTAGGTCTCTTATGTTGAGTTGCATACTTCCCTATCTTCTTTAGAAGAATCATAGGAAGATGAGATAACATACCTAGTATGTTCATCCTCACCACTAGATGTGGTTTCTTGGCGCCCTGGTTTCCCCTGCCTAATAATGTCTCTTTCAGAGTCATCAAAGGGCATGGTTGCCATAGATTCAGACTCGGATATGTTACCACTATCGAAGGTCCAATGAGGCATCTTCAGTAGTGGTAACTGAATCCATATGAGTCCCCTCCACATCAGTGGGACTCACCTCATTTGAGGTTTGTTGATGGGGGCTAGAGATCAGAAGTCTCTCTAGGCTCAGTTGATCCTTAGGTGGGTGTTATGGATCAACTTCATGGCCTTGAAGAGACATAATCTCCTCATTAGTTCCTACTAAAAGGTCAGTAAAGGATATGAAGGTTATGCCTAATGACCCAGGACCTTGATCAATGTCTAATAGCATTGAGCCTATGAGCGGGTTGTCCCTTTTTGGCTGCTTAGGAGAGTATAGTGACTCATCCTGAGGAGTTTCAACTTGGGTTTGGGTCTCATGCGATTGAGACTGAGGAGACCCAATGCTTATATTGAGGTCGAATGTGAAGGAAGGTGGGACCTCAGACTGAGTGGGAGCCTATGTTTCCACTCTAGCCTTTTTTGAATTGAACAGGGGGACTTGTTCAATCAGTGTAGATTGAACAAGGGTTTGTTTGAATCGTCTCTGATATGTAATTTTGATAGGATTGGAATGTAGTTTTAGCATTGTAAGGGTATTGCTGGTGTGGGTTCATCACTTGTGGGGTTTACAAGGATGTCACGAGGAGCTATGTGCTCAATCATACCTGGAAGAAACGTAGGTGTCTTCCAATAAAGTTGGTGGACATCCTTTTCAGCACCTTGAAGATGGTTGGCCTCATATGAGGGATATGTAAAGCAGTTGCACAAACAAGCTTACTCTGGTCCATCTCACAGTTGATTATGTGCTAAATGTACTGCGGATACATGTAAAATGTTTCCCTTTGAAGGTTCCCTATTGGATTGGTCAGCACAATGTGAAGCAGGATCTTATAGTTGTAGGGAAAAGTGAACTTGTACATAGTTGATCTGCTCACATCACCACCATATCCCATCTGGGTATATGTGTTATCTATGTCTGCTTTGGGGAACTTTGTAGGAAAGCCTTCATCGTAGAGCTCTAGATGCTCCCTGATGATTTGTTCAGATATGATCAATTCTCAAATGCTTGACCTAAGAACCCTAACTCCATTCAAGGTTATAATCTGTCCGTTTCCCTAAAATTCGGCCATGTGGTTCGTTTAAACAATGGGGTAACAGTTAGGGTAGTGTAGTAGGTGGATTGGGTAAGAAAGGTGATGATTTCAGAGAAGTCAGCATCCTTGGACAAGTCAAGGTGTGCGACTTGGTTGTGTTGCGGGTTTAGTGTCATTTTGTGAGAAAGTTGCAGAGAAATGAGTTTGAATTTGGGTAAATTAACTATGAAGGAAGCTTTAGGCAATGGAACTTGTAAAAAGATTAAGGAAGTGAGTCAGAATTATTTAAAAGGGTGAAAATGGTGGATGGATAAGGTGAAATGACAATTTGGGGTATGATTTGACAATGGCGATAAGATAAAATCCATTTAAAATATTCTGATATCATTAATAAAATCTTTACCTTTTTACAGTGTGGGACCCAAAAGATTTCTGTTAGACAGTAAAGCTTTCTTCCGAGTATAAAGCTTTTTCTGAAGGCAATCTTCTTCCGAAGCCAATCATACTTCCAAAGGTAAATTTATCCAATTTACTTCCAAGTTTAAGAAGGTCTTCCAAGTGAAGAAGTTTATTAAGTTTTAGAAGTAGATTTGACATGTTATAAAATGCTTCTTCCGAGACTAAACACTCTTCGGAAGATAAGATTTCCCAAAGAGAAATTTTCCTTCAGAAGATATATAAGACATGTTCCGAGGGTTAATTCTCTTCGGAAGAATTTATACTTAGTAAATTTTTGAAGAAATACTTTTTGTAACATGGCTTAGATTATATTGACAAAGACAATACACATTTTAAAAGGTTTTCAAATAAGATAAACTAATCTAAGTTTATCATCCTAATAGCCATGATAAGATACTTAAATCTTTTTTCATCAACTGCTTTGGTGAACAAATCAACATATTGTTCATTTGAATCAACTTTGACTAGTTTAATCAGATTCTTCTCATGAATATCTCTAATGAAATGGTACCTAATGTCAATGTGCTTTGTCTTGGAATGCTTGACAGGATTTTCTATAATGGATATAACACTCTTGTTGTCAATATGGATAGGAGTGCTCATGAAGTTGAATCTATAGTCTATCATCTGGTTTTGAATCCACATTAGCTGAGCACAATAACTAGCAACAACAATGTATTTAGCTTCGGCAGTAGATGTTGAGACACATCATTGCTTCTTGTATTTCCATGAGATGATCCTTCCACCAAGAAATTGACATCCTCTTGATGTTGATTTCTTGTTTGCCATAGTCACTATTAGTGTAGCTATAAAGATTGAAATTGGTGATCTTTGGATACTAGAGACCCAGTTTAGATGCTTCTTTGAGGTATCTAAGGATTCTCTTGGCAGCACTAGGTGAGACATCTTTAGAGCAGCATGATATCTTGCACACATGCATGTTGCAAACATGATATCAGGTCTCTTGATGTTGATTTCTTGTTTGCCATAGTCACTATTAGTGTAGCTATAAAGATTGAAATTGGTGATCTTTGGATACTAGAGACCCAGTTTAGATGCTTCTTTGAGGTATCTAAGGATTCTCTTGGCAGCAACTAGGTGAGACATCTTTAGAGCAGCATGATATCTTGCACACATGCATGTTGCAAACATGATATCAGGTCTACTTGCTTTGAGATAATCAGAATCCAATAATTGCCTTATACTGATGTTAATCGGTATCCTCCCCCTTAGAGTCAGAAAAAAGATTGTGGTTTCTAGGAACAGAGCCTTAGCTGGTTTACAATATTTCATATCACATCTTTGTAAAATGTCAGCGACATATTTAGATTGATTGATAAAGAATCCATCCTTCATTTGTTATACTTGAATTCCAAGAAAAATTTCCATTATCCCATATAACTCATCTCAAATTTCTTCTTCATGACGCTCTCAAAGTGTTTGCACATTTGGTCATTTGAGGAACCAAATATGATGTCATCAACATAGAATTGTATGAGCAATTGTTGAAACTGTACAAGATAGTCTATATTATCAACATAGTCAAAGTCAACAAAAGTCAACGTCTCAGTCAAGGTCAACGGAAAAGTCAAACATCGAGTTCGTGACGAAGAACCGAGTGAATATATATATGTTTGAGACTTTATTGTATTAAATATATTTTGTGTGAACAAAATATATTTTATCTTGTTTTAGTCAAGTTTAATAGTATAGAGGGCTAAATGTAAATAGTAAAAGTTAGTCTAGATTATAAATAGGTTAAATGTAATTAGAGTTGGTTAATGGTTGTAAGACTAATTGATTGGGGTTTCCACTTTGTAAAAATCTTATGCAATCAAGTTAGATCAAATTATGGTTTTCATTGTGTTTATCATTGTTTGATCTACAATTCTTCAAAGTATTTGATCTAAGTGTTCAACCTGGGTTATTAATTTGGTATCAAAGCAATATTGGATCAAATTCATTGAAGACTTGAAGATTGTTAAAGCTGTTCATCAAAACTCTAGAGAGAGAAATTGGGATTTTATAGAGAGAATGTTGATTTGGTGGGTTTTTTAGAGAGAGAAACCACATCTAAGTTCAAATTTCATCAGATCTACAACAACATACTATAAATTTGAAGACATACAATATAAATTATGATCTACAATATCTTTCATACAAGAAATTGAAAGAAAAATTTAGATTTGAAGACGCTTCTCTCACACACAATAGTGTGTGTTCTTGGTGTTCTTGAGGATCTTCAAATCTTCAAATAATCAAGCTGTGACTTTAGCATCATTCTAAACGAAAGTTCATAGTTTCTAGAGAAATTACAGCCGAAACTAGCAGTCGAAACTAGCAGGTTTTTCTAGTGAAATTTGATTTCCAGCGAAATTACACTTCCGAAATTAAAGAAAAATTAGCAATATTAACAAAAATATTACTATGAATATATAAAAATCAATTTGCGAAATTAAATATTCATGCTGCGAAACTAAAAAAATATAACTGATTATATATATATATATGATTCAAACTCGATCAATACCTTCAATAAGAATCTATAGGTTCACATCTCAGAATCATTGTGTCAAAGTCAAAACTTCTTTCAAACACAATACTAACCGAAATCTCTTGTTGCAGACTCATCTTAACTCTTTCCATCTTGATTTTCTTTGGTATTTTGAATCCTCATAACCTTCTTCACAATCTTTTGCTCTTCAACCAAGAGGCTCGGATGATCCTCTCATGCACAACACCAGAAAATAGCACACCATCACTACTAGAATAGCGCCAGCCATAGCCATTGAAACAAGCCCTCTTGCAGTGACCATAGGACTAGGCGCCTCACAGAAGTTCACAGTCACACTTATGGTTCGATCACCCATTGGGAGCTACAGTTTCGGGGAGGTGTGTTGAAAGGAAACCGGGGGCATAAGTGAATTCATTGTTACTTCTTTGCCCCTAACCGCCTTCCGACACTACCACCAAGTTCGAGCTTTTATCTACATATCTCAGCGAACCACCACCACCATTGGAACCAAAATGATGAGGAGAAGAAGTTCATGTGTCATACGTGTCATACCCGTTAGAATAGTTCCCTAGAACCCTAGCCGCTGTGAACTTCTCTCTTCTGTATCTCATTCGTTATTGAGTTTCAGAGCAAACTGAGACCACCATTGAAATCAGAAGGTTGTGTTTAGTGGGAATAGATATTGTTTCGGTCGTCACTCGCCACCGGAGGATCCGCCGGAAAGGCGGCTGTTCACCGGGGAGAAGTTCTCGCCGGAACCCTAAGAGAAAATTTTCTCTCATCTTCCTCTCTATCTACACACTTGTGTGTGTGTTTTTATTGGTGTTAGACAATTAGGTTAGGTTTAAAGTTGTGTAATGAACTTTGGGCATTTCTTAAAAAAAACCTGTGGGCTAGTTAAAGATTAAAACTTTGGGCTGTATTTTTAAAATTTTTGTCTGGGCTAACAAATAACAATTTGGTATATGGAATAATTTTTATTGGGCTATTTTTTCAAAAAGTGAGGTGTGAGTTAATTAACAAAAAGTTTTTTAAGAAAAGACCAGGATAACAATTTGTGGGTTGAGTTTGCTTAATTTTTGTTGGGTCATTAAAACAAAATATAAAAAATAATGATAATAAAACACAAAAACATAACTCATAATCGTATAATATTTTTGTTTTTTTAGATGATGAAGTGAATTTAATCATTTGTTTGAAAATGAATTTCACTGATGATCTTGAATCAGATAATGCCACAATGGCACAAAGTCGGTTTGACTGTTTTGCAGTTACAAAGAAAGAAAAATTGTCAGATTTGATTGATCGATTTTTAAAGGTGGCAAATAAGCTAAAGAAGTATGTTCCAAATCTCAATAATCATGAACAAATTCAAAAGCTTCTTAACTCTCTTCTGTCTACATGGAATCATCAAGTTAAAATATTGAAGCAAGAAAGAGATTATGTCGACACAAAACTTATGAATATGATTAACATGCTAAAATCTCAGTAGCTGGATATCCACAGAAAAGAATTTCAGCAAGCTATGTTCCCATATCATACCAACACGCTTAATACTGATCTTGTTTCTTCTGTAACAAGCATACTTGATTACAAAGCCGAGCTGATTGAAAAGATGAAATTATTACGGATTGATTTGGATTCAAATGTTAAAATTAAAGAAAATTGTGAAGCTCTGAGAGTTGATGCTGACAGTAAACCTAAATTTGAGAGAAATCAGGATAATGAAGACGAGAAAGATGATACTGGAAAGAAAGAGTTTAAAGATAAAGAAATGTTAAAATTCAAAGAAGAGGAACGACAAAAAATCACAAGTGTTTGTAACTGTGAGAAAAGTTTAGCTGCAGAAAGAACTATCATGGGCCTTCCTTATGAGACTGTTCAGGATATATGTTCATCTTCTTGCAAAATTAGATTATTTGGGATTTATAAGGCAACCGATTGTTATTGAAAAATGAAAAGAATTAAAAATAATTATTAGGAATTAAAGAAAAATAACATTGCTTTTTTAAGGAAACTTAATGAAGCATTGGATGAAAATGAACTTTTAAGAATAACTATTTAGGAGCGTAATGTTGAAATTAATATTCTGAGAGAAAGGGTTGTTTTAGCTCAATTTAAAATGACACAGCTTCAAACAAAGCTTGATAAATGGACCTTTTCACACATGAAAAAGGATGAGCTTATTGCTAAACAAGAGGCACAGGTAAAACATGGGATTAGATATCAAAACATGGGATGGTGAAACTGTATTTAATTCAATTCCCCTCCATCTACTTTATGTTATTCTCCAATTCCCAAACTTTATCCAACAAATGATTTAATTAATAAGAATTAATAGTTTGCATGCAGGCTTAGATGGAGTGAATCTTAAAGAGGTGCGAGATGTTATGATTCTACAATTGTATTGAATACAATAAACCGAATGCTGACAGTCCAGATAATGATTGTTCAGTTTTGGTTGTTTGTAATCTCTATCTCTACTATTTCTTCTAACTTCTTTGATAATTTTAAAGCAGGTGAAATTCCTACCTTTGAGCCTGTCGGGATTGTGAAAGAAGAGATAAATCGGGAATCTCCTAATCATCAAGCTCCGACAACAACACCATATCATATTCCTGTCAATCAAGATCCTTTGGAAGCTGATTTGTGTATCCGAGACTGGACAAGCTCAGATGATGAATCACACATAGAGGATCATGTTAGTTCATCAAAGATCAAGATATCACCTGAAATTGTCAAGTATCAAACGTTTCCAAAAGCTGAATCAAGACAAATACGACTCTCTTCTCCAATTGCAAAACAAGCTAGTCAACCAATGAAGTTCTCATCCACTGTTCAGCATAACAACATTCAAAACACGCAAGAATCTGTAACAACCTCAAAGCAATATCCAATTCCAATGCTTTTAAGGCCTGTTCCCGGGACACTTACAGCTGGTGAATCATTGCACATAAAACATATATTTCATCATATTACATAAAAACGTTGCAGCGGAAACCCTTAAACAAAACGTTCCATTTCAATATAATAGCTTTTTCCAAATAATACATCATTAACCAGTTACAAAATACATTGTTACGTTACATCATAAAAGCGTTAAATAAATGGATGCCATCCAAAAGAGCTGAACAGCCGCCCCTTGCGATATAAAAGTCAGCGTTGTTGAGTGAGTTCTAGTTTTATAATAAAACATACTTTTCTTTTGTTAAAACCATACTTTACTTTCATGCAATCATACATCATACGTACACATAGATAATAACATTATTATCTTCATCATTCGTTCGTTCATCATTACATTTTTTCTTTCCATCAAACCATGAACTTTACCCTTTAGTCTCCCGGTACTGGGCCGAAGCCTATCATAGACCTTTCATTATGGTGCACAGCACCTCTTGGCCATAATACCTAAGATAAAGTTCAGGCGTACCATTGTCATGTGCTATGCCCTTCCGTCCGTTGGTACTGGGCCAAAGCCTATCATAGACCTTCCATTACGGTACACAACACCTCATGGCCACAGTACCGAAGGCAAGCAACAATGGTTCCATACAAATGGTCAATCACAAAGAATGACCCCGATATACATCCTTCTGGGGTAGCGAACCCGCACACTGCTGGGCTAACACCTTACAAAGGGGCGTGTCCCGACATACAAGGCTTGCAAGACTTTCATTACTTTCATCATTCATTAATGCATGCATTCATCATGTTCCTCTTTTCATTATCTTTCACTTTACGTTACATAATACTTTCATTTTAATCATTAACATCCATCGTAAAGCCACGAGAAAGATAAACATACATCATAATTGTTAGGATCTGGTATTTGAACAAAACACCAATTGATTAACGCGTTAAACCAAACCAAATAGTGCGGAATCCTATTTTATTGGCGATCCAATCAGTGAGAACGCACGTAGACACAATAATGTATTGAATCTAACATCAAGAATCGATAGTAATCGATCTATAGCGTTCTATGAACTTGGAGTACGAACTTAGAGGCTTCTGGACGGCTAGGGTACGTCTGGAGTCGAAGTGTATTCAATGCTTACGTTTTTCCACGAATTAAGTGGTATTTATAGGTTAGGTTGCTCATTTGGGCGACTGAACCATTAATATTGTTCAGTCGTGTGATTGAGTTATACAGCTGGTCCATTCGCCCGACTGAGTGTTCAGCCGTGCGATTGAGCCAATCTTATGTGACAATCATACGACTGATCCAGTCTCCTGGTTTAGTCGTGCAACTGAGTCAGTCGTATGAAGTTGTTCATGCGTATTCGCATGATAACTTCATGTTGTTAAGTTTGAATGTATTAAATATCAGAAAGTTATTTATATTAATTCAATCAACCACAAACCTATATAATCAAGTCAATATGCGTTAAACAACTCATTAATGAAATATTAAACAAGACAAATCACAAATAAATATTCTCATTTCATTAAGTACCCGATATTACATAAGTGCAAGACATTCAAGACATATTACATTGAGATCAGGATCTAGGTACATATATGTATCAACAAACTCCCCCTTGGACCAAGATCTATCTATTTGTAGGATTCTGTGTGCCCAAGACACTTAGAATATTGATGTGGTTAGTACGTTATGATCCAAGTCGGGTTATACCCAATAACAAGCTTAGCAAACACCAATTAATATTTAATTGATGATATGATCATGCAGTTAAATATTTACACCAATTTAGAAAATGGGTTTTCTAAACAAGTTACATATGAGATGGAACAATTTATTAGGATATTTTGTTTAATAATATTATTTGTAATGTTATTTAAATAAGTTATATAACATTACAAATTAATAATGGGAGTGTATAGATTATACAATTAAAAGGTTAGTTGTATATATCTAGTAAGAGGACTATTTAACATACATAATGTGTGATAAAATTTAAGAGGGAAACCTTGTTTTTTTAACCTTGGCCGCCCTCCCCCCTTAATTCTTATTGGACCTTTGTGTCCTTGAAAACACACAAGTCCTGACTACTCTTGCACACCACTTACTCATCATTCAATACATGCAACCAAGAAAAAAAATAAACTTCTCTCTCTCTTTGTCTCTCGGCATAGGCAGCAGCATTTTGGAGTTTTGTTTTTGGTGTACTCTCCCTAGCAAGAGTGGTGTTTGCTTCACAAGCTTTGGGTATACAAGCTTGAGGGATCCTCTCCTTGGAGCCTTGGTCATTTTTGGAGCATCCAACATCTCCTTCTTGGTCGTTTTCTTGCTGCTGAAAGAGGTAGTAATCACAACTCATCATGGCTGTGATTTTATGTACATATACATATGTTCATAGCTTGTTTATTCACATATTATGATCCTTTGAAGGGTTTGTTTTATACATATAAATGTCATCATAAGGACATGATTTTCAGCTTATAAACAAAGTTATAATGCTAATCTTCCGCTGCGTTTTTGTGTAAGTTTAAATGGTTAAACTACGGTTTTGGTGTTCTAACAAACCCATCAATGGCATCAAGAACCGGTTATGTGGATAACTTGCTTGTTCTTGTTCTTTAAAATCGGTTTTAAAAGTTTATAATCACCTATTAGAGGCTGATTTTGGCTGATTTAGTAAACCCCAAGTCTTTCATAGTTATATCTTCATGCTTATGATTAAACTTTGAAAGATAGGAATGTCAACTGGTTCATATATTTGGATGTTGTTTGTTTGGACAAACAAACCCTAATTTTCATTTTATGTTGGCTGAAAATTTGGGTTTGATGGGTTTTATTTAGTTTGTTGAATGATGTTTATGATTGTTCTCTTGATAGTGCATAACCTAGCTTTTGGCCTTGTGTTGTTTGGATGATTGGAATGGTTGTTTTATTCATTCAATTGGGTTGTAATATTTATGTTTATTATTTGGGTTGTAATTATTTATTCATTTGGTTATGTAATTAATAGATTAGGTGCATTTCTTTTATTAGAAAAATGTATTAGGATACAATTTTTGTAAAAGAAAGATGCACAAGATCAAGACCAAAGATGGGCATCAAAGACATGGAACTTGAAGCATATGGATACAAGTTCAAGTGGGGGTCTATGATGACCTCAATTTTGTGTTGATTTCAACCCTTAGGAAAGACCAAATGACCGCACTTGTGATGGCAAACAAGTGTGGTCACAATAGTAGCTAAGGTTATGCACATTATGGTTGTTTATGCTTATGCTTGTTTGAATGTTTCTTATTTGATTGTATGGTTGAAATTTTGACATGCATTACAAACTAATTAACAAACTTAACAAGTTATAAAAATGATGGTTCTTAATCATTAAAATGTAATAAAAGTTTATTAAAATGATTTAATGATTTTAAAGATTAAAATAGGTTTTAATCAAAGGACCATAGGGTACCTTGTATTTGAAAGCATACAAATACAAGTACATAGAGTTTTCTAACTTGTATTATGAAATCTCTAAACATTTGGCAACAAGTTTAACACCGTCCTTTTGCGCAACACTTGAGTCATTGTAAACTCTTAATGTGATAAAGGTCACCCAACCATTTAGAGGGAACTTGTGACTCAAGGTGGGGATACCACATTAGTGGGATAAAGGTCACCTAACCACTTATATGGGTAACTCACATGTGTGTGCAAGTAGGGTAACTTGATTTGCAAACCATGTTAAATGGATCACCTACAATATGGTTTCCAAATGGTGTTGATGGGATTAACATGCCGACTTTACATATGATGTTTAAAATTGATCCCATACTTCTAGAAGTTGCACATGGTTGCAACCGTCAATAGTTGACCACCTTATTAATTTAAATCGTGGATAAAGGTCACCTAACCACAATTTAAATGTAATGTTGGGTTCTAGATTTTAATATAAAAATGACCTTAAAAGGCATTAATTATTAAAAAATAGCAATATCGAAAATACTAAAATATATATTGTTAAATTTTGTAGATGGCCACCAACAATGAAAATCACGATAACTCATCCGCGTCCAACCAATCATTACGAGCGATCCTCCAAAAGGAACTTCTAAATCATAACAACTTTATTAATTGGTATCGAAACTTGAGAATCGTTCTCAAGAAAGAGAGAAGATCATATGTTTTAGACGACCCTATCCCCGATCAACCTAGTGAGGATGATGAGGAGGCCTACAACGATTGGCTGAAGTACACTGAGGACTCAGTCCAAGTGTCTTGTCTCATGCTAGTGAGCATGACTCCGGATCTCCAAAAGGAGTATGAACATCACAGAGCTTACGACATGATAACCCAGCTAAAAGAAACGTTCCAACAGCAAGCAAGGGTTGAGCGCTTCGAAACGGTTCGAGCATTCCATGCATGTCGTATGGACGATAACCAATCTGTTTCATCTTATGTACTTAAGATGAAAGTCATATTGACCACCTCGAGAGGCTTAATTGTCCTGTCTCGAAGGAATTGGCCACAGATTTGATCCTTAATGGCCTTACCAAGAAGTTCGAGTCATTCGTGTTGAACTACAACATGAATGCTTGGGACAAAAGCATTGGTGAGCTTCACTCAATGCTGAAAACGGCCGAGGCGGCCATGGGTAAAAGGGTTTTACCTGTTCTCACCATCAATGAAGGTGGGAAGAAGAAAAGGCCTTATCCCGCACCCAAGGCAAAGGTTGCCAAGGGTAAGGGACCCATTTGGGGAAAGGGGAAAGGGGTGGTAAGGGTACCACCCAAACCATAAGAGAAGAAGCAAAAGGTTGCTACTTGTCACACCCTCAAAATCCACTTGCGGAGTTTTACCGCGAGGCGTGTGAACAAACCAGGATCACAGTCAATAGTTACTCAGAACGACTCTAAATGCCATAATTTAAACAAAATCAACCAAAATACAAACTTTAAACAATGCGGAAGCGTTTTGAAAACAACCCAAGTCTATAGCGAAAATATGACCAGCAAGTTCTATCCTACAGTATTTAAGGATATGCGTTACATGGATTTGTTTACCGTCGGCTAATTCCACAATGTATTTAGATTCTAAAGCAGAGGGTATATCACTTAAAAGACTACAGAACTTTAAGGACACAAAACTCCTATCAGCTCCAGTATCAAATAGTACCGTAGCAAAACAACCATTAACAGGAATCTACCAGTAACAGTTGTGGGATCATTTAGAGCCTCACCTGAGCCAATGACGAAGGCTCTCCTTTGGCTCCATCTTTATTGCCGCCATTTCCAGTGCCATTTCCACCATTGTTGTTATTATTACCATTGTTGTTGTTGTTACCATGGTTGTTGGTGTTGTTGTTGTTATTGTTGCCATTTCCGTTCCTCCTTAGTTGTGGGCAGTTTCGCTTGTAATGCCCTTCTTTCCCGCATTCAAAACAACCCTTGGGAGTTTCTTGAGATTGTTGTGGCCTCCTCATTAGTTCACCACGGCAATCCTTCGCAGCGTGTCCAATCTTTCCACACATTGACACTTGAAGCTATCACACCGTCCCACATGGTGGTAGTTACACCGTGGGCATTTGGGATGTCTGCCGCCGTAACCGCTGGGTCCTTGGTTATTTGGGGCAGTTTGGTTGAAATTGCGGTTATTATCGAACCGCCGCTGCTGCTGCTGAACTGGCTGTTGCAGCTGTTGGATTGTTGTTGACCGCCAGACGATGATGATGATGATTTGTTATTGCTGTTGCTGGGAGCATCCCACATCCTTTTGTTGTCGGGCACGCTCACCACAGCACCCCGTTTGGGTAACCGCCCTTGCTCTACCGCCTGATCAGTAAGTTTATGGGCAATTTGGATGGCCTGCTGAATCGTAGTCGGGTTAGAAGCTGTTACCATACTTTGGATTTCAGGCACCAATCCTCGTATGTAGTGCTCGATTCTCTTATGTGTCTCATTAACCATTCCTGGACATAATGTAGCCAACTCATGAGTACGGGTCGTGTAAGCCTCAATTTCTGAACCCTTCATCTTGAGTTGCCAGAATTCCATCTCCAGTTTTTGCACCTCGTTTCGAGGACTGTACTCCTCGATCATCATATCCTTGAACTCATTCCAGGGAAGTCCATTTGCCATCGCTTGTCCAAGCATCTGGACTTGCGCGTTCCACCAAGACAGAGCAGCACCCTCCAAAGTCCCGGTGGCATACTTTACTTGATCCGCCGGTGGACAGTTACATTTGGAGAAAACGGACTCAGTCTTCTCGAACCAGCGTACAAGCCCTACGGCACCCTCTGTACCGCTGTAGGTGTGTGATTTACAGTCCATGAAGGACTTGTATGTACACACTGGTGGTCCTGTTTTAACACAACACACATTAATCAAACATCCCCTACAGTTATAAAGGATATCAGATTTGTTTTTCTGTCATTGTTTACCTGCTGGCTGACCCGCGTGGGCAGCAGCCACTGCCGCCTGAACATGTTCATTAATTAGAGCAGCCAATTCTGCGGGAGCCATGTTAATAGCACCACCACCCTGTTCTCCGGTGCCACGTCCACGTCCGCGTCCACGACCACGTCCACGTCCGCGTCCACGAGCGTCCATTCTTTTCACTTTATATTCACAATACAATAATGAGTAACATCATACACATTTAACTCATTGAAGCGTAGTAAACAGTAAATGAAAGAAATAACGTATCATCACAATCACAACATTCATAACAAAAATAATAATCAAAGTAAATAAATTGCAATAAGTCACAATGTATTTAGCAATGTCAAAATTGAAGTTTTGTCGTTCGTGTGGGGAAACAACCCTTCCCACATAGGTTTCAAAAGAAAACACTACATAGTCTAAGTCATATAAAGAAGTCAATCGACAATGTCTGACCCATCACTATCATCCTCCATCTCCTCCGGTTCCTCTTCCTCGGTCCCTCCTCGGGATCCTCCTCATCCTCAGAGTCTGCGGCAGGAGCAGGAGCTATAGCAATCTGAAGTGCTGCTAGTTGAGCTTCTAAAATGGCAATCCTATTATCGGCTATGGCGTCCCGCTGTTCACGAGCAGTCACGCGTCCTTGGAGTGCCATAACACCATCTTGCATATGGTGACAACCGTTCAGCGTCTTCCCGTGTTCTTCCTTGAGTTCGTCCAATTGATGTCTCAGGTTGTACACCTCTTGCTGTAGTGTACAGACATCACTCGTGAGTCGTCTTACACGATGCTGTTCAGTATCCAGTGCAGCCATTAGTGCAGCAATCAGTTGCTCGTTGGACTGCGCCATTCGTGGGAGTGAAAGCATGGGCTGATTGGCATTGTTCCTAGTCCTTGGCTTTAGGACAGGTACGCGCTCCCTAAACATGATGTGGTCAACAAACCTAGGATAAGAACGCCAGTCTCGCGGAGGGTCACGCTTCATCAATGCGAACGGTTGATCCCAGTCAATCTCCTCTCGGGGATAAGCCAGTCGGGGCCAATCGAATCCATCATCAGGTACAGGTGCGGGAGGTGGGGATTCAGATCGTGTAGGTGATTCGGGTCGTTTACCCGAGCTCTTGAAGACGATGCCATGCTGCAGAGAGTGTGACGTGTATGCCAATGAGTATACAGTAAATGGGAGTAAGGCACAGGTAACTAATTAACTGTGTGCGGTTATAGTCTAGTGTGTATGCAACCTAGTTCCCTATAACCAATGGCTCTGATACCAATCTGTCACACCCTTAAAATCCACTTGCGGAGTTTTACCGTGAGGCGTGTGAACAAACCAGGATCACAGTCAATAGTTACTCAGAACGACTCTAAATGCCATAATTTAAACAAAATCAACCAAAATACAAACTTTAAACAATGCGGAAGCGTTTTGAAAACAACCCAAGTCAATAAAGTATAACTATGGCAAAACAAGTGCCAACCCAAAAGAGTAAACTATAATTGTTAAAATGTTAAATTGTCTTGAAGCATCGTGTCTTAAAATGCAATGAACCGTGCAGTGCTCCTATGGCAAGCAAGCTAAGGACCTGAGAAAAGCATACTAAAATGTCAACACATAGGTTGGTGAGTTCAAGAGTTTGAGTTCAATAAACATGTAAACAGTTGTGATAAAGTAGTGTATGGTAATAGATAGCTAGTCTATTATCAGTAAATATTAATACATAGTGATTTTGCAATTGAAGCTGACTGTGATAGTTGTTGCCTCCTGTCACGACTTACCATGTCGTGACAATGTTCAATAGGACAAATTGCACCCGGTTGACCTCGAGTCACACAGGTGGGGCTCGTCAGACCCAGTAGTACTACCCAAGTTTCCCCGCTATCAAATATTAACAATTCAAAAGTGTGAGGACTTTTCCCATGGTAAACCGCACTATATTAATATTATACACAACTTAAATATTTAAAAGCGTTCGTACAAATACCAGTATGCTATCTCCCCCAGAAGAGATTAAATAAAGAGTGGGGCAAGAACTCACCTGATGTATGCAAAGAGTACTTAGGGTTTATTTGAGAAACGAGAGGATAGCCAACCTTCAAAGGTTACCTAGATCATGTGAGTACATAGGTACGTGTAGATAAAAGACATGTGAAACCCTAATCATACCAAAACCAAAGACTCAAGCTTCCAGAAAAATAGACACGTTTGACCTAGTTGACCCATTTGACCCGTTGGTGACATTATGAGTTATAATTCAAATAAAGCCAATGAGCACATACAACATACATGATTAACATTCAAAAGTATCATACGTATGCTATATCAACCAGGTGTATCACTTAGATCATCATACAATCAAGTACTATACAAGTCATGCGAATCTAGAACATTAACATATTCATTAGTTATAATACAACTAACATGTCACACAAAGTTCAACCATTCATCACATGCCATGTGAAGTCACTCACGACTTCACATCCTAAACCCTGCCAATCCTACTAAGTAGGGGCCTCAGATCCGCACACGTGTATAATGATCATAACCATATTCTTTAAGCATATGCATTGCATTCACAACATCACAACAATCAATTACCAGTCCCAAGCATGATGTCCTACTACTACACAACATCCAAACCATACATGATCACCAAAGTCCAAATATCACCCATGATTATCCAAGCATGCCATACAACTAATTAACACGTTCTATCACACTAGAATTTATCCTTGAACATACTAGCAGGCTCCTATCATCCCAAACATGATCATAACATCATACTTCAACGTTTACACGAATAAAGTTTCCCTTTTGGGAAAGAACATCCCAAAATCTATCAAACATCCAAAGCATACATGAATTCATCAATAATATACCAATTCAAGCTCATACTAACATCTAAGCATAATCAACCACATCCAAACATCATAACTCATCAATTCATATACAAAAGTTACTATCTTAGTAATGTATGAACTATAACATGTTTTCTTGAATTTCCAATGATCACAAAAACAATCTAACATCTAATTATCACCAAGAACACATCCATAACATCATAACATCCATAGTTCAACATTTCATGCAAATAAAGTTACTATTATTAGTAACCTATGAACATCAACCCTAAATCATCAATTTCTTGCAAGATTCATGATTCCTAACATTCATACAACTTATTAATCACCACACATTCATCAAACAACCATCATTCACCATAATCATGCCCAAAATCGAATTAGGGTTTGACTAGAATCAAAACCCATGATTAACCCACTAACAACATGTAATTCATCCATGATCGACGTTAACTAACATGTATTCAACCTAACTAACATATAAACATCATCAAACAACATCCAATTCGATCCCATGAGGGTCAATTTCACTTCCAAGGTTCGGCCATAAACAAACACTCACAAAAACATGAAAAATCTAACCTTAAACGTGTTATAACTTGCAATTGATGATTCTAACGTGTTCTAAACCTTGAAATCGACCAAAATTGATGCTTCCTTGATGATTCTAGGCTGAATTCGAAGAGAAGAGGGGAAGAGAGCGTGGATCGCGGCCGAAGGGGGGGTGGATTAGGGTTTGGGTTTGTTTTATTAAATTTTAATTTACATATTTACCCTTTTAACCCTTGTAATTTGTATTTTATAAAAACTAGGCTTTAAACCCTTGTAAGGTGTTTTTAACTTCATAATATAAAGATATAAACTTATAAATTCATTATATATCTTATCTTTATAAAAACACAAGACATACGAATAAATAGGCACGTTTCCGCGTTACGCGATAAATTTTCTAATTAACCTTTTAAAAATGTGTAAACACATAAACATAACCAATACTCACATAATCACTTAGATTCACATCAAATTAACATTATTCATTATTATTAGGTCACCAACGTTAAACGACAACTAGTGTGTGCTCACGACACGTGTACACAAGACTTAACGGAACTAACGGAGCTTGGTAACGGAAATTTACCGGATGTCACATTATCCCCATGTTGAAAGAATTTTCGTCCCGAAAATTGCGTTACATGGTGAGAGTGTTCCATCACGGGTTTCCATCACTGGTCTACTGCATTGGCACACAGAAATCGAAATCGGGTGAGTTTTGGATGAGTTGTCACACTACTAATGACCCATGCTTCGAGTGTGGGGAGATTGGACATTGGGCAAGGAATTGTCCCGTCCATCTCCAAGAGTTGAAAGCAAAGAGGGATGTCAGGTAGACCTTAGGTACAACATACATGATTCATATTGATCTTAATGTTACATCTTCAAACACATGGGTATTAGATACCGGGTGTGGAACTCATATTTGCAATTTGTTGTAGGGGTTCACAAGAAGTAGAGACTTCAATCAAGGGGATGTAAGCCTCTTCACGGGCAATGGAACTAAAGTCTTAGTTGAAGCTCGTAGGGACTACATCCTAAAACTTCCAAATGGCTTGGATATTATTTTGAAGAATGTTTTATATGCTCCTATTTTGACTAGGAACATTATTTCTGTATCCAATTAAGACATTATGATTATGTATTATCTTTTGTTGAAAATGATATTCATGTTTCTTTAAATGATATGTTCTATTTTAAAGCTATTCCCATTAATGGTATTTATGAATTGGTTCATGAAAATACTTTAAATGGTTCATTGTACCAAACTAACACCAAGAAACTCAAGTTGGATTTGAGTGACACCTATCTTTGGCATTGTCGTCTTGGTCATATAAACAAGAAATGTATACAAACACTTCAAAAGAATGGTATTTTAAAAAAAATGAATGTGATTCATTTGATGTTTGTGAATCTTGTTTACAAGGAAAAATGACTAAGGCTCCCTTTAGTGGAACTAATGAAAGGGCAAAAGATTTATTAGGAATCATACATTTGGATGTATGTGGTCCTTTTAAACCAATGACTAGGAATGGTGAAAGATACTTCATCACCTTTACCGACGATTATAGTCGCTATGGGTATGTGTACTTATTAAAGCATAAAGATGAAGCTTTTGAAATGTTCAAAATCTTCAAGAATGAAGTAGAAAATCAACTCAACAAGTCAATTAAAGTTCTCCGTACCGATAGAGGAGGTGAATACCTAAGTGATGTTTTTCAAGATCATCTTAGGAGTTGTGGGATTGTCTCACAACTCACTCCACCTGGAACACCACAACATAATGGTGTGTCTGAAAGGAGAAATCGAACCTTATTGGATATGGTCCGATCTATGATGGCTAAAAGCACATTACCTCTATCATTTTGGGGTTTCGCTTTGCTCTCCGCGGCCCGTATTCTAAATATGGCCCCAACCAAAAAGGTGGAAAGGACACCTTTTGAGATATGGCATGGAAGAGTTCCATCCCTATCATACTTAAGGGTCTGGGGTTGTGAGGCTTATGTTAAGACTCCCACCTTAAACAAATTAGAAGTCTGATCCACCAAGTGTATCTTTGTTGGATATCCTAGAGATTCTATGGGATATTATTTCTATGATCCACTGGAACAAAAGGTGTTTGTTGCCAGAAAGGGTGAGTTCTTAGAAGCAAAGTTCCTTATGGAAGGAGCTAGCAGTAGAACAGTGGATCTTGAGGAAGATCAAGAACCACAACCCGATGCACGTTTGGTTGAAACTAGCACTCAACATGAGGATGTTGAGGATGATCAAGGGGTTGATCAATACACACAAGACGTTCGCAGAAGTGGTAGAACTAGTAATCCACCTGAAAGATACAGATTTTTCATGGATGGATGCTATGTGGTAGATTCAGATGAACCAACCATATACCATAATGCAGTGTCCAATTCGGATTGTGACAAATGGCTTGAAGCCATGAACGTTGAGATGCAATCCATGTATGACAATCAAGTTTGGGAACTTGTTGTACCACCTCTTAATTCCAAGATAGTTGGAAGTAAGTGGGTTTTCAAGAAGAAAACCGATATGCATGGAAACTTGGATACTTATAAAGCTAAACTTGTAGAAAAGGGTTTCACTCAAACTCAAGGGGTTGACTATGATGAAACTTCTCACCTGTTGCGATGCTAAAGTCTATAAGGATACTGTTCGCCATAGCTGCTCATTACGATTATGAGATTTGGCAAATGGATGTCAAAACCGCTTTCCTAAATGGATATCTTGAGGAAGATGTCTATATGGTTCGGCCTAAGGTTTTGTCGGTCCAAAACATCCTAATAAAGTATGCAAGTTAAAAAAATCAATCTATGGATTGAAACAAGCATCGAGAAGCTGGAATCACCATTTTGATGAGGAAGTAAAGAAATTTGGCTTCATCAAAAATGCTGATGAGCTTGTGTGTATAAGAAGGCTAGTAGGAGCACAGTAACTTTCCTAGTATTGTATGTTGATGACATACTACTATTTGGAAATGACATTCCAACCTGGAAGGTGTAAAAACTTTGCTTGGAAGTTGTTTTTCCATTAAGGATCTTGGTGAAGCCGCCTATATTCTGGGAATAAAGATCTATATGGATAGATCAAGGCGGTTGATTGGTTAAATCAAAGTGCGTATATTGATAAAATCTTGAAAAGGTTCAAGATGGAGAACTCTAAGAAAGGTACCGTACCTATTCAAAGAGGAACGATATTGAGTATGATCAATGTCCAAGCTCAAAGGATGAGCAAGATAAAATGAAGGCAAACCCATACGCATCTACTATTGGATCCATCATGTATGCGATGATATGCACTCGACCGGACGTGTCATGCGCCTTAAGCATGACAAGCCGTTAGCAGCAAAATCCTGGAAACAGTCATTGGATGGCTGTTAAGAAGATACTTAAGTACCTAAGGAGGACAAGAGATATGTTCTTAATCTATGGATCTGGTGATAAGGAACTCGTTGTAAAAGGTTACACGGATGCGAGTTTCCAAACCGTTCGTGACGATTCACGATCACAATCGGGATACATTTTCATTCTGAATGGAGGAGCGGTCTCTTGGAAGAGCTCCAAGCAGGATGTGGTGGCTCTATCAACTACAGAATCAGAATACGTCGCCGCCTCATTGGCAGCTCAAGAAGCTGCATGGTTGAAGAAATTCATTACCGATCTAGGGGTTGTCCCTTCCATTCAGGACCCCCTAGAGATCTTTTGTGACAACGAGGGTGCGATTGCTCAAATCAAGGAACCCCGTGCTCATCAAAGAATAGGCACATTGAGCGGAGATTCAACTACATACGAGATGAAGTTGAAAAAGGAAAGATACGTATTCGCAAAGTTCACACGGATCAAAACATTGCGGATCCTCTCACGAAGCTCCTTGAAAAGGCAAAGCATGAAGGTCATACTTGTGCCATGGGAATTCGATATTCTAGTGATTGGATTTGATTTGTAAATTTTGTGTTTGGATATATAGATCTCTTTATTATTTAAATAAAATTATTTGGTTATAATGTTTCAATAAATGTTCCAATTTAGCATGTTTAATCCATGAGTACATTGTTTACTCTAAATGTCCGTAGTCGTTCAGACTTGTGGGAACAAGTATTGAGGATAAGACTATTATGAACTTGGATTGGTTGATATTCATAAGGATGAATACAGAGCATTAGGTTGCTACCAAGGTTCATAGATATTTGTGGGATACAAATATTGGACTAACCCGCATCTCAAATTTTACTACATGGAATCTTATTGATTAATCATAAGTAAATTTGAGTAAAGGAGAATATCATTTGGTATCCTCAGACCTGAGATACATATTGGGTTTTGATATTCACCAAGTGTTATACCTTGAGCTTATTCTTCACTATCCTGAAATAGTGGACAGTACATAAGGGTATGTTCAGGTATGACACGAGGTGTTTGTGAGAAACGTATGTGGTCAAGATGGAATTTGTTCCTCTTATTCGTTGAGAGTTAGATGTCTAAGCCCTGATTAAGTTAAATCAACGAGGAATGATCATTCTGTGTCCTTGGATTTAACATGACATCTATAACAAAAGGATAGATGATTGATTCACCTAAATCATTTCAAGTAGGGTACTTGAAAGGGATGATGTTATTGAATGGCTATAAGTCATGCGTATTAAGGGTAGTAAACCGTTGTTAGGCGGTATTTACTGCTTGCATCAATCTTCTATGAATCTTGGGCAAGTGGGAGATTGTAGGATTCTGTGTGCCCAAGACACTTAGAATATTGATGTGGTTAGTACGTTATGATCAAGTTGGGTTATATCCAATAACAAG
Organism: Flaveria trinervia; assembly: GCA_025506515.1. Taxonomy (NCBI): domain Eukaryota; kingdom Viridiplantae; phylum Streptophyta; class Magnoliopsida; order Asterales; family Asteraceae; genus Flaveria; species Flaveria trinervia. The sequence goes on along the minus strand of CM046449.1, from coordinate 9,441,974 downwards.
CTTAGAAAACACCAATTAATATTTAATTGATGATATGATCATGCAATTAAATATTTACACCAATTTAGAAAATGGGTTTCTAAACAAGTTGCATATGAGATGGAACAATTTATTAGGATATTTTGTTCAATAATATTATTTGTAATGTTATTTAAATAAGTTAGATAACATTACAAATTAATAATGGGAGTGTATAGATTATACAATTAAAAGGTTAGTTGTATATATCTAGTAAGAGGACTAGTTAACATACATAATATGTGATAAAATTTAAGAGGGAAACCTTGTTTTTTTTTAACCTTGGCCACCCTCCCCCCTTAATTCTCATTGGACCTTTGTGTCCTTGAAAACACACAAGTCTTGACTACTCTTGCACACCACTTACTCATCATTCAATACATGCAACCAAGAAAAAAAATAAACTTCTCTCTCTCTCTTTGTCTCTCGGCATAGGCAGCAGCATTTTAGAGTTTTGTTTTTGGGTTTTTGGTGTACTCTCCCTAGCAAGAGTAGTGTTTGCTTCACAAGCTTTGGGTATACAAGCTTGAGGGATCCTCTCCTTGGAGCCTTGGTCATTTTTGGAGCATCCAACATCTCCTTCTTGGTCGTTTTCTTGCTGCTGAAAGAGGTAGTAATCACTGCTCATCGTGGCTGTGATTTTATGTACATATACAATCTTCATAGCTTGTTTATTCACATATTATGATCCTTTGATTATGGGTTTGTTTTATACATATAAATGTCATCATAAGGACATGATTTTCAGCTTATAAACAAAGTTATAATGCTAATCTTCCGCTGCGTTTTTGTGTAAGTTTAAATGGTTAAACTACGGTTTTGGTGTTCTAACAAACCCATCACTATTGTCTAACATCTTTCATAATTTCGTCAAACTTCTTGTACTTAGCTTCTCTGGTGACTCCTGTATTTATCTCGAAAGCAAAACAGAGTCGTATCACCTTCTGGAATTGTAAAGCTTGTACAATATCTTGTGAGTCATAGAACAGTGGCCACTTGTATAAAGTATAACATCTTTTGCTGACAAGTTGGTGAGCCACATTGGGTCAAACACCCTAATGGTTTCCATTGTACCATTTCTGTTTAAGACTATCACGTGTAACACCCGGATTTATTATTTTGAAGCCGGTGAAGAAAGAAAAGAAAATAAAGTCCAAAAGTCGAGGGACCAAACTCGCCAACGAAGAAAAGTTGGGAAATGTGGTGATATATGTAGGGAGAGGGCTGCCCACTCTCCCCACACTCACATTTCAGCTCACAAAAAAAGAATAGAGAGAAAGAAGAGAAAAAGGAGGAAAAAGTGTTGGTTCGGGTCGATTCGGTCGCCAAAATCGTCGTGAAGCAAGCCGAATCGAAGCTCTTGTTGTTGTGCTCGTTTAGGTGAGTTCTAGGACCCCTTTTTTACTTGTTTTCAAACGATTTGGGCTGGAAAACATCTGAAATCGAGTTTTCGTATGTGTGTAAGTTGACCCGTTTGTGTATGTAATGTATATGTATGACGCAATTGTGACTTGATTTCTTGCTTGGTTGTGCTTGAATGATGTTATGGTATGCATCCCTAAGGTTTAGGATGGTCGATTTAGGCTTAAAATGGGTTTAGATGAGTTTGGAGGCCGAAAACCCTCGGCTGCAGTCGGGTTGAACTGCATTCTGCATCAGTTAGGGTTAGGCGCCCGACTGGAGGCCGAATGGAGGCCATGCGGCCGATTAGGGTGCGATTGGGGTCCATTCGCACGATTGGGGTTCATTCGCACGACTGGAGGGCCAGTCGCATGGGGGTCATGCGACTGAAGGTCCATTCGCACGACTGAAAGTCCAGTCGCATAGGTGCTCATCCGCATTGTCCATTCGCACGACTGGATGTTCATTCGCATAGGTGTTCATCCGTATTAGTTCAATCGCATGATGTTCAGTCGCCTGGAGGCCATGCGACTGAAGGGTGTCCATACGCCCGAATAGGGCTGTTGAACCCGAGGAAGGTGTAGATTAACTTCTGACTTTCGGGGGAAAGTGCAGATGTAAGTTTGATGTAAAGGTTCCCATAAGTGTTTTTAAGATGACGATCGAGGTCTTAGAAAGCATGTTGGGCATGATGATGATGATGATGATGTTGCACTTTATGTATGTATGATGTTGCCATGTATGATGTGATGTTGATGCATGTTTATGTTCCTTATGCGATGTATAATATCTTTCCTGTGGCTTTACTTGTTATGATGAATGAACGAAGTATTATGTAACGTAAAGTGAAAGATAAAGGAAGAGGAACATGATGAACGAAGGTGAACGTCTTGCACACATCGGATACGGGTCCCCCTTGGTGATTGACCCCAAATGTAGAACCTCTACCGCTCACCCCTAGTACTGTGGCATACGTTTAGCTGTCATTCGTTGACTTCGGCCCAGTAGCTAAGACTGACGGTTACTCCTAGTACCGCGGCATACGTTTAGCTGTCATTCGTTGACTTCGGCCCGGTAGCTACGACTAACCGGGGTGTAGCACATGGTATGGTTCGGGATGATGTCCAATGCGCAAGTAAGGTAATGAAAGAGGAATGAACGAATGAAGGAAGATAATAATGATATTATTTATGTGTACGTATGATGTGTGATCATGTAAAAGTACGAACGGTTTTATCTGAAAGTAAAGTATGTTTTATTTATAAAACTAGAACTCACTCAGCAACGCTGACTTTGATGTGTTTCCAGTTGGCAGGTAATGATTGCTGAGGATGGCACGGGCGACTACTCAGCCCTTTTGGGATGGCATTCTTTGATTAATGTTTTTGCATTGTAATGCGAACAAACGATTTTTGTAATGAATGTTGTATTAGTTTGCAAAAGCATTTACATGGAAATGAAAGTTGTTTTAGTTTTCCGCTACGATTTATTAAATACAAATGTATTATATGTTTTATGTGCGATGAGAACCCAGCTGTAAGCGTCCCGGGAACGGGGCCTTACAAGTTGGTATCAGAGCCAAAGTTTAAGTGAAATGGGTAAATTTTCAAAATAAACCTAATCTTAACTGAGAATGGGACGGAAAGGGAATGGGATGCCAAACTGAGCTGCGTGCCATCAGGTATTTTCGTAAAGTTAACCGGTTTTATGTGCGCATGGTATGTGTTATGTGTATTGTAGGTTTAAATACTGATGTAGTCAGGACAGGTAATACTTGGGTATGAAGAGTAAAGTAAGTGGCTAATCACAACTGGCCACTGTAATTAGGGACTTACTATACTTGACATAAACTGAGCTGTTCCCTTGAATGACCGTGTTGGTGTTTGAATCTTTCAGTGTGCGGTGATGGCTGGAGGTAGATCTTCGAAAGCTTCTAGGGGTGGAGGTCACAGTGCTGAACCGCGACCCAAGAGAGGGAGACCCAGAGTTGAGAGGGTGGTTCATGAAGAACCAGAGACCCCTCATCCGGAGGGTGGCGACGAAAGCGCCAATCTGAGAGCCTCAGTAAAAGAGGCTGTGTAGAAGAAGTACATCAGGTCATGCAGACGATCTTACCGTCTATGGTGACCGAAGTTATTAAGGCTGTACGAGAAGGGGAAAGAAAAGAAAGAAACGATCCTCGGGGGGACGGAACAACCAGAGCCCGAAACGGTTCTGTCTGATGAAGAAGAAGAAGAAGAGCCTGTGCCAGAGGCAGTGCGAGGATGTAATTATGGGGCTTTTATGAGATGCAAGCCCCCTACTTTTGATGGAAACGGCACTGCTGCAGCTGCTCACCGGTGGGTGAGGGAAATGGAAGCTGTTCTCGATATCAGCGAGTGTCGAGAGGACCAAAAGGTGAGGTTTGCTACCCACTCTTTTGTGGATTCAGCTCTGTGTTGTGGGATAACATTGTCCAAGCAGAAGGTAATCGGGCGATCGGAGAATGAAATGGCCCGAGTTGAAGAAGATGGTGATTGAGGAGTTCTGTCCTCACAGAGAAATGGATAAGTTGGAAAGGGAGTTTTTATAGTTGGAGGCTGGAACCATGACACACCAGCAGTATACCACCAAGTTAATGAAATGGCACGGCTTGTGCCTGATCAGGTGACGCCTCTGTCTCGGAAAATCAAGAGGTATATTCAGGGTTTACCGGTGGATGTTCGCCGGCATATGATCGCCGCCCGGCCAAGCACGTTTAGGTCGGCGGTTGATTTGGCAGGAGGCTGTATGACGAGCGGGAGGTGGTGGTGACTGAAGCAAGTAAGAAGGGTGTGGTGATCGGAACTGGAACGGGAAACGGTTTGGTCGGGGTGATGCCCCGATGGGTAACAAAAAGGCACGGGTGGATGAGCGCCGTGTGGTCACTTCAAGTGCGGGGTCGAAAAGGTGTGGCAAGTGTGGAAGGGAGCACAGCGGGGAATGTAGGTTTGGATCAAACTTGTGCTTCAAGTGTGGGAAGACAGGGCATGTGGCAAAGGATTGCATGTAGAGCAATGTTTTAACTGTGGGGAAACTGGTCATATGAGCAGAGATTGTAAGAAGTCGAGGACTGAGGGTTCAAGGGTGAAGAAGACGGGAAGTGATGGACCGAGGGCGAGCGCCAGGGCGTTCACCATGACACAGGAGGAGGCTAGGACGGACCCTGACGTTGTGTCCGGTACGTTTCTAGTGAACCAGACTTTAGCTTCTGTGTTATTTGATTCGGGTGCTAGTAAGAGTTTTATTTCTGCTGCTTTCTGTGCTAAGCTGCCTGTTAGTAGTAGACGTGTTGATGCGCCATTCGATGTAGAAACTGCCATAGGTAAGTCTACCAGGATTTCTGAGATGATAGAGAAGTGTGATGTGGAGCTTGAGGGTCATAGGTTTCCTGTTAGACCGTTTGTGATGACCTTGGGTGGTTTCGATTTGGTTCTCGGGATGGATTGGTTGGCAGATTTCGAGGCGAACATTGTGTGTCGCAAGAAAATGGTTTGGTTGACAGCGCCTGACGGAAGTTCGGTAACGGTTTATGGTGATCGGGTTACTACGATTCCGAAGGTGATCTCAATGGCGGTGGCGGGAAAGTGTATGAGGCGTGGATGTGGCGCCTACTTGGCTTATGTAAAGGATGTGAATACACCAACACCATAACTAGCTGATGTACTAGTTGTGTGTGACTTTCCAGATGTGTTCCCAGAAGACTTATCAGGAGTGCCACCTGACAGAGAGATTAATTTCAGATTGATCTGATACCGGGTGCCCAACCTGTTGCCAAGGCCCCATATCGGTTGGCTCCAACCGAGATGAAAGAGTTGATGGAGCAGTTGCGAGAGCTGCTTGATAAGGGGTTCATTAGACCGAGTATCTCTCCTTGGGGTGCTCCGGTCCTATTTGTAAAGAAGAAGGATGTAGTATGAGGATGTGCATTGACTACCGCGAACTGAACAAGTTGACAGTGAAGAACCGCTACCCCTTACCGAGGATAGATGATTTGTTCGATCAGCTTCAGGGTGCTAGTTGGTTCTCGAGGATAGATCTTCGATCTGGTTATCATCAGTTGAAGGTGAAGGAGCAAGATATCCCTAAAACAGCTTTCCGTACGCGTTATGGTCATTACGAGTTTCTTGTCATGTCCTTTGGTTTGACCACGCGCCAGCTGCTTTTATGGATCTGATGAACCGTGTGTGTCGGCCTATGTTGGATAAATCAGTGATTGTGTTTATTGATGATATCCTGATTTATTCAAGAGCGAGACTGAGCATGCCGGTCACATTCGAGAGGTTCTAGAGACGTTGAGAAGGGAGAAATTGTATGCTAAATTCTCCAAGCGCATTTTGGTTGCGCGAAGTTCAGATTTTGGGTCATGTGGTGAATCCTGATGGGATTATGTTGACCCGGCGAAGGTGGAGGCGGTTATGCAATGGAAGTCACCAAAGACGCCATCCGAGATCCGTAGTTTCTTGGGCTTGGCGGGCTACTATAGAAGATTCATCTAAGACTTCTCTAAGATTGCTTCTCCACTAACTAAGTTGACCCGAAAGGATGTGAAATTTGTATGGGGTCAAGCTCAAGAGAAGGCGTTCGAAGAGCTGAAGGCAAGACGACTCAAGCTCCTGTTCTGTCATTACCCGATGGAAGCGAAGATTTGGTGGTTATTCTGATGCTTCCTACTCAGGGTTGGGGTGTGTGTTAATGCAGAGAGGGAAGGTTATAGCCTATGCATCTCGACAGTTAAAGGTTCATGAGGTTAATTATCCTACTCATGACTTGGAGTTAGCAGCCGTGGTCTTTGCATTGAAGATCTGGAGGCACTATCTTTACGGGACGAAGTGCACCATATTCACCGATCATAAAAGCTTGAAGTATTTCTCGAGCAAAAGGATCTGAACATGAGGCAGAGGAGATGGTTGGAACTTATAAAGGATTATGATTGCGAGATCCATTACCATCCGGGCAAAGCTAATGTGGTGGCGGATGCCCTTAGCCGAAAAGAGGCCCGAACCGATTCGGGTGAAAGCTTATCAATTAATCATGACCTCCGATGTGATGAAGCAAGTTAAGGAGTTTCAAGAGGCATTGAAAGAAGATCACCTTAACTCGGAAAGAATGAGAGGTCTGGTTGGGGAATTGGGTGAAAACACACTCGGTGTTAGAACTCGATTTGGTCGTGTGTGGATTCCTCGTTTTGGGGATCTACGGTGAAGATATGGATGAAGCCCACAAGACTCGATACTCCATTCATCCTGGTGCCACGAAAATGTACCATGACATGAAGAAAGATTATTGTGGCCGGGTATGAGCGCGACGTGGTGGAGTATGTGAGTAAGTGCCTTACTTGCTTACAGGTGAAGGCAGAGCATCAAAACCGTATGGGAAGATACAACCTTTGGATATACCGGAATGGAAATGGGAGCACATCACCATGGACTTCATTACGAAGCTGCCGCGTACCCCGAAAGGGTACGATGCCATATGGGTGATAGTTGATCGTCTGACGAAGAGCGCTCATTTTCTACCGATCCGCGAGACGTATTCATCGGAGAGGTTGGCTGATCTGTTCATCAAGGAAATTGTAACTCGTCATGGTGTGCCGGTGTCTATTGTGTCTGATCGTGACACTTGGTTTACATCTAAATTTTGGAAGAAATTCCACGACGCTATGGGGACGAGGTTACATATTAGCACGGCTTATCACCCCGACTGATGGTCAGTCAGAAAGGACCATTCAGACACTGGAAGACATGCTTCGGGCGTGTGTGATCGATTTTGGTGGAAGTTGGGATGACCACTTGCTGTTAGCTGAATTCTCATACAACAACAACTATCATGCCAGTATTGGTATGCCACCATATGAGATGCTATACGGTAGGAGATGCAGAACACCCGTTGTTGGGGTGATATTGGTCAGAAGGAATTGGGGAGCGTCGAGGTAATCGAGGCTACGACAGAGAAGCTTGAAAAGATTAAAGCCTTCATGAAGGCACCAAGGATAGACAGAAGTCGTATGCCGATAAGCGACGTGGGCCAATTGAGTTCCAGGTGGGTGACCTGGTTATGCTGAAAGTCTCACCTTGGAAGGGTATTATCAGATTCAGAAAGCGGGGCAAGTTGAGCCAAGATATATAGGGCCTTTCCGAATCATTGCTCGTAGTAGAGAGTGGCCTATAGATTGGAGTTGCCGATGAGTTAAGTGGAATTCACCCGACATTCCATGTATCTCATTTAAGGAAGTGCTTAGCAGAATGAAGATATGATTGTCCCATTGGAAGATATTGAAGTAGACGAAAGGCTCAACTATGTGAGCAACCAGTGGCAATCATCGATCGTAAGGAAAAGAGGCTAAGGAATAAAGTGGTTCCTCTTGTGCGTGTACAGTGGAAGCACAGGAAGGGATCCGAGTCAACGTGGGAGACTGAAGAAGAAATGAGACAGCATTATCCACGTTTGTTCGACGAATAACAGGTTTCGGGGATGAATAACAGGTTTCGGGGACGAAACCTATTTAAGGGGGGTGGACTTTTAACACCCGATATTTATTATTGAAGCCGGTGAAGAAAGAAAAGAAAATAAAGTCCAAAAGTCGAGGGACCAAACTCGCCAACAAAGAAAAGTTGGGAAATGTGGTTATATATGTAGGGAGAGGGCTGCCCACTCCCCACACTCACTTCAGCTCACAAAAAGAAGAATAGAGAGAAAGAGAGAAAAAAGGAGGAAAAAGTGTTGGTTCGGGTCGTCGGGTCGCCAAAATCGTCGTGAAGCAAGCGAATCGAAGCTCTTGTTGTTGTGCTCGTTTAGGTGAGTTCTAGGACCCCTCTTTTACTTGTTTTCAAACGATTTGGGGCGGGAAACATCTGAAATCGAGTTTTTCGTATGTGTGTAAGTTGACCCGTTTGTGTATGTGTATGTATATGTATGACGCGATTGTGACTTGATTTCTGCTTGGTTGTGCTTGAATGATGTTATGGTATGCATCCCTAAGGTTAGGATGGTCGATTAGGCTTAAAATGGGTTTAGATGAGTTTGGAGGCCGAAAACCCTCGGCTGCAGTCGGGTTGAACTGCATTCTGCATCAGTTAGGGTTAGGCGACCGACGGAGGCCGAATGGAGGCCATGCGGCCGATTAGGGTGCGATTGGGGTCCACCGCGCACGATTGGGGTTCATTCGCACGACTGGAGGCCAGTCGCATGGGTTGTTGGACCAAAAGAACCAATGAGCCAAGATCAGAAAACCTCTAAGTCCACATGGTATCACAACAACTGCTGAAAGCCTCATCAGTAGTTTGACAAGTGCTGAAGACTTCAACAGCTGAAGATCAAGTGCTGAAGACCTCAACAGCTGAAGAACCAAGTGCTGAAGTACAACAGCTGAAGAACACAAGTGCTGAAGCTGAAAGACCAAAGTACTGAAGTACAACAGCTGAAGAGTTACAAGTGCTGAAGATCAACAACTGATGTACAAGGTCTGAAGACAAAGACTGAAGACATCAGCTGATGATATCTACCGAAGTCATCAGCTGATGAAACACCTGAAGGTCAAAGTCTGAAGATCAAGTACTGAAGCCTCAGTAGTTGTCACAACTGCTGAAGAGTACTTCTTCAGTAGTTGTGATATCAGTAGTTTTATTTTTTATGTTTCAGTAGTTTTGTAAAACGACTGAAGAGCTTGTTCTTCAGTCGTTGTAGTTTCAGTAGTTTTATATTTTGTACTTAACATGCTGATATGTTCTCAGTAGTTGTGAACATTTCAGTAGTTTGTTAAGAATTAGTTATTTTTGTATTAGATCTGCCAGTTGTCACTTTCCGTGATAACAGCAGTGATGTTGCACTCTATATAAGGAGTGACAACCTATTGTAATGATAGATGAATGAGTGAATGAATGGAATGAATGCTTGATTTGATTAGAAATATTCTACATCTATAAACATTCCTTGAAATCAGAAATATATATATTCTCTCCCTATAACCGTATGCGATCTTAATGCTTACAAGTATCAATTGCTTGCTACAATTTGTCTAATTTAGTTTGTATTCCGCTGCTTTGTATCCTATACATCAAACTTGTGATCGCTGATCCTGTCAAATGGTATCAGAGCAGGTTAATCATTGATCGATCTAACAATTGATCATTGAAACTGCTATTCAAGATCTAAGTTTGATTGAATTAGCTTTTGTTTTTACAAGAAACGGTTATAAAGATTGAATTTTCTGTATTTCTGTTCATCATCCTAAGATCTTTTCTTGGTTCTCATTGAGTCTGTTGTGGTCTGTCTAAAACTTTTTAAAACTTGAACTAATTGTTTTTGATCTGAAATGACCACTCCTTCCAATGATCCTCACAATACTGGTTCCTCAACCAAGCCTCCTATGCTGGTTAGGAATGAGTATAACATATGGCAAAGACGTATGCTCCATCACCTGTCTGTTAACAGCGCAGGGTGTTGGACATCAGTGGTACATGGTCCACACAAGCCTATGGTGAATAACCCGGAAACTAATCAAATGGTTCCGAAGAGGAGGGAGCAATACTCAGATGAGGATAAGAATTTGCTTGAGATTGATGCAAAAGCCCATGGAATTCTGGCCATGGCATTGCCCAATGAAATCTATTCTGGCTAATGCATCATGAAACTGCCCATGACCTCTGGATTGCTTTGAAAGAACATTTGGAGGAACAGATGAGGTCTTGGCAAATAATAGAGAAATTCTTGCCCAACAATATGAGACATTCTCTCATAGAAAGGGTGAGACACTGACTCAAAAATATGAGCGGTTTTCTTGTTTGATCTCTGAACTAAAAATGGTCAAACTTGAATACACCAATATTCAGATGAATAACAGATTTCTGAGATCACTGCCTGAGAGATGGGACACATATACTATTGTCCTACGTTCCAGTGCAAGTTTGGACAAACTATCTCTCACCCAACTCCATGGGAAACTGCTCACTTTTGAGAGAGAGATAGAACAGAAGAGAAAGTTGTCTTCATCTGGAAAGCTCACTGAAGACTTTATACAAGGCAACACTGCCTTGGTGGGTCATGAGTCAGAATATGCTTCATCTGAATGCCAGTATGATGAGCATATTAATTTCTCTTCAAGCACTTCTGATTCTGCATTTGTAAGTGTTGATGGTCAGTTTACTGGTGTAATAATGACAATCTATGTTTCATTATGGTGATCTCAAGGGGATTGCTGATGATGACTTAGAAGAGATGGATATTTTGAGCCAAATGGCCTTGATAATATCAGATCTCAGAAGTTCTACAAAAGAACTGGAAGAAAATTCCCAGGACTCTCTGGCAAAACCAAAGTTGGTTTTGACAAGAGCAAGTTGAGGTGTCACAAATGCCAAGGCTTGGACACTTTGCAAGAGTGTAGATCAACTGGATCTAACTCTACTGCACCCTTTGTGACTTTTCCTGGCAATAGTCAACAACACAGAGGGCAACATCCTGTCACCTCTAGTCATCATCCTCAACAACAATCTCCGGCATATTTTGTTCCTCAGGGTTAAATGCCATATCAGTACCCTTGTTATTACATGCCACAGTCAAATCAAGTTCAAGTTCCTATGACACCACAACCTCATGCACTACCAGAACCTCAGCCTTCCCTATCTCATCAACAACCTCAATCTCAACAACACAGCTTCTTCACCCCAGGAGTTGTTGACTGGAGCAGTTTACCAGATGACTTGTCTGGTCATAATCAACTGTTCTCAGGTGCTGGTCAACATGGTGGTGACAGTCCCTTTGGGAATCTAGCTCTTATGGCTTTGGAGTCTGCTGATACTTCATTTTCCAATGCCTCTACACCTCAGGTATCACAGGTATCCTCTGAGGCAAAAGCCAAATTATGTTCTGAACCATGCATAGCAGCATTTGCTTCCATTAGAGAAGCAAATGTAGCTTTAATTAATAAGAACATTGAGCTAGAACAAATATTTCCAAAAACAAAGCTGAGTTTGGTTTGTGCTCAAAGATAAAAATGATGAGATTTATAAACTGAATTGCCAAATAATTGATGATAAGGCTAGAGAAGAAGTACTTCTAGAGAAGTACAAAGATCTCAAAGAACCCTTGCAGTTACCCAGGTCGAGTGTGATAGATGGGTACAATCATGCAAAGGTTTTGAAATGCTTCTTAGTAAGCAATCTGCTTCAAATGTGAAGTTTGGAATTGGTTACAATCACACTGCTCCACCTACAGATTTTACCCCAAGAGCAGAGGTAGAATCTGATGGTGAGAGTGATAACCAATCCATCACATCATGTGATCTACCTTCTATACAGCACAATCAGAAGTAGCAGTCAGCATCAAGCCCTCTTCGAACCTATCAGCTGATGTTGATGGTTCAAATGCTGACATTCACATGATAAATGAGTTGATCAACTCAGGAGTTAATCCTGAAGGTCCTGAAAGGACTAGAGAGCAGATTTAACACCTGAAGTTCAAACTTCAACTGCTGTCAGTACTGAAGAGAAGAAACTGGCAGTAGAAAGAGTTTGAAGACTACTAAAGGGGTATTCAAGAAAGCAACCAATGCTTCCAAAGCATTGAAGAACAAGTCTTCTGTTGCTTCACCATCTTTAGTTGATGATCAACCTAAGATGAAGAAGAAACCATGTGAAGTATGTGGTTTGTTCAATCATCTTACAGATGATTGTTGGTACAAAAGAGGTTCCAAACTCAAACAAAAGGAAGAAATTAATGAGAAAATGGTAAAAATGAAAACTGAGTTTGAGACCACATTTGTATCAGCAACATCAAATCCTGTAACCCTTAAGTCCTTAAAGAAATCCAAAAAGGAAGGAGTTAAACAGGTGACAGCTGAGGGTGCTCAAAAAGAAGGTGCAACATAGGACCTTATCTAACTCCACTAGCAATGTGTCTGATGAGCTGAAAGCTTTATCACAAAATCAGACACAGCTGGTGATGATGGTACAACATCTGTTGGGTAGAGTTAACCAACTAGATTCTCCTATGTTGAAACCACAGAAAAGGAGGTCCAAGCCAAAGGACTCCTCTTCTACACCATCTTCTTCCTCTCAGCTGTTGTTACAAATAAACATGTTAGTTTACCATCTATTGATGAGACCAGGCCCAAAACCAAAAAGGTTTGGGTCTCTAAAACTAACTGATTGTTTATTATTGCAGGGTTCTTCAACATGCCAAAGTAGCATCTGGTATGTAGACAGTGGGGATCTATGCACATGACTGGGAACATCTCTTTTCTTCATGACTACTCTCAAGGAAAGAAGGATTTGTCTCTTTTGGCAATGATGCTAGGGGTTACATCATCGGTAAGGGCTTTGTCTCCAATGGAGAAATCAAATTTGATGATGTTAATCATGTGGAAAATCTCAAGTACAACCTCTTGAGTGTCAGTCAAATGTGTGATAAAGGCCATGTTGCCCTTTTCACAAGTCAAAACTATAGGATTCTGTCATCCAAAGTTTTGCACTTGATTGACAAGGTGTTGGATGATCACACTCTCCTGAAAGCCAACAGGACAGGAAGAGTGTATGCCTTAGATCTCTCTAAGAAGATAGATCTCAAAGGCAATCCTTGCCTATTTTCCAAAGCCTCTTCTCAAGAATCTAACTGTGGCACAGGAGGCTTGGTCATGTTAATCTCAAAAACATGAATCAGCTTAGCCACAATAGTTTAGTCAGAGGCTTACCAATAAAGGAGTTCCACTGTGATGAAACCTGCACTGCTTGTTTAAAAGGAAAACAGCACAAAGTCTCATTCCCTCCTATTGAAGTGTCCAAGTCCACTGCCTGCTTGCAATTACTGCATATGGATCTATTTGGTCCTGTGAGAGTAATGAGCATGGCAAAGAAGAAATACTATCTGGTAATTGTGGATGATTACTCCAGATTTGTATGGACTCTCTTTCTACATTCAAAGGATGAGGCTACTCAGAAGATTATCCACTTTGTGCTGTACATTGAGAAGCAGTATTCCCTTCCAGTCAAGTGTAAGGAGTGATAATGGAACTGAGTTCAGAAATCATACACTTGATGACTTCTATCTTTCAAAGGGAATCAAAAGGCAGTTTAGCATTCCAAGGACTCCAGAGCAAAATGGAGTAGTGGAGAGAAAGAACAGGACCCTCATTGAAGCTGCAAGGTCCATGCTGGCTGACTCAGGTTTGCCATTGACCTTTTGGCCGAAGCTGTCAACACAGCTTGTTATGTGCAAAATAGAGTTTTAGTAAATCAGAGGTTGATGAAGACTCCATATGAAGTTCTCCATCACTTGGCTCCTCTGATTTCATTTTTCAAAGTATTTGGGTGTCCCTGTTTCATTCTCAACACAAAGGATCAACTCCACAAATTTGATCCTAAGGTGGATGCAGGTACTTTGTTGGTTATTCATCTACTTGCAAGGCATACAGAGTCTTCAACTGCAGAACAAAGATGGTTGAAGAAACTATACATGTTAAGTTTAATGAATCTCCAAAGGACAAGATTCCACAAAGTCCTGTGGAGTTATGATTTTGGACATACTGCAATATGTTCCTTATCAAACTCCTGCTATTGCTCCTGTCAACAGTTCACCACCTAGTGGTACTGCTGATGATGATGATGATTGCAGTACTCACCTCTTCAGGTTTAGTGATCAGCTGCCTGACTCAGCTAGACTTGATGTTCCTGTAGCTCCAGTAGCACCATCCACAACAAATGCTGATGAGATTTCTTCGAATTCAACTTCCTTTGAATTACCATCCACTGATTGGTTTCAAGGAAATGATACACCATCACCATCTGTTGCTGCTGAACCGGCTACAAACACTTGCACAGATCTCATTGTGTATCAAGATTTGAAGAATCACCCTATGTCTCAAATCATTGGTGATATCACTGCTGGAGTATCAACAAAAGTCAATTGTCAAATTTCTGCTTCTATGCTCTCTTCATCAGTCAGCAAGAGCCAAAGAATTATCACATTGCTTTAAAGGACAATGGATGGGTTGATGCCATACAGCTTGAGCTTCTTCAGTTCAAGAAACAGCAAGTGTGGGAACTGGTTCCTCTACGTCCAGGTAAGTGTGCAATAGGCACTAAATGGGTGTTTAGGAACAAAACTGATGAAAATGGGCTTATTGTTAAGAACAAGGCCAGACTGGTTGTTCAGGGTTTGCACAAGAAGAAGGTATTGATTATGATGAAACCTTTGCCCCTGTAGCCAGACTGGAAGCAATTCGATTGTTTTTAGCTTATGCTGCTTATCAAAACCTTAAAGTTTTTCAAATGGATGTCAAAAGTGCATTTTTGTGATGGAAAAGTTAAAGAAGAGGTTTATGTATGTCAACCTCCAGGCTTTGAGGATAATAAACATCCTAATTGGGTGTATAAGCTTGATAAGCTCTTTATGGGTTAAAACAAGCTCCCAGAGCCTGGTATGAGACATTATCAACTTTCTTCTGGAAAACAATTTCACTAGAGGCTCCATAGACAAGACTTTATTCATTAAGAAAGCTGGGCAACATAATCTACTTGTTCAAATTTACGTAGATGATATCATTTTTGCATCCTCTGATCCAAAGTTGTGTGATGCCTTTACAAAGTTGATGCAACAGAAGTTTGAAATGAGTGCCATGGGAGAATTACAGTTCTTTCTGGGGTTGCAAATCAAACAAAAGGCTGATGGAATTTTTATTCATCAGTCCAAATATACAAAAGATCTTTTGCAAAAGTTTGATTTACAAAACTGTACCCTGTTCTACTCCCATGAGCAGCACCACACAACTGGACTCGGATCAAAAAGGTAAAGTGGTCGATGAAACACTTTACAGATGTATGATTGGGTCCTTGATGTATTTAACAGCTTCTAGACCAGATATTATGTTTGCTACATGTGTTTGTGCTAGATTTCAGGCTGCACCTAAAGAGTCTCATCTGATTGCAGTCAAGAGGATCTTTAGATATCTGCAAGGCACTCCATATCTAGGTTTATGGTATTCTACCGGACATTCTGGTAAATTAGTTGCTTTTTCTGACAGTGACTATGCAGGTGTAAGTTGACCAGGAAATCAACTTCTGGTGGATGTCAATTCCTAGGCATTGCTTGATTTCTTGGCAGAGCAAGAAACAGACCTCAGTTGCTACATCCACTGCTGAAGCAGAGTACATCGCTGCTGCAAGTTGTACATCTCAGGTACTCTGGCTTCAAAACCAACTTTTGGATTATGGCATTACAAGACTAAGACTCCGTTGTTAATGGATAGTGCTTCAGCTCTTTGTATTGTCAAAAATCCAGTCCAGCACTCTAGGACCAAACATATAGAGATCAGACATCATTTTATAAGGGATTGTTTTGAAAAAGGTCTGATTGATCCTAAGTTTGTGCCTAGTGCTGATGAGCTTGCAGACATTTTTACTAAGCCTTTGGATAGTTCAACTTTCCAAAACCTGGTGTTAAGGCTTGGTATGCTGCAACTAGAATAAGTGACAACTACTGATGATCTTAGTAATTCATACTGATGATCATAAGTACCTATCACATATAAGTAATGATGAGTTCTTTTATCCTCAGTCGTTTTTATAACTACTGAAGGCTAAATGTCTCATAGTACTGAAGTACTTCATCTGTTCTAAACTACTGATGTAGTCACAACTACTGATGCAGTACAACTACTGCAATCAGTAAAAACAGATAAGTACTGATGTCCTATGAAACACTGAAATCAGCCAAAAAGACTGATGAATGTGTTGAGGACAGATTGAAACAGCTGAAAAGCTAAGAATTGACGAAAACAGCTGAAAAGATTTTCTCTTCAGTCGTTTGTACAACTGCTGTTTCATTTTAAACAACTGAAGCAAAACCACATCTTTAGTAGTTTTATAACTACTGATGACTAATCCCAGTCTTCAGTTGTTTACAACAGCTGATGACAAAACCACTGTCTTCAGTAGTTTCATAACTACTGATGACACACACCAAGTCCTCAGTTGTTTCAATCATCTGAAGTCCAAACCACGGTCTTCAGTAGTTTTCTAAACTACTGATGCCTAACACCACCGACTTCAGCTGTTTCAACGTCTGAAAAGATAATACCATGTCAACGGTCGTTTAAAACTACTGATGACTAACACCACATCCTTCAGTCGTTTCCTTACCCGTACCCTATATATACCCCTAACCTAGCTCTCCATGCTTCATCTTCTTCAAACCTAACGTTCCTCTCCAAAACTTCCCTCTTCTCAATGGCGTCTATGCAAATTAAACCGCGACACAACTGTGTTGCCTACCTCACTAAATCGCCGATCTGGACTAAGTTTGATACTGCTATCGATCTTATGGTTCAGTCCCAATACCACAAGGCATTTCTTCTGAACCCCATCTTACATGCCGAATCCTTGCACCAATTTTGGATGAACGTTACTGTTACCACTGGGAGGACAACACACCATCCCTCCGGTCGGTCGTCAACACCAAGAAGTAGTCGTTACTCCTGCAATAATCCGCAAAATCCTTCAACTGAATGATGTTACTTCTCCTGCTGGATATCCGAAGGGCACCATAGATCTATCCTTTGCTCAACATGGATATCAAGGCGATCTCAGTGCCACCACCATCATGAAGAAACACTTTAATGATGCTGAGCGCCTGATTTTTCACATGGTAAATGTATGTTTGGCCCCTAAGATGTCGTCTTGGGATCAAATGTCCACCAAATGGCAGCAGTAATGTATTCTATCCTTGAGCAACAACCACTAAACTTTTCAGAATTAATATTTTCAGAGCTCAAAGATATGGCTCAAAACTAACTGCCAACCGTTGGATACTCTATCCACGGTTCATAATGGCCATTATTACAGACCAGCTTAATGCTGAGGGACTTGTGGGCTTGGGAGTCCCTGCTACGGCTGTTCTGCCGGAAGTATACTCCCGCACAACTCTGACCGGACACTAAAAATGGCTGCCAAGCTGCGAAAACCACGCAGCTGGAACCCACAGCCACCACCTCCAAATCCAAAGTCCCCACCAAACCCACCAAAAAGAACCCAAAATGGCTACTCAGGGAATTGAGTCCCCTGAGGATGCCCCTGCAACACAAACGCAGGATATATCCACTAGTCCAAACCCCCTAGTGGATACAATGACTCCTCCAGCCACAGCCGCTCAGGCTTCCTCTCACAGGAGCCTGCAGCAACCCCCCAAACAACCGCCCCTCACAGCCCAACTTTAATAGTTGCACAAGTGCTGACTCAATTGCACCTCCTCACCCCCTCCCCAGAAACCACTTACTACTGGGAATACCTCTACAATTGAGGGGGAGGAACACAGTGCACTTGAGAACCCACAGCACAGGGGTTTCCCAATTCTATCTCCTGGTGTAGACAAGAGCTTAGAATTTCTAGTGAGGCTGCCACCTCCTCTGACTCAGCACATGACCAGAGTGCGGCTGGTAACATTGCTAAGACCTCACTAGAGGCAACAGCTGATGATGGACATTGTCCTGAGGCTGGAAGTCCCCAGTACCAGCACAAGGGCACATGCACCAACTGGTCTACACCCAGTGCATGTAAATCCTGCTCTAAGCGGGAGGTCAGCTGATTCAGCTTCGCCTGATGATGACCTGGGCTTCTTCTATGATGTTCTTGCCCAGAACACAATCCTTGAAGAGAAAGTCAGTAGGCTGCAAAACCTACTTGACCAACTCTCACAAGAGAAAGACCATCTGCCTCTATCCACCCACAGATGGCACCTTCCCTTGAAGGTTTCCCAACACCGAGCCACTCCAAAAACCCACCTGCCTCTGCTTCAGGCCCTACTTCTCAGGAACAGAACCCTCCTGAGCAAATAGGTGCTGTACTTCAAAATTCCCTCCCTCTCATCACACCCATAATCACTGATAGTGATCAAAGCCATTGATGAGAGGCTTTCCTCAACATTACAGCCCTTGGTTGATGCTGCTGTCCAAAGACTCTTTCTGCGGTACAAACCCCTTCCTCCAATGCAACCAAAAAGGGGGAGAGTACTGCGTGAAAGAAAGAAGAGGAAAAGAACAGAGGAGAAGAAGGAAGAGAAGCAAGCCCAAGAGGAGGAAAAAGAAAAGCAACCTCTGCTCACTTACAAGCGAAACAGAAGTGCTGATGATCACACTGCTGAAGACAAATCCTTGAGGAGCTGGTCAAAGAAGCTGACACCACACACAGCCGATCCATGGATAAAATAATTGAACAACTCTTCAGGCAGGGGTTTGACACAGCCACACTGGATAGTGAGATCAGAAGGTTAGAAGTACAAGAGATACAAACCCGATGGGCAGGGTATGATGCTCTTGAGAAAGAGAGATTGGAAATAATGATCCGCTTCATTGCAAAATACTTAGGAAGATCGTTAGTGGAGATTCGCGCATGGACCAGGGACAACATTCTGGCTATAGCCACGAGAATTTGTCTGTCTGAGCAATTCAACAAAGGGATTATTGTGGAAGCCCTTGATGAGGCTGGGGCCGGTAAAAGGTTAGAGATGGCTAAACTCACAAAGGCGAAACTAACTACAAGGATGCTAGATCAACCTTCCCTTCCACCCACTCAAACAGATCTTATCCCTCAAATCTCCCAACCAACCTCTAAGCCAAAATCCAAACATCCTCATTCTTCAAAACCAATTCCTTCACCAACCCAACCATCATCTAGTGATGTACCCGAAGGAGGAGAAGGTGCTGAGGATGGAAGAAGAAGAAGAAGAAGAGGATGAAGATGATAGTCTGCCACTCTCTGCTGTTCTGAAGCTACCAAACCCTGAAGTCAACCCATGATCACACCTGACTCTCAAAGGGAATGGTCAGAGTCAAGATAGAAGAAGAAGAACACACAGAAACAGCACGATGAGCAACTGTTGAAGATGGTTGACAAGGAATTTCCTCAGTCATCATCTATTCAAGCCATGAAAGGGCATGCTCAAAGGCTGTACACTCTCAGGCACACCTTTCAATATCAGAAGGAGAGAGTGAGAGTATGGCCGACCCCAGGGTGAGTTCTATAATCCATAAAAGAACTATCCCACACAGATACAACGCCAGGTACGAAAAACAATAGAGTCTACCATCATGTTGGCCGTTGTAGTCTCACCTTGGGAATCATTGATGAATTCAAGAAAGCTCACCAAGCAAAGAAGACCCCTCAAGCCTTACTAGAAAACAAGATGATTAAGAAGGGGTTATTATATAAAAGCTTGAAGACATCCAGAAGAATGAGCTCCAGTTACTCCTTGAAGGCAACCATCCTGATGAATTTGTATATAGGGAGTAACTACGCTGGAGCTGAAAAATGGCAGGACCATGAAGTACTTATCAGAGTACTATGGTCCAGAGTTCTTCTTCGAAGGAGGAGCAGAAGAACTCTCTCAGGAGGAACAAGTTGTTCTCCTTGAGGCCTATGTTCGTGAGTCATACAGACTCATTATGGGAAAGTAAATCTCATGAATGGATAACAACTCTGTGTCCAGTTCCCCAAAACAGAGTTCCCATTCATACTCTGCCAAACAAATATTTGAGATTTCTTCCCAGGCCGGAGCTTACATGGGTCATCTTCTCTACTGATCAAGAAGGAAAAAGACCAACATTTTGCCATCAATAAGTGGGAGAATAAATAAGTTAGAGGTTTTGGCTGCATTGGTTCAGGGGGAGTTTGTTGGACCAAAAGAACCAATGAGCCAAGATCAGAAAACCTCTAAGTCCCACATGGTATCACAACAACTGCTGAAAGCCTCATCAGTAGTTTGACAAGTGCTGAAGACTCAACAGCTGAAGATCAAGTGCTGAAGACCTCAACAGCTGAAGACCCAAAGTGCTGAAGTACAACAGCTGAAGAACACAAGTGCTGAAGCTGAAAGACCAAAGTACTGAAGTACAACAGCTGAAGAGTTTACAAGTGCTGAAGATCAACAACTGATGTACAAGGTCTGAAGACAAAGACTGAAGACATCAGCTGATGATATCTACTGAAGTCATCAGCTGATGAAACACCTGAAGGTCAAAGTCTGAAGATCAAGTACTGAAGCCTCAGTAGTTTGTCACAACTGCTGAAGAGTACTTCTTCAGTAGTTGTGATATCAGTAGTTTTATATTTTTATGTTTCAGTAGTTTTGTAAAACGACTGAAGAGCTTGTTCTTCAGTCGTTGTAGTTTCAGTAGTTATATATTTTGTACTTAACATGCTGATATGTTCTCAGTAGTTGTGAACATTTCAGTAGTTTGTTAAGAATTAGTTATTTTTGTATTAGATCTGCCAGTTGTCACTTTCCGTGATAACAGCAGTGATTGTTGCACTCTATATAAGGAGTGACAACCTATTGTAATGATAGATGAATGAGTGAATGAATGGAATGAATGCTTGATTTGATTAGAATATTCTACATCTATAACATTCCTTGAAATCAGAAATATATATATCTCTCCCTATAACCGTATGCGATCTTAATGCTTACAAGTATCATTGCTTGCTACAATTTGTCTAATTTTAGTTTGTATTCCGCTGCTTTGTATCCTAATACATCAAACGTGTGATCGCTAATCCTGTCAGGGTCATGCGACTGAAGGTCCATTCGCACGACTGAAAGTCCAGTCGCATAGGTGCTCATCCGCATTGTCCATTCGCACGACTGGATGTTCATTCGCATAGGTGTTCATCCGTATTAGTTCATCGCATGATGTTCAGTCGCCTGGAGGCCATGCGACTGAAGGGTGTCCATACGCCCGAATAGGGCTGTTGAACCCGAGGAAGGTGTAGATTAACTTCTGACTTTCGGGGGAAGTGCAGATGTAAGTGTTGATGTAAGGTTCCCATAAGATTTTTAAGATGACGATCGAGGTCTTAGAAAGCATGTTGGGCATGATGATGATGATATGATGTTGCACTTTATGTATGTAGATGTTGCCATGTATGATGTGATGTTGATGCATGTTTATGTTCCTTATCGATGTATAATATCTTTCCTGTGGCTTTACTTGTTGATGATGAATGAACGAAGTATTATGTAACGTAAAGTGAAAGATAAAGGAAGAGGAACATGATGAACGAATGAACTCTTGCACACTCAGATACGGGGTCCCTCTTGGTGATTGACCCCAAATGTAGAACCTCTACCGCTCACCCCTAGTACTGGGCATACGTTTAGCTGTCATTCGTGACTTCGGCCCAGTAGCTAAGACTGACGGTTACTCCTAGTACCGCGGCATACGTTTAGCTGTCATTCGTTGACTTAGGCCCGGTAGCTACGACTAACCGGGGTGTAGCACATGGTATTGGTCCAATGCGCAAGTAAGGTAATGAAAGAAGGAATGAACGAATGAAGGAAGATAATAATGATATTATTTATGTGTACGTATGATGTGTGATCATGTAAAAGTACGAACGTTTTTATCTGAAAGTAAAGTATGTTTTATTTATAAACTAGAACTCACGCAGCAACGCTGACTTTGATGTGTTTTCAGTTGGCAGGTAATGATTGCTGAGGATGGCACGGCGACTACTCAGCCCTTTTGGGATGGCATTCTTTGATTAATGTTTTTGCATTGTAATGCGAACAAACGATTTTTGTAATGATGTTGTATTAGTTTGCAAAAGCTTTACATGGAAATGAAAGTTTGTTTTAGTTTTCCGCTGCGATTTATTAAATACAAATGTAATTATATGTTTTATGTGCGATGAGAACCCAGCTGTAAGCGTCCCGGGAACGGGGCCTTACACACGGCCTCTCTCGTTCTCCAATCGTAGTACCACCATTTGAAGTGTGAAGTCCTGTGGCATCTCACGTAGT
The DNA here is from genome assembly GCA_025506515.1 of Flaveria trinervia. Classification (NCBI taxonomy): domain Eukaryota; kingdom Viridiplantae; phylum Streptophyta; class Magnoliopsida; order Asterales; family Asteraceae; genus Flaveria; species Flaveria trinervia. Next base: position 9,419,753 of record CM046449.1, on the reverse strand, counting down.
GGGATCTTTGACATTGTACGTGGTGGACTCCACTTCAACACTACTTTTGGTTTGCCAGTTATGGCGTCAACCTCAGATCGTCTGATGTACCTCGTTGGTTGTTGAGGTTTGAAGTTGACCCATCTGGTGTGGTACTCCCTCTTTAGAGCTGCTTCAAACTAGCCTGACATCTTACAAGGGTCAGCGTATAGCAATTTTAACTTTGCTAACTGGTTAAGCTCAAACCTGGAGAGTCTTCAGATCATGTGGAATCTGAAGTACTCAATTCCTTCTCACGTTTAACAGCGTAAACGTTGAGGTCTTCAAAATGTGCCCACGCTATGATCCTGCCTGCCACCTTTTGATGTTTTTGACCTTATACAGCTTGGTGTAGACAGTTGAAGTTGTAGCGCTGCGTTGGGCTCTTATCTCTTCAAAACACGCTACCCATTCAGCCTTTTTGATGTTGACTTCGGCATCTGAGGCTTGGGCCTTTTCTTTAATTTTTTTGACTCTTGCTACATTTTATTCAGAGTCTCAAAAGTGTCACTGACAAGAGTGTCTCCCAGATTGGGAATGACATTTTCCTCGTTGTAAGTGTACTCTGGATAATGTTGTGTAGTGACATCTTCAATCTCGATCTCATCGACATCCTGAAGCTCATCGTCACTTTCTACCTGCATCGTCGGAGCGTCTTTCACAATCTCTTCAGCATTCAACTTGAACATTTCAGCTATTTGCTTGTCAGTGAGATTGTGAATGATTTTCCTTCTTCAGGAGTATACATTACCATCTCCTGACAAACCCTGCAGATCAAGAATCAACGTGAGTTGAGTCTTGATCTGTTGGAGGGGAGCAATATCTTTCATTTCTTTGAAAGTTTGGATTTGCTTGAGTTAGACATTCAACCTAGCAATCATTAGTTAATAATCAAGATAGAAGCATTTACATTAAATATAAACAATCATTATATTAAGTGATACATGATTCAAATACATATGATTTCAATACATAAATAACTAAACATTACTCTTATCCTGAATTATATGCTCTTCTACTGCCGGGGCGGATGTGGAGGCACTTGATCTTGTGCTCTCTTCTTCCTCCTTTCACTGATAGGTGTGGCACCCGCAGCAGGTGTGTTGTCTTCATCATCATCAACCTCATCATCTCCAGCATCACCACCAACATCAGTATCATCATCACCATCATCATCCTCGTCATCACTGTCATCATCACTATCATCCCCATCCCCATCCCCTTCCTTGATCTTTAGGGCTATTCCTTGGATCCCTTAAGATGCAACATGATGGTCTTGTTAGTGGTCTCTAACTCCTCAATCCTTTTGCTGTGATTGGACATGCTGCTCCTGGAGTTGGGACATCTCTACACACTGAGCATCCATCAACTGGGCCTACTAAGATATATGCAGAGTTTGGGTAGCTGTAAGGTCTGCTAGCTGACGTAACTAAGTAGTCTTCTCTTTGTCTGCAGCCAACAGCCTCAGCACCATACGGTTGAGTGCCGAGAGCTATTCCTCTACTCCACTGGGAGGTAGAGGTGATCCTGATGTATATGAAGGGTATGATGAAGGACCGGCATGGTGGCTAGTGGTGGTGGTGGTGGCAGAGGTGTAGATTGGGGGTGGTATTGGTATAAAAGGTGGAGGTATGGCGGTAGTAGTGGAGGGTGGAGATGTGGTAGTGATGGTGGGTGGTATGGTAATGGTGGTAGAGGGTCAGTAGAAGTGGTGGTAGCTGTGGTGATAGTTGGAGTGGTGGTGGTAGGTGTAGTGGTGGTGGTGGTGGTGATGAAGGTGAGTCGTCTCTTCTTCTTCTTCATGCCGTGGGGCTGAGCCATCCTTTTCTTCCTCGATCCTGTGGAGGAGGATGCTACCCCTAGAACACGGCTTGGCTGATCGGAGCAATTGTAGGATCAGCGTTAGCCTCTCCCGATCCGCCAGGGCGTTCACCAACCGCCCGGAGCCCTCGTTCTATGGCAACGACTTTACTGCCCACAGTCCGAGTCAAAGGCTCCTCATCCGAATCCTCCTCCTCACCAGTATGAAATCCTGGTGAAATCCAGCAGTCTCTGCTCCATCATGGGCAGATGCCGGAGATGCTATATCAGCAGTGGGGGCCCTTGGTTGAGTGGCCCTGCATCTCTAACATCACCGCTGTCATCGTCATCAGAGTCGTTCTCCGGGAGTTGTAACAGCTCATCATCCGAGTCACTGTCTACGTGACGCCACTTACGCCTGCCTGGTGCCATGTAGTTCTCCTTGGCCAGATGGCCTATAAGTCTCTTTACGGGGGCTTGACTGCTCTCCCCCGGTAAACTCTTATATGACCCAATGTCGTATTATCCATAATCTCTAAAGCCATAGCGTCGTGGCTCTCCTTTGGAAACGAGGGTAGCTTTTCGTAAAAAATCATCTGTAAGAACCTAGGGTACATGCAGAAACCCTCTTTGCCCTTTGCCTACAAGTTCTCTATAAGGTAAGAGAAGATCATGCTCGAAAAGCTGAAGGGGTGGTTCAGCACCAGTGCCACGTAGGCATTTTATATCTGGTCTGAGAGGTCATCAAACCCACCCTTTCATGAAGCTATGCACTTCAGGATGACGTGTGCCAAGTACTTATACTGGGGGCACAGGTTGCTCTTCTTGAGAACACCTGATTTTATGTCCCCAGAGTACTTAATCCTCATGAACACCCTCTCACCATCAGTGGGTGAAGTCTGGTGGGGTGATCAGTATCGTCTGCCAACTCAAGTACCCTCTGAATGTCTGCAGCAGTAATCTCTATATCCATGCCACAGATAGAACTTCGTATGCTGTATGGCTCACGTGATCGATCAACAGATGCATTCTCCCAAAAGGCCTGTTGTATAGACCTGTAGGGAGTGCATGGAGTAGAAATGGCCTTGTGGATCCTGGATCGCTGAAGAAAGGCGATGATCCCTGTAAACTCGGCCCCATTCCGAGTTGTGTGGTCTAAATGAGCACATATGTTGTGCTTGGGGTTGATACACCATCTATCAGCCATAGATCTGTAACACAAGATACATAAACATTAGGTATTCACATGACACAAATCAGTTCTAAGTAACTTGATAGAATTTATTTTGGTTCATTCATGTGACTGGGGCATGCGACTATGTTCAGTCGGTGTCCTATCATCCGACTGACTCATTCGGGTGAATGAACTGGCGACTGAGTTCAATCGGTTTGCTAAGCCTGTGATTGGTTCAGTTGGCCGACTGAGCTCATTCGTATGATACATTCGGCCGATTGAGCTATTCGGCCAGCTCAATCGTACGATTGGAGTTCATCCAGACGGCCAGTCGCATGACCCACTGTTCGTCGACTGAGGTTCAAATCTTTACCAATTCGTGAAATTAAACGTTGTGCATTGGTTTTTTAGACTCGCAATCTCTTAACTAAAGGCCTAGTAACATTAGTTTTAACATTTTACTTAGTTTTAGTAGGTCATTAGTCCATTTAGTGGTTCGGTTCTTGTTTCATTCGAACATCACAAATTAGGGCACCATTTCTCCTGATTTCTGTGAGATTTCATAGTATTATACCTGTATAATCACACACAATCGTCAGAATGTCAATGGAAGTGAAATCTTGGTCTGATGAAAATTTGGCAGAGTAACGGTAGGCTATGCGAAATAAGGGCGATTAGGGGGTGATGAGTTGAATGCGATCGACTGGGCCCTATTTATACTGAATCTGAGTTCATCGGCTGACTGGACCCATTCTCTCTGTTCATTCGGGCGAAAGGACCTCAGTCGTGCGATTGGCTCAATCGCTCACATTCAGTCGGCCAACTGGAGTTCAGTCGGGCGACTGACTCATTCGCATACTCTTATTCGGTCGAATGGATCATTTTGATATAGGATACTTAAATCATTCGGGACACGTTATTTAGAAACTTTGATGCTCTATTCTTGTTTTTCATCTGGAGTCATTTAGCAAATTTGGGAAATCATACTAGTACTCTTAGGTCCCCACACTGATTTGAACTTTCAAGAATTATAGCCACAATGATTGTCAGTATACTTGTCCTCTTAAATCCATACACAGACTTTCAACACAGATTGGTGATAGTTTAAGGTTTGTTTATTTCAACAAGCATTTGTGGATCCCACACTTATATGGTAATCAACATTCCTCAGGAGATTTTTAAGCGGTCTCAGGGTAGTATTCAAGAAGAAACTATTCATAGAACTTTCAAAGAGAAGCCAATCCTCAGGTCAGTGCCACCGCACAACAGAGAGGTGGCAAACAACAATGAATTCTAGAATATATAGATTATGCTTATCCTCAGGTCAGTGCCACCGCACAGCAGAGAGGCACATAACCTATCTTCTTGTTTGAGCAATTTCAGTCTTTTTGCATAGATCTCACCAACAACATAAGTTATCAGTTTGATTGCATTTGCATTTTTATGTGCTTTTGCTCATGCTTTGGTCTTACGCACACATTGTGGCGTTTATTTTGCTCGTCACCCCTTATTGGAAACTTGTTGATTGTGTTAACTAGGGATAAGGTGTTACCCACAGCTAGTCAAACATTTTAGTTTAATCTTGAGATCACCAAAAGGGTCTAGTAATCTATTGTGTTGAATCTACCGACATATCATCTGTGGTATAGCAACCTCTAGGTCTACTTTCTTTGTGTTACCTTAGTAGTAGCTAGCTTATCTATCATATTTCCTTTTATATTGCTCAGACTACACAGACTTATACTTGAGCTTTGCATCTTTTTCAATTTTGATTTTTAAAGTCCCAAATGGTTTGTTCCCGTGTACTATCATATTCCAAAGATTGAATCAGTATCACATATACGATCTTATTTTATCAGCTTGCCTCTCCTTCTCCCTCGTTTTTTTGTATATTACTGCCTAAACCTATTCTCCCCTAAAATTATAAAATCGTCACGGACTAGCGTTTTAGGATTTTAATAGACAAGGAAATAAACCATTGTAATTAAACTACTTAAAATTAAGCAAATAGAATAAAATAAAGAAAATAAAACTAAAAATTGAAAAAATAAAAGGAACTAGACACGACGCATCGAACTATCATGGTTATCTTCAGGAATGACCTCACTTTTCTTTTTAACTCCGTTGGCCGCTAACAAATAAAAAAAACATGGTTTGTCAAATGCCTTTGTATAGAGGTCAGCGTGTTGAAAATCTGTATTTATTTTTACCACATCGATTAAGGTCTTTTCAAAGCAATCACGTATAAAGTGATATTTAATTCCAATGTGTTTGATCTTAGGATGTTGGACCGGGTTTTTAGTGACTGCAATGGCAGCAGAGTTGTCAACAAAGATAGGAGTAGAAGAGAAATTCAAATCGTAATCCCGCATTTGCTGTTGAATCCAAATGATTTGAGAACAGCAGCTTGCAGCAGCAACGTATTCGGATTCACAGTTGACAATGCAACCGAGGTCTGCTTCTTACACTGCCAGGTTACTAATCTTCTCCCAAAGAACTGACACCCTGCTCATGTAGACTTGTAGTTCATCTTGCAGCTGCCGTAATCTGAGTCGCTATATGCTGTAAGCTCAAAGTCATCATCATGAGGATACCACAATCCAAGTGTGGGTGTACTCTTCAGATAATGAAAAATCTGTTTGACCCCAAGTAGATGGTTCACTTTAGGCTTTTCCTGATATCGTGAACATAGACATGTAGCATACATGATATCAGGTCGAGAGGCAGTGAGATACATGAGAGATCCAATCATCCCTCGGTACATGTGGCATCTACCAGATCCCCAGTCTCGTCGGGTGCTACATCATGGTTTGTAGCAAGTGGAGTTCCAGCTGGAGAAGCATTCTCCATGTCAAACGGACTGAGAATATCACCTACATACTTGGTCTGATGTAGGAAAATACCATTTGGTGTTTGATCCACCTGTAAACCGAGAAAGAATTTCATTTCTCTCATTGCACTTATCTCAAATTCCGCCTTCATTACTGCTTCAAACTCTTTACATAATTCTTCGTTCTTGGAACCAAAAATTATATCATAGACATAGATTTGTACCAGCAATAAGTCTTCATCTTTTTCTTTGATAAACAATGTACAGACAATGACTCCCCTGCGAAAACCATATTTCACAAGATGAGTCGAGAGTTTCTCATACCAAGCCCTTGGAGCTTGGTGAAGTCCGTATAGCACCTTGTCGAGTTTGTAAACTCTATCCCGATGATATGGATCCTCAAATCCCTCGGGTTGACTCACGTACACTATCTCTCTGATCTCACCATGAAGGAATGCACTCTTCACATCTAGTTGATAAACTTTGATTTTCATATAAGATGCATAGGCAAGGAAGATGCAGATGGCTTCCATCCTTGCCACGGGTGCAAACACTTCATTGTAGTCAATACCCTCAACTTGTCGAAAACCCTTAACAACAAGCGGAGCCTTGTTTCTGATGATCACTCCCTGATCATCTTTCTTGCATTTCAAGACCCATTTGGTGCCAATGACCTTAGCACCTTTATGTCTATCCACTAGAGTCCATACACCCAACTTCTTAAACTGAAGAAGTTCTTCTTGCATGGCACTCACCCAAGCCTCATCATTCAGTGCTTCACTAACATACTTTGGCTCAAACTGAGACACAAAGCAGCGGTAGGCACCATCGTGAAGGTATCCCTTTTCCATCACAGAGGCATAATCAGCTGAGTACAACTGATTTCTAGTCTGAGCCCCTGATCTCACATCTCCTATAACATTATCCAAAGGATGATAGACATTTAGACGTGAGTCGGGAGTTATTGGAATAACTACCTCAGGATAAAGATTGTGAACAGTTGGTTTTGGATCTGAGGCAATAGGAGTCTGAGGTTCCGAAGGATCAGAAGCATCACTATCAGATGCTTGTGGGCTTGCGGTAGGCGGAACCTGTACAGCCTGGTTGTTCTGATCATTTTCCACATTTTTCTTCATCAGAAGAAGAGTCACTCATATCAAGTGCTCCCCCTGAGTTGGTAGATGATTGACTTTATGAACTGGATGGTGTTGAATCTTGAGATGGTGTGGTCAAGAAATCATACATCATCTTATTTGCCAACTCGTCTTCTGAAGCAGAAAGAGGTATGTTGAAGGACTTGAAGAATCCATCATAGTCGAAGAAGTAAGCAGGCCCTTTTCCAACAGGTGGTGTGATGTATCTCTGAACATCAACGTTACACCACACCTCTGCTTGACCCATTGAGTTTTTGTAAACTCTCTTATTCGGTATGTTGTATCCTAGAAAGATCCCTTCATCAACCTTCTCACTAAATTTTCCCTCCTGAGTCTTCTTCAGCAGGGTGCACAGAGCGCCAAATGGCTCGAGATACTCTATGTTAGGTTTACATCGTTGTAATAACTCATAGCACGTTTTTCCGTGGCATTTGACTACCAGAACTCGATTAAGTGTATAACAAGCATTTGCCACTGCTTCATTCCAGAATTAAATAGGCAGTTTTGAGTTTGCAAGCATAGTTCGTGCCGTCTCTATAAAGCTGTGATTCTTCCATTCAGAAACCCCGTTCATCTGAGGAGTGTAGGCAGAGGTAAATTGATGCACAATTCCCTTTTCCTTGCAATAGGCCTCCATCCACTGATTCTCGAACTCGGTTCCGTTGTCTGAGCGCACCTGTTGTACCTTCAGCTTGTATAGGGATTCCAGTGTAGTTACCAATTCCTTGAAGGAGTCAAATGTTTCTGATTTGGATTTCAGGAACATTACCCAAGAGAATCTTGAGTAGTCATCAGTGCTACATAGCAATACAAGTCGCCTGTGATGCTTCTTGTACTGACTGGACCAAACAGATCCATGTGAAGTAGCTCAAGAGGAAGTTCTATCGAATAAACTTTCTTTTCCTTATGAGACTTCTTTGTCTGTTTGCTCTTTTTGCACGCAACACAGAAATCCAGAGTTGGAAGTTTTTGACATTTACTCCTCTCACAAGATCATTCTGGATCAAGTGATTCATTTTCCTCAGATTTATGTGTCTTATTCTCCTATGCCAGGAGATGGAGTCCTTCTCTGTAGCTTTGGATAAGAAGCATTGGACTTCACGATCCGTTGTGGAGGCCTTTGAGAGATCCAAAACATAAAGATCATTAGGATTTGGTCCTCCGAGATCACATAGTCTTTCTTCAGAATGTATCACTTCTTGTTGTTAAAGACTACTTTGAATCCTTTATCACATATTTGATAAACTGAAAGTAAGTTATTTTGTAATTGTTGGATGTAGTTTACCTTATCAAACTTAACTTTCTCATTTCCCACTTTCCCTTGGGCTGTGATGTACCCGCCTTTGTTTCCAGCAAATGAAACATGCCCTCCTTTGATTTGTCTGACATTTGATAAGAGAGCTCTGTTCCTTGTCATGTGCCTGGATGCTCTGCTATCTACAATCCACGTGTTAGTCTCAGCACTATAGCGAACACCCTACACATTCAATAAAAACATTAGTTCATGTTAGGAACCCAAGCCTTCACTGGATTGGGTTTCCCCGAGGCATCACACATCATACAATCAACCCATTGACCATTCGAGGTTGAGGGAATCCCAGATTTCTGTTTGTTCTCATTTTCAGACACTGCGGCAGATTTTTCTTTCCATAGGCCAGCTTTGTGTAGGGCCTGTTTGTGATAAACAGACGACTGGCTGATGGGTTGAACTTTGGGTTCACTATCCCTTTTTGGAGGCGTCACCGATTTCCTCTTAAAAGAGCTAGGTGTAGATGCAGAGAGTTCAACTTTCCTCCTTGGTGTCTGATAATAAGGACAATGAGATGCTATGTGACCATACTCTCTACAATTATAGCAGAATCTGCTTTCAACTTTACGGTTTATATGTTTTGGTAGAGATATAGATGTCACACGGTCGATCTTGTTTTGTTTAGATTGAGACACTTCTTTGTTAGATGTATGATCGGGTTTTACAAACTTAATTGCTTTACCTGGTTTTACATCTTTTATTTCTTGTTTACCTAGACTTTGACATGATGCTCGTTATTGATTAGGTTTTATAGTCTTTTTGGGTTCTGATTTTACTTTGTTAGACCCTGCTTTAAATTAACCTTTTCAAACTCAATTTCTAGATTAACGCAAGGTATTTTTCCGTTTGCCTTTGAAGTGGCCTCCTTTTGTTTAGTGTCAGATTCATTGGATTTACATATGGAATCTAGATCACTAACAAGAGGAGTGGACACCACGTGATCCTTGATGGGGTTATTGTTAATCGGTTTACTTAGGTGGCGGTGGAACCACTTTGTATCCCAATCCCTCCCCATTGTTTCTCTCTCTCACTAAGTGTTGGACAATGTGAGATGAGCTTGTCCAACTGTGTAGTTTTTGTTTTAAGGAATTGAATTTTACTTCTAAAACTGCTTTCTGCTTCTTAGTGTCCTTTAGGGAGTTCAGATAGTACCTAATGTCATTTGCTTGGTTAAAGGAAACTACCTCTGTTTCCCTAAGCTTTTTATTCATTAGGTCTATCTTTTCCTTGTAACTGTGCTCGTTTTGTTTTAATACTCTATTTGCCTCAGTGCACAGTTCCAGACCCTTTACTAAGCTATCATTATGATCTAATAACCTAACAACTTTCAAATCTACACTTTCTCTAAATTTATTGCAATCTAAACAGCATGATTATTAAACAACTGGTCAGTAGTACTTACCTGAGATGTTGAAGAGGAATCAGCCATGAGCGTAGAATCTGTTGCCTCTGGTTCTAGTGATTCTGACGTTGATGCAGATTTTTCTTCTTTAGGCAGGTGGTTGACCACATGTGCAGTGTCTTCAGAATCGTTATCAATGTCCTCCACACTAGCTATGTTGGACTCTCCTGGTAAGACGAACCAAAAGCTCCAATCCTGTCCTTCATCCTCATTAGCAGTCAAGGCTTTGGGGTCCTTGCTTGATGAAGTAGAACTGCTAGATGTGGCCTTGTCCTGACGATTAAAGGACGAGAAGGGATTGCCATTCCCAGTGTTCTTTGGCTTCACACACTCCCGCTTGAAGTGTCCCTTCTCACCACAGTTGAAACAAGTTACCTTTGACTTGTCGAAGCCAAAGGTTGTATCTTGGTAGCAACCAAGTTTTGTCCGGTCTTTTTGACAAACGTTTTTGCTCGTCGGACAGCACTTGCCAAAGCCCACATTATGTCCATTCGTTCCAACTCCATGTCATCCACTTGTTCATAATCCTCATCTGCCAGGTGACAATTTCCTATCTTTCCAGCAACTAGTCCATCATAGGAGTGGACTACAATAGCTAAGAGGTCCATGTGTTCTTTGGCCACCTCAACAGTCACATTACCAAAGTTATCGGTTTTCAGTTTTGCTGCATTAGCTTCAGGTATAATATACTGTTGGACCAAAAGAACCAATGAGCCAAGATCAGAAAACCTCTAAGTCCCACACGGTATCACAACAACTGCTGAAAGCCTCATCAGTAGTTTGACAAGTGCTGAAGACTTCAACAGCTGAAGATCAAGTGCTGAAGACCTTAACAGCTGAAGAACCAAAGTGCTGAAGTACAACAGCTGAAGAACACAAGTGCTGAAGCTGAAAGACCAAAGTACTGAAGCACAACAGCTGAAGAGTTCACAAGTGCTGAAGATCAACAACTGATGTACAAAGTCTGAAGACAAAGACTGAAGACATCAGCTGATGATATCTACTGAAGTCATCAGCTGATGAAACGCCTGAAGGTCAAAGTCTGAAGACCAAGTACTGAAGCCTCAGTAGTTTGTCACAACTGCTGAAGAGTACTTCTTCAGTAGTTGTGATATCAGTAGTTTTATGTTTTATGTTTCAGTAGTTTTGTAAAACGACTGAAGAGCTTGTTCTTCAGTCGTTGTAGTTTCAGTAGTTTTATATTTTGTACTTAACTTGCTGATATGTTCTCAGTAGTTGTGAACATTTCAGTAGTTTGTTAAGATTTAGTTATTTCTGTATTTGATCTGCCAGTTGTCACTTTCCGTGATAACAGCAGTGACTGTTGCACTCTATATAAGGAGTGACAACCCATTGTAATCATTGAGCGATATGAGCAATTGAATGGAATGTTTGATTGATTTGATTAGAAATATTCTCCATCTATAAACATTCCTAGAAATCAGAAATTCATATTCTCTCCCTATAACCGTATGCGATCTTAACGCTTACATATATTGTTTGCTTGCTACAATTTGTCTAATTCGTTTGTGTATTCCGCTGCTTTACATTCTGATAAACATCAAACTTGTGATCACTGATCCTCAAAAGAAGAAGGTGCAACATAGGACCTTATCTAACTCCACTAGCAATGTGTCTGATGAGCTGAAAGCTTTATCACAAAATCAGACACAGCTGGTGATGATGGTACAACATCTGTTGGGTAGAGTTAACCAACTAGATTCTCCTATGTTGAAACCACAGAAAAGGAGGTCTAAGCCAAAGGACTTGATACTGACTGCTACTTCTGATTGTGCTGTATCAGAAGGTAGATCACATGACTTGATGGATTGGCTATCACTCTCACCATCAGATTCTACCTCTGCTCTTGGGGTAAAATCTGTAGGTGGAGCAGTGTGATTGTAACCAATTCCAAACTTCACATTTGAAGCAGATTGCTTACTAAGAAGCATTTCAAAACCTTTGCATGATTGTACCCATCTATCACACTCGACCTGGGTAACTGCAAGGGTTTCTTTGAGATCTTTGTGCTTCTCTAGAAGTACATCTTCTCTAGCCTTATCATCAATTATTTTGCAATTCAGTTTATAAATCTCATCATTTTTATCTTTGAGCACAAACTCAAACTCAGCTTTGTTTTTGGAAATTTCTTGTTCTAGCTCAATGTTCTTATTGATTAAAGCTACATTTGCTTCTCTAATGGAAGCAAATGCTGCTATGCATTGTTCAGAACATAATTTGGCTTTTGCCTCAGAGGATACCTGTGATACCTGAGGTGTAGAGGCATTGGAAGATGAAGTATCAGCAGACTCCAAAGCCATAAGAGCTAGATTCCCAAAGGGACTGTCACCACCATGTTGACCAGCACCTGAGAACAGTTGATCATGACCAGACAAGTCATCTGGTAAACTGCTCCAGTCAACAACTCCTGGGGTGAAGAAGCTGTGATGTTGAGATGAAGGTTGTTGATGAGATAGGGAAGGCTGAGGTTCTGGTAATGCATGAGGTTGTGGTGTCATAGGAACTTGAACTTGGTTTGACTGTGGCATGTAATAACAAGGGTACTGATATGGCATTTGACCCTGAGGAACAAAATATGCCGGAGATTGTTGTTGAGGATGATGACTAGATGTGACAGGATGTTGCCCTCTGTTTTGTTGACTGTTGCCAGGAAAAGTCACAAAGGGTGCAGCAGAGTTTGATCCAGTTGATCTACACTCTCTTGCAAAGTGTCCAAGCCGTTGGCATTTGTGACACCTCAACTTGCTCTTGTCAAAACCAACTTTGGTTTTGCCAGAGAGTCCTGGGAATTTTCTTCCAGTTCTTTTGTAGAACTTCTGAGATCTGATATTTATCAAGGCCATTTGGCTCAAAATATCCATCTCTTCTAAGTCATCATCTGCAATCCCCTTGAGATCATCCATGATGAAACATAAATTGTCATTATTACCTCCAGTAAACTGACCATCAACACTTACAAATGCAGAATTAGAAGTGCTCGAAGAGAAATTAATATGCTCATCATACTGGCATTCAGATGCAGCATATTCTGACTCATGACCCACCAAGGCAGTGTTACCTTGAATAAAGTCTTCAGTGAGCTTTCCAGATGAAGACAGCTTTCTCTTCTGTTCTATCTCTCTCTCAAAAGTGAGCAATTTCCCATGGAGTTGGGTGAGAGATAGTTTGTCCAAACTTGCACTGGAGCGTAGGACAATAGTATATGTGTCCCATCTCTCAGGCAGTGATCTGAGAAATCTGTTATTCATCTGAATATTGGTGTATTCAAGTTTGACCATTTTTAGTTCAGAGATCAAACAAGAAAACCGCTCATATTGTTGAGTCAGTGTCTCACCCTTTCTATGAGAGAATGTCTCATATTGTTGGGCAAGAATTTCTCTATTATTTGCCAAGACCTCATCTGTTCCTCCAAATTGTTCTTTCAAAGCAATCCAGAGGTCATGGGCAGTTTCATGATGCATTAGCCCAGAGTAGATTTCATTGGGCAAAGCCATGGCCAGAATTCCATGGGCTTTTGCATCAATCTCAAGCAACTTTTTATCCTCATCTGAGTATTGCTCCCTCCTCTTCGGAACCATTTGATTGGTTTTCGGGTTATTCACCATAGGCTTGTGTGGACCATGTACCACTGATGTCCAACACCTGCGCTGTTAACAGACAGGTGATGGAGCATACGTCTTTGCCATATGTTATACTCATTCCTAACCAGCATAGGAGGCTTGGTTATGTTAATCTCAAAAACATGAATCAGCTTAGCCACAATAGTTTAGTCAGAGGCTTACCAATAAAGGAGTTCCACTGTGATGAAACTTGCACTGCTTGTTTAAAAGGAAAACAGCACAAAGGTCATTTCCTCCTATTGAAGTGTCCAAGTCCACTGCCTGCTTGCAATTACTGCATATGGATCTATTTGGTCCTGTGAGAGTAATGAGCATGGCAAAGAAGAAATATGTCTGGTAATTGTGGATGATTACTCCAGATTTGTATGGACTTTCTTCTACACTCAAAGGATGAGGCTGCTCAGAAGATTATCCACTTTGTGCTGTACATTGAGAAGCAGTATTCCCTTCCAGTCAAGTGTATTAGGAGTGATAATGGAACTGAGTTCAGAAATCATACACTTGATGACTTCTATCTTCTCAAAGGGAATCAAAAGGCAGTTCAGCATTCCAAGGACTCCGGAACAAAATGGAGTAGTGGAGAGAAAGAACAGGACCCTCATTGAAGCTGCAAGGTCCATGCTGGCTGACTCAGGTTTGCCATTGACCTTTGGGCCGAAGCTGTCAACACAGCTTGCTATGTGCAAAATAGAGTTTTAGTAAATCAGAGGTTGATGAAGACTCCATATGAAGTTCTCCATCATTTGGCTCCACTGATTTCATTTTTCAAAGCATTTGGGTGTCCCTGTTTTATTCTCAACACAAAGGATCAACTCCACAAATTGATCCTAAGGTGGATGCAGGATACTTTGTTGGTTATTCATCTACTTGCAAAGCATACAGAGTCTTCAACTGCAGAACAAAGATGGTTGAAGAAACTCTACATGTTAAGTTTAATGAATCTCCAAAGGACAAGATTCCACAAAGTCCTGTGGAGTTATTTGATCTGGACATACTGCAATATGTTCCTTATCAAACTCCTGCTGTTGCTCCTGTCAACAGTTCACCACCTGGTGGTACTGCTGATGATGATGATGATTGCAGTACTCACCTCTTCAGGTTTAGTGATCAGCTGCCTGATTCAACTAGACCTGATGTTCCTGTAGCGCCAGTAGCACCATCCACAACAAATGCTGATGAGATTCTTCGAATTCAACTTCCTTTGAATTACCATCCACTGATTGGTTTCAAGGAAATGATTCACCATCACCATCTGTTGCTGCTGAACGGCTACAAACACTTGCACAGATCTCATTGTGTATCAAGATCTGAAGAATCACCCCATGTCTCAAATCATTGGTGATATCACTGCTGGAGTATCAACAAGAAGTCAATTGTCAATTTCTGCTTCTATGCTCTCTTCATCAGTCAGCAAGAGCCAAAGAATTATCACATTGCTTTAAAGGACAATGGATGGGTTGATGCCATGCAGCTTGAGCTTCTTCAGTTCAGGAAACAGCAAGTGTGGGAACTGGTTCCTCTACCTCCAGGTAAGTGTGCAATAGGCACTAAATGGGTGTTTAGGACAAAAAAACTGAAAATGGGCTTATTGTAAGAACAAGGCCAGACTGGTTGTTCAGGGGTTTGCACAAGAAGAAGGTATTGATTATGATGAAACCTTTGCCCCTGTAGCCAGACTGGAAGCAATTCGATTGTTTTAGCTTATGCTGCTTATCAAAAACTTAAAGTCTTTCAAATGGATGTCAAAAGTGCATTTTTGTATGGAAAAGTTAAAGAAGAGGTTTATGTATGTCAACCTCCAGGCTTGAGGACAACAAACATCCTAATTGGGTGTATAAGCTTGATAAAGCTCTTTATGGGTTAAAACAAGCTCCCAGAGCCTGGTATGAGACATTATCAAACTTTCTTTGGAAAACAATTTCACTAGAGGCTCCATAGACAAGACTTTATTTATTAAGAAAGCTGGGCAGCATAATCTACTTGTTCAAATTTATGTAAGATATTATTTTGCATCCTCTGATCCAAAGTTGTGTGATGCCTTTACAAAGTTGATGCAACAGAAGTTTGAAATGAGTGCCATGGGAGAATTACAGTTCTTTCTGGGGTTGCAAATCAAACAAAAGGATGATGGAATTTTTATTCATCAATCCAAATATACAAAAGATCTTTTGCAAAAGTTTGATTTACAAAACTGTAAGCCCTGTTCTACTCCCATGTGCAGCACCACACAACTGGATTCAGATCAGAAAGGTAAAGTGGTTGATGAAACACTTTACAGATGTATGATTGGGTCCTTGATGTATTTAACAGCTTCTAGACCAGATATTATGTTTGCTACATGTGTTTGTGCTAGATTTCAGGCTGCACCTAAAGAGTCTCATCTGATTGCAGTCAAGAGGATCTTTAGATATCTGCAAGGCACTCCATCTCTAGGTTTATGGTATTCTACCAACATTCTGGTAAATTAGTTGCTTTTCTGACAGTGACTATGCAGGGTGTAAGTTGACCAGGAAATCAACTTCTGGTGGATGTCAATTCCTAGGCATCTGCTTGATTTCTTGGCAGAGCAAGAAACAGACCTCAGTTGCTACATCCACTGCGGAAGCAGAGTACATTGCTGCTGCAAGCTGTACATCTCAGGTACTCTGGCTTCAAAACCAACTTTTGGATTATGGCATTACAGAGACTAAGACTCCATTGTTAATGGATAGTGCTTCAGCTCTTTGCATTGTCAAAAATCCAGTCCAGCACTCTAGGACCAAACATATAGAGATCAGACATCATTTTATAAGGATGTTTTGAAAAAGGTCTGATTGATCCTAAGTTTGTGCCCAGTGCTGATGAGCTTGCAGACATCTTTACTAAGCCTTTGGATAGTTCAACTTTCCAAACCTGGTGTTAAGGCTTGGTATGCTGCAGCTAGAATAGGTGACAACTACTGATGATCTCAGTAATTCATATTGATGATCATGAGTGTCTGTCACATATAAGTACTGATGAGCTCTTTTAACCTCACTAGTTTTTATAACTACTGAAGGCTAAAAGTTCTCACAAGTACTGAAGTACTTCATCTGTTCTAAACTACTGAAGTAGTTACAACTACTGATGCAGTCATAACTACTGAAATCAGTAAAAACAGATAAGTACTGATGTCCTATGAAACCACTGAAATCAGCCATAAAGACTGATGAATGTGTTGAGGACAGTTTGAAACAGCTGAAAAGCTAAGAATTGACGAAAACACTGAAGAGAACTTTCTCCTCAGTCGTTTGTACCACTGGTTTCATTTTAAACAACTGAAGCAAAACCACGTCTTCAGTAGTTTTATAACTACTGATGACCAATACCAAGTCTTCAGTTGTTTACAACAGCTGATGACTAAAACCACTGTCTTCAGTAGTTTCATAACTACTGATGACAAACCATGTCCTCAGTTGTTTCAATCACCTGAAGTCAAAACCACGGTCTTCAGTAGTTTTCTAAACTACTGATGCCTAACACCGCGACTTCAGCTGTTTCAACGTCTGAAAGGATAATACCATGTCAACGGTCGTTTAAAACTACTGATGACTAACACCACATCCTTCAGTCGTATCCTCACCCGTACCCTATAAATACCCTTAACCTGAGCTCTCCATGCTTCATCTTCTTCAAACCTAACGTTCCTCTCCAACAATTTCCATGGCGTCTTTGCAAATTAAACCGCGACACAACTGTGTTGCCTACCTCACAAAATCGCCGATCTGGACTAAGTT
This sequence comes from Flaveria trinervia, assembly GCA_025506515.1. Classification (NCBI taxonomy): domain Eukaryota; kingdom Viridiplantae; phylum Streptophyta; class Magnoliopsida; order Asterales; family Asteraceae; genus Flaveria; species Flaveria trinervia. Next base: position 9,402,670 of record CM046449.1, on the reverse strand, counting down.
CGATACTGCTATCGATCTTATGGTCCAGTCCCAATACAACAAGGCATTCCTTCTGAACCCCGTTTTACATGCCGAATCCTTGAACCAATTTTGGATGAACGTTAATGTTACTACTGAGGAGAGCAACACCTTATCCCTCCGGTCAGTCGTCAACAACACGAAGTAGTGATTACTCCTGCAACAATCCGTAAAATTCTTCAACTGAGTGATGCTACCTCTCCTGCTGGATATCCGAAGGGCACTATAGATCTCTCATTTGCTCAGCATGGATATCAAGGTGATCTCAGTGCCACACCATCATGAAGAAACATTTTAATGACGTGAGCGCCTGATCTTTCATATGGTCAATGTATGTTTGGCCCCTAAGACATCGTCTTGGGATCAAATGTCCACCAAATGGCAGCAGGTATTGTATTCTATCCTTGAGCAACAACCACTGAATTTTTCAGAATTAATATTTTCAGAGCTCAAAGATATGGCTCAAAAACTAACTGCCAACCGTTGGATACTTTATCCACGGTTCATAATGGCCATTATAATAGACCAGCTTAATGCTGAGGGACTTGTTGGCTTGGGAGTCCCTGCTACGCTGTTTTGCCCGAAGTATACTCCCGGCACAACTCCGACCGGACACTCAAACTGGCTGCCAAGCTGCGAAAACCCACGCAGCTGGAACCCACAGCCACCACCTCCAAATCCAATGTCCCCACCAAACCCACCAAAAAGACCCAAAATGGCTACTCAGGGAATTGAGTCCCCTGAGGATGCTCCTGCACCACAAACGCAGGATATATCCACTAGTCAAAACCCCCTAGTGGATACAATGACTCCTCCAGCCACAGCCGCTCCGGCTTCCTCTCAACAGGAGCCTGCAGCAACCCAAGGGGCACCTACTTATCTGGGATCTTCCTCACTTGAGGAGATTGCCATTGAAGAGCACCATCCACCCCAGGTGCACACTGCTTCTACCCCTGTACCCCAAACAACCGCCCCTCACAGCCCAACTTTAATAGTTGCTCAAGTGCTGACTCAATTGCACTCCTCACCCCCTCCCCAGAAACCACTTCTTACTGGGAATGCCTCTACAATTGAGGGGGAGGAACACAGTGTATTTGAGAACCCACAGCACCGGGGTTTACCAATTCTATCTCCTGGTGTAGAGAAGGAGATTAGAATATCTAGTGAGGCTGCCACCTCCTCTGACTCAGCACATGACCAGAGTGAGGCTGGTAACATTGCTAAGACCTCCCTAGAGGCAACAGCTGATGATGGACATTGTCCTGAGGCTGGAAGTCCCCAGTACCAAGCACAAGGGGCACATGCACCAACTGGTCTACACCCAGTGCATGTAAATCCTGCACTAAGCAGGAGGTCAGGTGATTCAGTATCAACTGATGATGACCTGAGCTTCTTCTTCGATGTCGTTGCTCACAACACCATTCTAGAGGATGAGGTTAGCAGACTCAAAGAGCTGCTGGCCAAGATGTCTCAGGATGCAAGTCCATCTGCCACCCTCATACACCCACAGATGGCACCTTCCCTTGAAGGTTTCCCAACACTGAGCCACCCCAAAATCAACCACCCGCCTCTGCTTCAGGCCCTACTTCTCAGGAACAGAACCCTCCTGAGCAAATAGGTGCTATCCTACAAAATTCCCTCCCTCTCATCACCCCCATAATCACTGATATAGTGATCAAAGCCCTTGATGAGAGGCTTTCCTCAACATTACAGCCACTGGTTGATGCTGCTGTCCACAAGACTCTTTCTGCGGTACCAACCCCTTCCTCCAATGCAACCAAAAAGGGGAGGGTACTGCAGTGAAAGATAGAAAGAGGAAGAGATCTGAGGAAGAGGAGAAACAAGAAAAGCAACCTCTGCTCACGTACAAAAGAAAGAGAAGTGCTGATGATCATACTGCTGAAGAAAAATCCTTGGAGGAGCTGGTCAAAGAAGCTGACACCACACACAGCCGCTCCATGGATAAGATAATTGACCAACTATTCAGGCAGGGTTTTGACACAGCTACACTGGATAGTGAGATCAGAAGGTTAGAGGTACAGAGATACAAACCCGATGGGCAGGGTACGATGCTCTTGAGAAAGAGAGGTTGGAAATAATGATCCGCTTTATTGCCAAATACTTGGAAGATCATTATGGAGATCCGCGCATGGTCCAGGGACAGCATTCTGGCTATAGCCACCAGAATCTGTCTGTCTGAGCAATTCAACAAAGGGATCATTATGGAAGCCCTTGATGAGGCTGGGGCTGGCAAAAGGTTAGAGATGGCTAAACTTACAAAAGCAAAATTAACTACAAGGATGCTAGATCAACCTTCCCTTCCACTCACTCAAACAGACCCTATCCCTCAAATCTCCCAACCAACCTCCAAGCCAAAATCCAAACATCCTCTCTCTTCAAAACCAATCCCTTCACCACCCAACCATCATCCAGTGATGCACCCCGTAGAAGGAGAAGGGTGCTGAGGATGGAAGAAGAGCAGAAGAGAGGATGAAGATGATAGTCTGCCACTCTCTGCTGTTCTGAAGCTACCAAAGCCCCAGAGTCAATCCATGATCACACCCGACTCTCAAAGGGAAATGGTCAGAGTAAAGATAGAAGAAGAAGAATAGCAGAAACAGCACGATGAGCAACTGTTGAAGATGGTTGACAAGGAATTTCCTCAGTCATCATCTATTCAAGCCATGAAAGGGCATGCTCAAAGGCTGTACACTCTCAGACACACCTTTCAGTATCAGAGGGAGAGAGTGAGAGTATGGCCAGACCCCAGGGTGAGTTCTAGAATCCATAAAAGAACTATCCCACACAGATACAACGGCCAAGTACGAAAAACAATAGAATCTACCATCATGCTGGCCGTTGTAGTCTCACCTTGGGAAATCATTGATGAATTCAAGAAGCTCACCAAGCAAAGAAGACACCTCAAGCCTTACTAGAAAACAAGATGATTAAGAAGGGGTTGTTATACAAAAAGCTTGAAGACATCCAAAAGAATGAGCTCCAGTTACTCCTTGAAGGCAACCATCCGGATGAATTTGTATACAGGAGGTAACTACGGTGGAGCTGAAGAATGGCAGGACCATGAAGTACTTATCAGAGTACTATGGTCCAGAGTTCTTCTTCGAAGGAGGAGCTGAAGAACTCTCTCAAGAGGAACAAATTGTTCTCCTTGAGGCCTATGTCCGTGAGTCATACAGACTCATTATGGGGAAGTGAATCTCATGAATGGGATAACAACTCTGTGTCCAGTTCCCCAAAACAGAGTTCCCATTCATACTCTGCCAAACAAATATTTGAGGTTCTTCCCAGGCCGGAGCGTACATGGGTCATCTTCTCTACTGATCAAGAAGGAAAAAGACCAACATTTTTGCCATCAATAAGTGGGAGTAAATAAGTTAGAGGTTTTGGCTGCATTGGTTCAGGGGAGTTTGTTGGACCAAAAGAACCAATGAGCCAAGATCAGAAAACCTCTAAGTCCCACACGGTATCACAACAACTGCTGAAAGCCTCATCAGTAGTTTGACAAGTGCTGAAGACTTCAACAGCTGAAGATCAAGTGCTGAAGACCTTAACAGCTGAAGAACCAAAGTGCTGAAGTACAACAGCTGAAGAACACAAGTGCTGAAGCTGAAAGACCAAAGTACTGAAGCACAACAGCTGAAGAGTTCACAAGTGCTGAAGATCAACAACTGATGTACAAAGTCTGAAGACAAAGACTGAAGACATCAGCTGATGATATCTACTGAAGTCATCAGCTGATGAAACGCCTGAAGGTCAAAGTCTGAAGACCAAGTACTGAAGCCTCAGTAGTTTGTCACAACTGCTGAAGAGTACTTCTTCAGTAGTTGTGATATCAGTAGTTTTATGTTTTATGTTTCAGTAGTTTTGTAAAACGACTGAAGAGCTTGTTCTTCAGTCGTTGTAGTTTCAGTAGTTTTATATTTTGTACTTAACTTGCTGATATGTTCTCAGTAGTTGTGAACATTTCAGTAGTTTGTTAAGATTTAGTTATTTCTGTATTTGATCTGCCATTGTCACTTTCCGTGATAACAGCAGTGACTGTTGCACTCTATATAAGGAGTGACAACCCATTGTAATCATTGAGCGATATGAGCAATTGAATGGAATGTTTGATTGATTTGATTAGAAATATTCTCCATCTATAAACATTCCTAGAAATCAGAAATTCATATTCTCTCCCTATAACCGTATGCGATCTTAACGCTTACATATATTGTTTGCTTGCTACAATTTGTCTAATTCGTTTGTGTATTCCGCTGCTTTACATTCTGATAAACATCAAACTTGTGATCACTGATCCTCACATATACTGGGTTCCAGACGACCCTAACATTTTGGACCCTGAAGTTGACGGTTGTGCTGGAATTGCTGTGCTTGAGACAAAGGTAGTCTGCAGTGGTGCTCCAGATGTCTTGGTCTGAGGAGTTGCATTGTAGAGTGTAGGATTCTGGTCGTAGTTGGCCTTTTGAGCTCTGTACTTCATCTAGCTCCTCTTCTCTCAGTTTCAGAATGAAGTCATTTATCTAACTTCGAGAGCATCCTATTCTATCTAAGATTAGAAACGAAAGAAGCCCATTTCTCTGGTAGTCCATTAGCAAAGTTGGATACCTTATCCTCCATCGACGTAGTTACTCCATGAGTGTGCATCTCACTCATCAAGTGGTAGAATCTATCGATCACATCATCCAGGCCTTCCTTTCCCATTGAAGAGAAGTTGTCGAACTCCTTCTTCAAAGCTTTTTCCTTAATGGCCTTGAGCGAGGCATTTCCGTCATACCTCTTCTCTAACGCATCCCATAATTTCTTTGCTTGAGTATACTCCGAATACTGATGGAAGATGTCCTTTGGAATAGACTGAGTGAGCAAAGCGTAGACTTTCTTCTCAGCATTGTGTTTTACTTTCTATGCATCCGACATGCCACTTAGTGTAAGTTTGACTCCGTCACCTCCTACTGGCATGTTGTACCCCGACTCTATTGCCTCCCACAAATTTGTATCTACACCATTTAAGTAGATTTCAAAACGTTGCTTCCATTGTGGGTAGTCGTCTAACATGATAAGCTTCGGGGGGGTTATTGTGAATTCCCACTTCGTTCTCTAACAGCAGTAGATTTTGAATACGTGTATCTCTACTTGCTGTGTATGCTGAAAACTGGTCCTCCATTTCACTTAACTTTACTATTTAACAAACTGCTGATGTATGCGAATGAAGGTATGCGATTGGGCTTATTCGGGCGATTGAACTAGGCGAATGGTTCAATCATGCGACTGAACAAATGCGGATGAGTCAGTTGTCCGAATGAACTAATGCGGTTGAACAGTCCGAATAAGGTTCTCAGTCGTACAAATGAGGGTACGAAGGAGTCCAATCATGCGGTTGGAGAATGCGAATGAACTCATTCGTGCGATTGAGCCAATCGTGCGACTGAACTTGCTGAAGTTTGATATTCGTAGGTTAAACGTGTTTTGGCCGTAATAACTCGAATTTTCACAAACCCTAATCGCCGTATGCTGGAAAAACTAAACTTTAAGGTCAGGAAACGTCTAAGACTCCATTAGACACAAAAAGATGGCGTTTATGATGAAAAACCACAATTTTTGTATCAAAACTGTTGAATCAACACGTAATCAAGAGCCAAGGCTCTGATACCACTTGTTAGGATCTGGTATTTGAATGAAACACCAACTGATTAACGTGTTAAACCAAACCAAATAGTGTGGAATCCTATTTGATTGGCGATCCAATAAGTGAGAACGCATGTAGACACAATAATGTATTGAATCTCACGTCAAGAATCAATTAGGAATCGATCTACAACGTTTTATGAACTTGGAGTACGAACTTAGAGGCTTCTGGACGGCTAGGGTATGTCTGGAGTTGGAGTGTATTCAATGCTTACGTTTTTCCATGAATTAAGTGGTATTTATAGGTTAGGGTTGCTCATTCGGGCGACTGAACCGTTAATATGGTTCAGTCGTGCGATTGAGTTATACGGTTGGTCCATTCGCCCGACTGAGTGTTCAGTCGTGCGACTGAGCCAATCTTATGTGACAATCATACGACTGATCCAATCTCCTGGTTCAGTCGTGCGACTGAGTCATTCGCATGAAGTTGTTCATGTGTATTGTCCATTAGCATGGGCATTCGCATGATAACTTAATGTTGTTAAGTTTGAATATATTAAATATCAGAATGTTATTTATATTAATTCAATCAATCACAAACCTATATAATCAAGTCAATATGCATTAAACAACTCATTAATGAAACATTAAACAAGACAAATCATAAACAAATATTCTCATTTCATTAAGTACCCAATATTACATAAGTGCAAGACATTCAAGACATATTACATTGAGATCAGGATCTAGGTACATATATGTATCAACATATAAAGAACATCAACATACACAGCCATCAGCATCATACCGGGCAACATCATACATAACATACATCATGCATAAACATGCAACATCATCATCATGCCCAACATAACCTCTAAGGCCACAACCGTCGTCTTACATGTACTTATGGGAAATTCCACGTCAAAACTTACATCTGCACTTTCCCCCGAAAGTTAGTGATTAAACTATGCTTTTCCTCGGGTACAATAGCCCTATTTAGGCGTATGGGCACCCTTCAGTCGCACGGCCTCCAGGCGGCTGAACATCATGCGAATGGACCAATGTGGATGAACACTAATACGGATGAACACCCATACGACTGGACTTCATGCGGATGGACTCAATGCGGATGAGTCCTATGCGAATAGAGCTAATGCAAATGGACCTTATACGGATGAAACTAATGCGGATGAGCACTTATGCGAATAGGCCCTCAGTCGCATGACTCCCCATGTGACTGGCCCCATCGTACGAATGAATCCTCAATCATGCGAACGGACCCTCAATCGTGCGAACGAACCCACCCTCAATCATGCGAATGAACCCTAATCGCACCCCAATTGGCTGTATGGCCTCCATTGGGTCGCATAGCCCTAGCTGATGCAGAATGCAGTTCATCCCGAACCCAATCTACCATTTTCGACCTCCAAGCTCATCCAAACCCATTCTAAGCGCAAATCAACCATCCTAAACATTAGGAATGCATACCACAAAACCATTCAAGCACACACAAGCCCGGAAACAAGCCCCAAACGCATTACACGCAAACACATACAAATGGGTCAAATACACACACATACAAAAACAGGTTTTCAGATGTGTTCCAGCCCCAAAATAGACCAAAAACGTTTAAAAGAGGGGTCCTAGAACTCACACAAACAACACCGAGAAGTAGAGCTTCAATTGGACCCACTATATGATGATTTTGCACGCTTGAATCTACCTGAAACAACCTTTTTCTCTTCTTTTCTCCCTTTTCTCTCTTCTTTCTTTTCTTGCTGAGTTTTTGGAGATGTGGGGGAGGGTGTGGGCTGCTCTCCCATCTTATTATCCTTCTCTTTCGAACTTTCTCGCATTTTGGTAAGTTTGGTCCCCCGACTTTGGACTTTATTTCTTTTTCTTCTTTCGTCGGCTTCAAAGAAAATATCCGGGTGTTACAAGTCCACCCCCTTATATAGGTTTCGTCCCTGAAACCTGTTATCCCTCGAACAAACATGGGTAATGCTACTTCATTTCTTATTCAGTCTCCCACGTTGACTCGGATCTTTTCCTGTGCTTCCACTGTACACGCACAAGATGAATGTAACGTCCGAATAATGTTTAAGCGAGCCAAATAATAATAATGGGCTTAGACAAGATCATTTAATGAAAATAGGATGTATATGGGTTATAGACCGAGTTAACTCTTCGGGATATGTGTTTGGCGAGTTTAAGGTCCCAGGAACGCCCGGTATATATAAACGATCAGCTTGAGCAGCTCTCATTTGCAACTCAACACTGTAGTTCTAGAGAGAGAGAGAGAGAGTAGAGAGAGAAAGTAGAGAGAATTGAGGACTCAAGGCTCAATTGATCTCGGATTGAAGATCGGTGTTTATGGGCATCCAAACAACAAGAAAACACTAAGAATCCAGGTAAGAAACATCATATAATTGTTGCTTTTGATGTGATCCCGGATTCTAGGGTTTGGGTTTTTAAAAGTGGCAAATATTCACCCAAAACTCACGTTTTTGTACAAGAAAACATGTAAGAAGCTTAGATAAAGCTTATTGGGTGATAAACCAAGGTTTTGGTTGTAAAAGATCAAAGTTTTGGGTCAAAAATGGATTGTTCGTATTTTTCAGCCCGTTATGCAAAACTAGGCATTCATCCAGTGAAATTAGGTACTCCTCCAACAAAACTGTTGATCTTCCTGCGAAACTAGACATGGTTATCCAACGAAAGTCATGCGAAACTGGCAGCGAAACTAGCAGCGAAGATGCCAGCGAAACTGCTAGCGAAGATGCCAGCGAAACTAGCAGCGAAACTGCTGGCGAAACTAGCAGCGAAACTGCTGGCGAAACTAGCAGCGAAACTGCTGGCGAAACTAGCAGCGAAACTGCTGGCGAAACTAGCAGCGAAACTGCTAGCGAAATTAGCAGTGAAATTAGGCAGAAATTAACTTCTTTGAGTGTTAATTTATCTGCAAGATGTGTAGTGCAACCCCTACTTTGAAGGCTTGATTGAAAAGCTACTCATTGAGTCCAGGTGAGTTCTAGATCCCCTATTTTAAAGGTTTTGAACTAGTTTGGGGCTAGAAATGCATACTATATATACGTTTTAGATGACCAAAACTTTAAGAGGTTTTAACGAGAAGATCGATTTTTCGATAAGGAAATACTGCTGGCGTTGCCCCTTGGACCCCACTAGGGGCTGCTGCCCCTTGGACCCCACTGTTAGGGACTACCGCCCCTGAACCCCCGCTATCCCGCGGTGGGTCAATTATGTCTTGTGATGATTTATGCTTGATATGCATATGTTTATGTATGTGAATGTGCGATTCATGATGTTTAAGATGATGTATGATTGATGCTGATGTATGTTGATTATGTATGCTATGTATGTTATGTATGATATGTTTTCTTACGTTTCGTATTACGTATGATGACGTGACTTTACGTGGTGTGATATTGATAATGAACGTAAAGTATTATCTTAACAAAGTGAATGATTTAAGATAATGAAAGTGGAACATAATGAAGGAATGAATGAAAAGCCTTGCAAGCAAATGAAAGGAGGTTCACAACTCATTGAGAGTTGTTAGCTCAACTGTGTGTGTCTACAGCGTGCGATTTTGGCTAACTCATAAGGGTTTATACACATAGTAAGAGTTCAGTCTTGCTGTCTGCACCAATACGTGCGATTTCCTAATTACTGTGTGTTATAGACCGTGCGATCTTGGTGAACCCATAAGAGTTCACACACACAGGGGGAGTCTGTCCTAGTGACCACTCCATACGTGCGATACGGGGTCCTTGTCGATTAACCCTAGATGAATTGCTTGGTGCTCTAGAGGGGGGTTAAGCACATGATAGGACCTAGATAGAATTGAAAGATAATAATGTACGAAAAGTGCGATAAGTATGAAATGTGCGAGACGTGCGAAATGTACGAAACGAACAATGATGAAAATAATAATGATTACCTTGATGTATGTACGATGTGTGACCACGTGCGATAGTAATGAAAATGTTTTAACAAATGGAAGGTAATGCAATGTTTTTATAAAACTAGAAATCACTCAGCAACGCTGACTTTTTATGCATTTTCTAGTTGGCAGGTGAGAATTGCTGAGGATGGTGCGGGGCAGCTACTTGGCATTTTTGGATGGCATTCTTTTGTATAACGTTTTTGCATTGTAATAGGAACGAATTATACTTTGTAATGGACGATGTATTATTTTGCAAAAGTGTTTATTTAAATGAAATGAAATGTTTGTTTAAGGTGTTTTTGCTGCACGATTTTAGTGAAGTTAATGTAATTATATGTTTTATGTGCGATGATTGACCAGCTGTGAGCGTTCTAGGAACGGGGCCTTACAATAAACCACTTTATTTCTCAGCTTCTTTTCATTTTGATCGATGATTGCTACTGGTTGCTCCACATAATTGAGCTGTTCGTCTACTTCGATATCCTCGAGTGGAACAATCATATCTTCATCCGCCAAACACTTCCTTAGATGAGATACGTGGAATGTCGGGTGAATTCCACTTAACTCATCTCGCAACTCCAATCTATAGGTCACCTCTCCTACTCGGGCAATGATTCGGAATGGGTCTATGTATCTCAGGCTCAACTTGCCCCACTTCCTGAATCGGATAATACCCTTCCAAGGCGAGACCTTCAACATAACCCGGTCACCCACCTGGAACTCAATCGGTCTGCGTCGTTTATTGGCATACGACTTCTGTCTATCTTTGGTTGCCTTCATGAAGGCCTTGATCTTTTCAAGCTTCTCAGTCGTAGCCTCGATCACCTCGACACTTCCTAACTCTTTTTGACCATATCACCCCAACAGACGGGTGTCCTGCATCTCCTACCATATAGCATCTCATAAGGTGGCATGCCAATACTGGCATGATAACTGTTGTTATATGAGAACTCAGCTAACGGTAAGTGGTCATCCCAACTTCCCCCAAAATCAACCACACATGTCCAAAGCATGTCCTCCAATGTCTTAACGGTCCTTTCTGACTGACCATCAGTCTGGGGATGATAAGCCATGCTAATATGTAACCTCGTCCCCATGGCGTCGTGGAATTTCTTCCAGAATTTGGATGTAAATCAAGTGTCACGATCAAATATAATAGACACCGACACACCATGATGAGTTACAATTTCCTTGATGAATAGATCTGCCAACCTCTCAGATGAATATGTCTCGTGGATCGATAGGAAGTGAGCACTCTTCGTCAGACGATCCACAATCTCCCATATGGCATCATACCCTTTCGGAGTACGCGGAAACTTTGTAATGAAATCCATGGTGACATGCTCTCACTTCCATTCTGGTATATCCAGAGGTTGGATCTTCCCATACGGCTTCTGATGCTCGGCCTTCACCTGTAGACAAGTAAGGCATTTATTCACACACTCCATTACGTCACGTTTCATACCCGGCCACCAATAATCCTTCTTCATGTCTTGATACATATTTGTGGTACCTGGATGAATGGAGTATCAAGTCTTGTGAGCTTCATCCATGATCTTCACCCGTAGATCCCCAAAACGAGGAATCCACACCCGTCCAAATCGAGTTCTAACACCAAGTGTGTTTTCACCCAATTCCACAACCAGACCTCTCACTTTTTCAGAGTTAAGATGATCTTCTTTTAATGCCTTATCTTCGAACTCCTTAACTTACTTCATCACATCGGAGGTCATGATCAATTGGTATGCTTTCACCGAATCGGCTCGGGTCTCTCTTTTCGGCTAAGGGCGCCCGCCACCACATTGGCTTTGCCCGGATGGTAATGGATCTCGCAGTCATAATCCTTTATAAGCTCTAACCATCATCTCTGTCTCATGTTTAGATCTTTCTGCTCAAAGAAGTAATTCAAGCTCTTGTGGTCAGTGAAAATGGTGCACTTAGTCCCGTAAAGATAGTGCCTCCAAATCTTTAGTGCAAAGACCACGGCTGCTAGCTCCAAGTCGTGAGTAGGATAAATAACCTCATGAACCTTCAACTGTCGGGATGCATAGGCTATAACCTTCTCTCTCTACATTAACACACACCCTAACCACGAGTAGGAAGCATCAGAATAAACCACCAGATCTTCACTTCCATCGGGTAATGACAGAATAGGAGCTTGAGTCAATCTCGTCTTCAATTCTTCGTACGCCTTATCTTGAGCTTGACCCCATACAATTTCATATCTTTTCGGGTCAACTTGCTTAGTGGAGAAGCGATCTTGGAAAAGTCTTGGATGAATCTTCTGTAGTAGCCCGCCAAACCCAAGAAACTACGAATCTCGGATTGCGTCTTTGGAGACTTCCATTGTATCACTGACTCCACCACGTGACCCAAGAACTGAACTTTGCGCAACCAAAATGCACACTTTGAGAACTAGGCATACAACTTCTCCTTTCTCAACATTTCCAGAACCTCCCGAATGTGACCGGCATGCTCTATCTCACTCTTCGAATAAATCAAGATGTCATCAATAAACACAATCACTTATTAATTCAACATCGGCCAACACACTTGATTCATCAGATACATAAAAGTAGCTGGCGCATTGGTCAAACCAAAGGACATGACAAGAAACTTGTAGTGACCGTAACGCGTGCGAAAAGCTGTTTTTGGGATGTCCTGCTCCTTCACCTTCAACTGATGGTCGCCGGATCGAAGGTCGATCCTTGAAAACCAACTGGCACCTTGAAGCTGATCGAACAAATCATCTATTCTCGGTAAGGGGTATCAGTTCTTTACCGTCAACTTGTTCAGCTCGCGGTAGTCAATACACATCCTCATACTACCGTCTTTCTTCTTCACAAACAGGACCGGAGCACCCCAAGGAGAGATACTCAGCCTAATAAACCCCTTATCAAGTAGCTCTTTCAACTGCTCCATCAACTATTTCATCTCCGTCGGAGCCAACCGATACGGTACCTTGGAACAGGTTGGGAACCTGGTACCAAATCAATCTGAAACTCAATCTCTCTGTCAGGTGGCACTCCTGATAAATCTTCTTGGAACACGTCTGGAAAGTCACACACAACCGGTACATCAGACAGTTGTGGTGTCAGCTTATCCACATCCTTTACATAAGCCAAGTAGGCGCTACATCCACGCCTCATACACTTTCCTGCCACCGCCATTGAGATTACTTTCGGGATCGTCGTGACCCGATCCCCATAAACAGTTACCAAACTCCCGTCAGGCGCTGTCAAACAAATCATCTTCTTGCGATACACAATGTACGCCTCAAAGTCCGCCAACCAATCCATCCCAAGTACCAAATCGAAACCACCTAAGGTCATCACAAACAGTCTAACATGAAACTTATGACCTTCTAGTTTCACATCATAGTCTTCTATCATCTCAGAAATCCTGGTAAACTTACCTATGGTAGTTTTTACATCAAAGGGCGCATCAACACGTCTACTACTAACGGGCAGCTTAGCATAGAAAGCAGTAGAAATAAAACTTTCACTAGCACCCGAATCAAATAACACAGAAGCTAAAGTTTGATTCACCAGAAACATACCGGACACGACATCAGGGTCCGTCCTAGCTTCCTCCGGTGTCATAGTGAATGCCCTAGCGCTCGCCCTCGGTCCTTCACCTCCCGTCGTCTTCTCCCCAGAACCCTCAACCCTCGGCTTCTTACAGTCCCTACTCATGTGACCCTCTTCACCACAGTTAAAGCACCAGACCATACGATAGTCCCTTGTTATATGCCCTATCTTCCCACATTTGAAGCACAAGTTCGACCCCAGCCTGCACTCCCCACTATGCTCTTTTCCACACTTTCTCAAACCCGCACCTGATGTGACCACACGACGGTCGTCCACCCGTGCCTTCTTATTACCCGTCGAGGCATCACCCTGACCAAACCTCTTCCTATTCCAGTTTCGATCACCACCACCCTTCCTGCTACCTTCGGCCACCACTACTACAACCCTCTCATTATATAACCTCCCTGCCAAATCCACCACCGACCTAAACGTGCTCGATCGGGCAGCGATCATGTGCCAGCGAATGTCCACTGGCAAGCCCTGAATGTACCTCTTAATCTTCCGTGATAGAGGCGTCACCTGATCCGACACCAGACATGCCATCTCGTTAAACTTCATGGTGTACTACTGGTATGTCATGGTTCCTACCTCCAGTTGCAGGAACTCCCTCTCAACCTTGTCCATCTCCCGGTGAGGACAGAACTCCTCAATCACCAGCTTCTTCAGTTCCGACCATCTCATTCTCCTAATGGCCCTGCTACCCTCGTCTTGGACTATGTTGTCCCACCAGCACAGAGTCGAGTCCACAAAGGAATGGGCAGCAAACTTCACTTTCTGATCCTCCCGGCACTCGCGGATGTTCAATACCACCTCTATTTCTCTCACCCACCGGTGAGCAGCAGTAGCAGTGTCGTTTCCAACAAAAGTAGGGGGCTTGCATCGTTGAAATGCCCCATAATTACAGCCTCATGCCGCCTTCTACACAGGCTCTTCTTCTTTCTTTTCATCATCAGATAGAATCGTTTCAAGCTCTGGTTGCTCCCGTCCTCCCGAGGACCTGTTCCTCTCTTGTCTATCCTCTTCCTGTACTGCCTTAATCACTTCGGTCACCACAGACGGTAAGATTGTCTGCATGACCTGATGCACCTCTTCAACCACCGCCGCTTTCACCGAGGCCCTCAGGTTTGCACTCTCAGCACAACCCTCCGGATGAGGGGACTCGGGTTCTTCACAAACCACCTTTTCCGTCTTGGGTCTTCCTCTCTTGGGTCAAGGCTCAGCACCAAGCCCATCACGACCACCACCACGAGAGGCTTTCAAAGATCTACCACCAGCCATTCACACGCACACTGAAAGATTCAAGCACCAACATGGTCATTCAAGAGAACAACTCAGTTTATGTCAAGTATAGTAAGTTCCTAATTACAGTGTCCAGTTGTGATTAGCCGCTTACTTTACTCTTCATACCCCAAGCATTACTTGTCTTGACCACATCAGTATTTAAATCTACAAACAACATATAACCACATACCATGCGCACAAAATATCGGTTAATCATTAAAGAAAATACCTGATGGCACGTAGCTACTCAGAAGGGCATCCCTTCCCTTTCTCTCCCATTCTCAGTTTAAGTTAAGGTTTATTTTGAAAATTTACCCATTTCACTTAAACTTTGGCTCTGATACCAACTTGTAAGGCCCCGTTCCTGGGACGCTTACAGCTGGTGAATCATTGAACATAAAACATATATTTTCATCATATTACATAAAAACGTTGTAGCGGAAACCCTTAAACAAAACATTCCATTTCAATATAATAGCTTTTGCCAAATAATTCATCATTAACCAGTTACAAAATACATTGTTGCATTACATCACAACAGCATTAAATAAATTGATGCCATCCAAAAGAGCTGAGTAGCCGCCCCATGCCATCCTCAGCAATCATTACCTGCCAACTGAAAACACATAACAATCAGCGTTGCTAAGTGAGTTCTAGTTTTATAATAAAACATACTTTTCTTTTGTTAAAACCGTACTTTACTTTCATGCGATCATACATCATACGTACACGTAGATAATAACATTATTATCTTCATCATTCGTTCATTCATCATTACATCTTTTCTTTTCATCAAACCATGAACTTTACCCTTCAGTATCCTGGTACTGGGCCGAAGCCTATCATAGACCTTCATTAGGGTGCACAGTAACTCCTAGCCACAATGCCTAAGATAAAGTTCAGGTGTACCATTGTCATGTGCTATGCCCTTCCGTCCGTTGGTACTGTGCTGAAGCCTATCATAGACCTTCCATTACGGTCACAACACCTCATGGCCACAGTACCAAAGGCAAGCAACAATGGTTCCATACAAATGGTCAATCACAAAGAAGGACCCCGATATGCATCCTTCTAGGGTAGCGAACCCGCACACTATTGGGCTAACACCTTACAAAGGGGCGTGTCCTGACATACAAGGCTTGCAAGACTTTCATTACTTTCATCATTCATTAATGCATGCACTCATCATGCTCCTCTTTTCATTATCTTTCACTTTAAGTTACATAATACTTTCATTTTAATCATTAACATCCATCGTAAAGCCACGGGAGAGATAAACATACATCATATTAAAGAACATCAACATACACAGCCATCAGCATCATACCGGGCAACATCATACATAACATACATCATGAATAAACATGCAACATCATCATCATGTCCAACATAACCTCTAGGCCACAACAGTCGTCTTACATGTACTTACAAGAACTTCCACGTCAAAAGTTACATCTATACTTTCCCCGGAAGTCAGTGATTAAACTATGTTATTCCTCGGGTACAACCGCCCTATTTAGGTGTATGGGCACCCTTCAGTCGCATGTTCTCCAGGCGACTGAACATCATGCGAATGGACCAATGTGGATGAACACCAATGCGGATGAACACCCACACAACTGGACCTCATGTGGATGGACTCAGTGCGGATGAGTCCTATGCGAATGGAGCTAATGCGAATGGACCTTATGCGGATGAAACTAATGCGGATGAGCACTTATGCGAATGGGCCCTTAGTCGCATGACTCCCCATGCGATTAGCCCCAATCGTACGAATGAATCCTCAATGGTGCGAATGAACCCTCAATCATACGAACGAACCCTCAATCGTGCGAATGAACCCTAATCGTACCCCAATCGGTTGTATGGCATTCAGTTGCCTAGCCCTAGTTGATGCAGAATGCAGTTCATCCCGAACCCAATCTGCCATTTTCGACCTCCAAGCTCATCCAAACCCATTCTAAGCCCAAATCAACCATCCTAAACCTTAGGAATGCATACCACAACACCATTCAAACACACATAAGCCTGAAAACAAACCCCAAACGCATCACACACAAACACATACAAATGGGTCAAATACACACACATACAAAAACAGGTTTTCAGATGTGTTCCAGCCCCAAAATCGACCAAAAACGTTTAAAAGAGGGGTCCTAGAACTCACACAAAAAACACCAAGAAGTAGAGCTTCGATTGGACCCGCTACAAGACAATTTGGCACGCTTGAATCTACCTGAAACAACCTTCTTCTCTTCTTTTCTCCCTTTTCTCTCTTCTTTCTTTTCTTTGCTGAGTTTTTGGAGATGTGGGGAGGGTGTGGGCTGCCCTCCCCTCTTATTATCCTCTCTTCCGAACTTTCTCGCGCTTTGGCTAGTTTGGTCCCCCAACTTCGGACTTTATTTCTTTTTCTTCTTTTCTCGGCTTCAATGAAAATATCCGGGTGTTACATGCTTCACACGGGTCAGTCAAGCATCAAAAGCATTTCAAGGCTTGTTTTGAGTGTGGAAAAGATGGTCATGTCGTAAAGAAATGTCCTCAAAGAATCGTTAAGGATGGTAAAGGCAAAATGAATTGCTTCTCCGGATGTAAGTCTACAAATAATGTTCGAAATGATATACGCAACATGGGTTGCTTCTCTGGTCCAAAAGGTGAAAGCACACATCTTTGTATAGTTGGATGAAAATCCTTCATCCAAACATTTTCATGTGAAGTCAGTTTCATATGATTCAAATATGAAACTGACTAAAGTTTCAAAACCAAATTCTTCTTCTTCTGGTCTTAAACAAAAAATGATTTCCAAATTTAATTCATTCAAATCCAATTTAATTGAACCGAAACAAATTTGGCAAACTAAAAAGAAGGATACGAAAATCCCTAATTGTTTAATCGGTTGTGTGCCAAAACAGGTTACTTATATTGATAAAAAGGAACACCCTGGAGTACGATGGCTGGGGTTCTTCTTTCAAACTAAACTGTATATGAGTGCAGAAACAATTTAGAAGGCCTGTTAGTAATCCGGTTCACTGACATAGATTGTTCCTAATTCAACTTGAGGCGGAACAAACAGGTTATGGTCATGGTATATTATCCACAATCTGGATTTTTATCTACACAATCACAGTTCTCTCTTCATAATCACTGTATATTTCTTGATAATTTATTTCTTATCTTCATATTAGTGTAGTTTGGAAGATCCTCTTTGGTTAATTTCTATTTTTTGTACTGTTTTATTTAAAAAAATAAAAATAAAAAATTAAATTAGACATTAAAGAGAATTAGGTTTGCAAAAATAAAAATTTAAGGGGAGAGTATAATCAAATTAAAAATACAAACATAACTAGGAACTTGATTCGAGATGACTAAAATTGATTGTATATCATCTTGAAATGCTTGTTCTTGCATGACTTGTGTTTTAAAGTGAGAAATGATAGTAAGTGATACTGTTATCTGATTCACATCTTATTTTCAATTGCAAATAAAAGAAAAACAAACAGATTCTTTTGATATGCTTGGTAGACTCAACTTGAAGATTAAAATAGACAACAAAATAATGATTTAAATAAAAATATATGCTTATGGATGTCTAAATTTACGTAATCATTTTGGCTTGCATGAAAACTAAGTCCTGACAAAAACTAGATTGAGAATTGATCTTTCACCCACCATGATACAATTTATATAAGCCATATCTTTGAGAAATGTTTGGTGTATTTATGTGTCTTGTGTTTGTGCTTATCTCCTTTGCTGTACGGAAGTACTGACCTGGAGCTCTCATCGGCACATGCTAAATGGCCATCTCCTCTACCGTATCTGAATACTGTTAGGAGCTCTCACTATTTTGGCCTAAGGTGTGTCAAATCATCGAACTATGAATTCATCACAGAATGTGATATTCTACTGATAATCACTTGCACACTTATGTACAAGCCTTGCTCTATAAATATCATAACAAATTCAAGAAATCTTGGGGTTAGGTGAGGGCTTTTGTCAAATGATTGTGGGGTTCTAGCATTTTAAAGTATTTAATCGAACCTTAAGAATCATCTACTGCTTGTTGAAAAAGATAAGGTATGGGTTTAAGTGGACAAACATATCAGCAATCGTTATTGATGCATCTGAGATTTTCAAAATCATTCAAAGACTATGAATAGATTCAATATCAGTGTGATCTCATTGCTTGTCGATGATTAAATTCATCTTTGTGCTAAGTATATCTTGAGAATGTGATCTCATGATCGATTCAGTTCCGGTAATTAGTATATATATACATATATATATATATATATATATATAGTAAAAAATATATTATAATAAAAATATATATATAATAAATTTTCATTTCAAATTTTTTTAGGTCTTCCATATTATGCTTTTACAATTTTATCATTTTCATGCATTTCATGGAAATTGCGCACAAATGAACACAGGTTCACTTGTTTTCACACACAAATAAACACGAGTTTATTTTGTTAAAATGAAATGATCCAATTAGAAATGTCTAGATTGTGTTTGTGATTGTGTTTTAGATTTTTAATGTAAGTGATGGCCGATTAGTTTAGCAGTGTACCTAATAAGAGAACCTGTTTCTCAAGTTTGTAGAATGTACCAAGCTAGGAATCCTCCTCTTACATCTTCTAAAACACTCAAGATTAGAGAGCTGGGAAAACTATTCATGTTTTGATCAAACTATGCACACCTCAAAGGGGAGCATATAATTAGGGGGAGCTTATAAGATGAATAATTTTTCTCTTCAGATTTAGAAAGCTTCAATTTGAAGATGTTTCTATGATTGACTTCTCGGTGTTGATCTTGTTTAAAAATGTTGATAATGATAGACTAAGGGGGAGTATTGTTGGAGCTGTACAAGATAGTCTATATTATCAACATAGTTAAAGTCAACAAAAGTCAACATCTTAGTCAAGGTCAACGGAAAAGTCAAACTTTGAGTTCGTGACGAAGATCCGAGTGAAGATATTGAAGATATATTGTGTTTGAGACTTTATTGTATTTGAACAAAATATATTTTATCTTGTTTTAGTCTTCTTTTAATCAAGTTTAATAGTATAGGGGGCTAAATGTAAATAGTGAAAGTTAGTCTACACTATAAATAGGTTAATTGTAATTAGAGTTGGTTAATGGTTGTAAGACCATTTGATTGGGGTTTCCCCTTTGTAAAAATCTATGCAATCAAGTTAGATCAAATTGGGGTTTTCATTATGTTTATCATTGTTTGATATAAATTCTTCAAATTTTTTGATTCAAGTGTTCAACCTGGGTTATCAGCAAGATGTCTTCCTATACTTTCTTGTGAATAAAGTCTTGTCAATGATACCTCTGGTGTAACCATTCTTTAGGAGAAACTAAGATAAAGTCTTATACCATAGCCTAGGTGCATGGTGCAGCCCATAGAGAGCTTTATTAGCTTGCACACATTGTTGGGGTGTTATGGGTCTTTGTTGGACCAAAAGAACCAATGAGCCAAGATCAGAAAACCTCTAAGTCCCACATGATATCACAACAACTGCTGAAAGCTTCGTCAGCAGTTCGACAAGTGCTGAAGACTTCAATAGCTGAAGACTAAAGTGCTGAAGCTCAACAGCTGAAGAACACAAGTGCTGAAGCTGAACAGCTGAAGAACACAAGTGCTGAAGCTGAAGACCAAAGTACTGAAGTACAACAGCTGAAGAGTCTACAAGTGCTGAAGATCAACAACTGATGTACAAAGTCTGAAGACAAAGACTGAAGACATCAGCTGATGATATCTACTGAAGTCATCAGCTGATGAAACGTCTGAAGTTCAAGTCTGAAGACCAAGTACTGAAGTTTCAGTAGTTTGTCACAACAGCTGAAGAGTACTTCTTCAGTAGTTGTGATATCAGTAGTTTTTATGTTTTTACTTTCAGTAGTTTTGTAAAACGACTGAAGAGCTTGTTCTTCAGTCATTGTAGTGTCAGTAGTTTTATGTTTTTCAGTAGTTGTAGTAACTGATAACACTTTGTATTTTTGTAAGAAGATGTCAGCTGTTTTGACATCTTCAGTAGTTGTGTTCCAGTTGGAATAATTCTGTTAGATGTCACTATCAAGTGACATCAGCAGACGTCACATCTCTTATATAAGAGGTGTCGACCTAATTGTATGTGTGACATTCCGTTACCACGAAAGCGAATATTGAATGAAATATATCTGCAGAATTCTCTCTATCTATAACCGTTTTTGTTCTTCATTGAATATCTTTTCGTTCTTGTGAATTGGCTAATTCATCGTTAGAATTCCGCTGCTATACTCTCTAATCAATCAAAGTAGATCACTGATCCTAACAAGTGGTATCAGAGCAGGTTAATCATGATCGATCTAACAATTGATCATTGAAACTGCTAATTGATATCTATGTTTGATTGAATTAGCATATTCGCAAGAACTGGTTATAGATTATGAATTTCTGACGCTTTCGTTCATTTATTTTGAGATCTCTCTTGGTTCAATTGGTTGTTGTGTTTTGTTCTAAATCTGTTATAGCTTAATTGAATTTGATTGAATCTGAAATGACTACTCCTTCTAATGATCCTCACAATACCGATTCCTCAACCAAGCCCCGATGCTGGTTAGGACCGAGTATAACATATGGCAGCGAAGAATGCTTCATCACCTGTCTGTTAACAGTTCAGGTTGTTGGACATCTATGGTACATGGACCACATAAGCCTATGGTGAACAATCCGGAGACCAATCAAATGGTTCCGAAGAAGAAGGAACAATACTCAGATGAAGATTGGAAACTGTTTGGATTGATGCTAAAGCCCATGGAATTCTGGCCATGGCACTGCCTAATGAAATCTATTTAGGGCTTATGCATCATGAAACTGCTCATGATCTCTGGAATGCCCTGAAGGAACAATTTGTGGCACAGATGAGGTCTTAGCAAACAACAGAGAAATTCTTGCCCAACAATATGAGACATTCTCTCATAGAAAGGGTGAGACACTGACTCAACAGTTTGAGCGTTTTTCCTGCTTGATCTCTGAGCTGAAAATGGTGAAACAGGAATACACCAATAGCCAGATGAATAACAGGTTCCTCAGATCACTGCCTGAGAGATGGGACACATACACTATTGTCCTACTCTCCAGTGCAAATCTGGATAGCCTATCTCTCACCCAACTTCATGGGAAACTGCTTACATTCGAAAGAGAGATAGAGCAGAAGAGGAAACTGTCCTCATCAGGAAAGCTCACTGATGACTTTGTACCAGGGAATACTGCCTTGGTTGGTCATGAGTCAGAATATGCTGCATCTGAAAGCAATTATGATGAGCATATTGATTTCTCTTCAAATAGTTCTGATCATGCATTTGTTGGTATTGAGAGTCATTCTGGCAGTAATAGTGACAATCTATGCTTCATCATGGATGATTTGAAAGGTATTGCTGATGATGATCTAGAAGAGATGGATATTCTGAGCCAAATGGCATTGATATATCAGATCTCAGAAGTTTATAAGAGAACTGGCAGGAAATTTCCTGGACTCTCTGGCAAAACCAAAGTTGGTTTTGACAAGAGTAAGTTGAGGTGTCACAAATGCCAAAGGCTGGGACACTTTGCAAGAGAGTGTAGATCAACTGGATCTAACTCTTCTGCACCTTTGTGACATTTCCTAGTACTAGTCCACAAAACAGAGGGCAACATCCTGCTGGTTCTGGTCATCATTCACATCCTAGGTCTCCTGCATACTTTGTTCCCCAGGGTCAAATGTCATATCCTTATCCCTGCTATTATATGCCTCAACAAATCCTGTTCAAGCTCCAATTGCACAACAACCACAAGCATTGCCTGAACCACAACCTTCCCAATCTCATCAACAAATTCAACCTCAACAACACAGCTTTTTCACCCCAGGAGTTTTGACTGGAGCAGTTTACCAGATGACTTGTCTGGTCATGAACAACTGTTCTCAGGTGCTGGTCAACATGGTGGTGAAAGTCCCTTTGGAAATCTAGCTCTTATGGCTTTGGATTCTGCTGATACTTCATCCACTAATGCCTCTACACCAAAGGTATCACAGGTATCCTCTGAGGCAAAAGCAAAATTGTGTTCTGAAACATGTATAGCAGCATTTGCATCTATTAGAGAAGCAAATGTAGCTTTAATCAACAAGAACATTGAGCTAGAACAAATAATTTCCAAAGCAAAGCTGAATTTGAGTCTGTGCTTAATGATAAGAATGATGAGATTTACAAACTTAAATGTCAAATAACTGATATAAGCTAGGGAAGAGATACTTCTAGAGAAGTATAAAGATCTCAAGGAAACTCTTGCAATCACCCAGGTAGAGTGTGATCGATGGGTACAATCATGCAAAGGTTTTGAAATGCTTCTTAGTAAGCAATCTGCTTCCAAGGTGAAGTTTGGCATTGGTTACAATCACACTGCTCCACCTACAGATTTTACTCCCAGAGCAGAGGTAGAATCTGATGGTGAGAGTATAACCAATCCATTTCATCATGTGATTTACTTTCTGATTCAGCACTATCAGAAGTAGAAGTCAGCACTAAGCCCTCTCAGAACCTATCAGCTGATGTTGATGGTCCCACTGCTGACACTCAGGATCATGAGTTGATCAACTCAGGAGTTAATTCTGAAAGTCCTGAAAGGACTAGAGAGCAGGATTTAACATCTGAAGTTCAAATTCCAACTACTGCCACTACTGATGAAAGAAGAAAACTGTCAGTAGAAAGAGTTTGAAAACTACTAAAGAGGAAGTTAAAAGCAACCAATGCTTCCAAAGCACTGAAGAGCAAGTCTTCAGCTACTTCATCTTCTTTAGTTGATGATAAACATAGGATGAAGAAGAAACCATGTGAAGTATGTGGTTTGTTCAATCATCTTACAGATGATTGCTGGTACAAAAGAGGATCCAAACTCAAACATAAAGAGGAAATTAAAGAGAAAATGGTTTAAAATGAAAAACTGAGTTTGAGACCACATTTGTATCAGCAACATCAACTCCTGTAACCGTTAAGTCCACAAAGAATCAAAAAAGGAAGGGGTTAAACAGGTAACAGCTGAGATTGCTCAGAAGAAGAAGGTGCAACATAGGAACTTATCAAACTCCACTGGCAATGTGTCTGATGAGCTGAAAGCTTTATCACAAAATCAGACACAGCTGGTTATGATGGTTCAACATCTATTGGGAAGAGTTAACCAATTAGATGCTCCTATGTTGAAACCACAGAAAAGGAGGTCCAAGCCAAAGGATTCCTCTTCTTCACCATCTTCTTCCTCTCAGGCTGTTGTTTCCAATAAACCTGTAGTTTACCATCTGTTGATGAGAACAGGCCCAAAACCAAAAAGGTTTGGGTCTCCAAAACTAACTGATTGTTTATAATTGCAAGGTTCTTCAACATGCCAAAGTAGCATTTGGTATGTAGACAGTGGGGGATCTATGCACATGACTGGAAACAGCTCTCTTCTTCATGACTACTCTCAAGAAAAGAAGGGGTTTGTTTCTTTTGGCAATGATGCTAGGGGTTACATCATTGGAAATGGCTTTGTCTCCAATGGAGAAATAAATTTTGATGATGTTAATCATGTGGAAAATCTCAAGTACAATCTCTTGAGTGTCAGTCAAATGTGTGATAAAGGCCATGTTGCTCTTTTCACCAGTCAGAACTGTAGGATTCTGTCATCCAAAGTTCTGCATTTGATTGATAAGGTGTTGGATGATCACACTCTTCTGAGAGCCAACAGGACAGGAAGAGTGTATGCCTTAGATCTTTCCAAGAAAATAGATCTCAGAGGCAATCCTTGCCTATTTTCCAAAGCCTCTTCTCAAGAATCTAAACTGTGGCACAGAAGGCTAGGTCATGTTAATTTCAAAAACATGAATCAGCTAATCCACAATAGTTTAGTTAGAGGCTTACCAATAAAGGAGTTCCCTGTGATGAAACCTGCACTGCTTGTTTAAAAGGAAAACAACACAAAGTCTCATTCCCTCCTATTGAAGAGCCTAAGTCCACTGCCTGCTTGCAATTACTGCATATGGATCTATTTGGTCCTGTGAGAGTAATGAGCATGGCAAGAGAAATATTGTCTGGTAATTGTGGATGATTACTCCAGATTTGTATGGACTTTCTTTCTACATTCAAAGGATGAGGTTGCTCAGAAGATTATTCACTTTGTGTTGTATGTTGAGAAGCAGTATTCCCTTCCAGTCAAGTATATTAGAAGTGACAATGGAACTGAATTCAGAAACCATACACTTGATGACTTCTATCTTTCAAAGGGAATCAAAAGGCAGTTTAGCATACCAAGGACTCCAGAACAAAATGGAGTAGTGGAGAGAAAGAACAGGACCCTAATTGAAGCTGCAAGGTCCATGCTGGCTGACTCTGGTTTGCCACTGACCTTTTGGGCTGAAGCGGTTAACACAGCTTGCTATGTGCAGAATAGAGTCTTAGTAAATCAGAGGATGATGAAGACTTCATATGAAGTTCTCCATCACTTGGCTCCTCTAATTTCATTTTTCAAAGCATTTGGGTGTCCTTGTTTTATTCTCAACACAAAGGATCAACTCCATAAATTTGATCCTAAGGTGGATGCAGGGTATTTTGTTGGTTATTCATCTACTTGCAAGGCATACAGAGTCTTCAACTACAGAACAAAGATAGTTGAAGAGACTTTGCATGTGAAGTTTAATGAATCTCCTATGGACAATATTCCACAAAACCCTGTGGAGTTGTTTGATTTGAACATACTGCAATATGTTCCTTATCAACCTCCAGTTGTTGCAGATCCTGTGGATAAAACATCTTCTGTAGCATGTCTTTCACCTGGTGGTATTGATGATGATGATGATAATATCAATACTCACCTATTCAATTTTAGTGACCAACTGCCTATGTCTGCTAAATTTGGTGTTCCTGTAGCCTCAGCAGTTCCATCCACAACAAATGCTGATGAGATCTCTGATTCCTTTACATCTTTTGAGTTACCATCTAATTCTTGGTTTAAAGAGTCTGCATCAACATCTGCTGCTGCTAAAGGTCCTACAAACACTTGCACAGATCTTATTGTTTATCAAGAACTGAAGAATCACCTAATGTCTCAGATTATTGGTGATATCAATGCTGGTGTTTCAACAAGAAGTCAATTGTCTAACTTCTGCTTCTATGCTCTCTTCATCAGTCAGCTAGAGCCAAAGAACTACATGTTGCTTTGAGAGACAATGGATGGGTTGAAGCCATGCAGCTTGAGCTACTTCAGTTCAAGAAACAACAAGTGTGGGAACTGGTTCCTCTTCCCCCAGGTAAGTGTGCAATAGGCACTAAATGGGTGTTTAGGAATAAAACTGATGAAAATGGGCTTATTGTTAAGAACAAGGCTAGACTGGTTGTATAGGGGTTTTCACAAGAAGAAGGTATTGACATGATGAAACCTTTGCCCCTGTAGCCAGACTAGAGGCAATCAGATTGTTTTTAGCCTATGCTGCATTCCACAATCTTAAAGTTTTTCAAATGGATGTCAAAAGTGCATTTCTATATGGTAAAATAAAGAAGAAGTTTATGTGTGTCAACCACCAGGTTTTGAGGATAATAACATCCTGAATGGGTGTACAAACTTGATAAGGCTCTTGGGGTTGAAACAAGCTCCTAGAGCCTGGTATGAGACACTTTCCACTTTTCTTCTTAAGAATAATTTCACTAGAGGCTCCATTGATAAAACTTTGTTTATTAAGAAGGTGGATCAGCATACGCTACTTGTTCAGATTTATGTTGATGATATCATTTTTGCATCCTCTGATCCCCAGTTGTGTGATGATTTTACTACATTAATGAAAAGAGGTTTGAAATGAGTGCAATGGGAGAATTACAGTTCTTTCTGGGATTGCAAATTAAACAAAAGGCTGATGGAACCTTTATTCATCAGTCAAAATATACAAAAGATCTTTTGAATAAGTTTGATTTACAAAACTATAAGTCCTGTTCTACTCCCATGTGCAACACCACACAACTGGATGCTGATCAGAAAGGTAAAGCTATTGATGAAACACTTTACAGATGTATATTGGGTCCTTGATGTATTTAACAGCTTCTAGACCAGATATTATGTTTGCTACATGTGTTTGTGCTAGATTTCAGGCTGCTCCTAAAGAGTCTCATTTGATTGCAGTCAAGAGAATCTTTAGATATTTGCAAGGTACACAATCTCTGGGTTTATGGTATTCCACTGGACACTCTTGCAAATTAGTTGCTTTTTCAGATAGTGACTTTGCAGGATGCAAGTTAACTAGAAAGTCAACTTCTGGTGGTTGTCAATTCCTAGGCAACTGTTTGATTTCTTGGCAGAGTAAGAAACAAACATCTATTGCTACATCAACTGCTGAGCCGTACATTGCTGCTGCAAGTTGCACTTCTCAGGTACTCTGGCTTCAGAACCAACTTCTGGATTATGGCATTACAGAGACTAAGACTCCATTATTAATGGATAGTGCTTCAGCTCTGTGTATTGTCAAAAATCCAGTCCAGCACTCTAGGACCAAACATATAGAGATCAGACATCACTTTATTGGGATTGTTTTGAAAAAGGTCTGATTGATCCTAAGTTTGTGCCTAGTGCTGATGAGCTTGCAGATATTTTTACTAAGCCTTTGGATAGTTCTACTTTCCAAAACCTTGTGTTAAGGCTTGGTATGCTGCAGCTAGAATAAGTAACAACTACTGATGATTTCAGTAATAATTACTGGTGATCATTGGTAACCATGTCACATATAAGTACTGATGAGTCCTTTCACCTTCAGTAGTTTTATAACTACTGACGGCTAAATGCCTCACAAGTACTAAAGTACTTTATCTGTTCTAAACTACTGATGTAGTTCCAACTACTGAAATTAGTACAAACAGATAAGTACTGACGTCTATGAAACACCTGAAAAGCAGATGCAAAGTCTGATAAGTGTTGAGGACAGTATGAAACAGCTGAAAGGCTATGAATTGACGAAAACTACTGAAGAGAAGTTTCTCTTCAGTTGTTTCTACAACTGCTATTTCATTCTAAACAACTAAAGCAAAACCATGTCTTCAGTAGTTTTATAACTACTGATGACTAACACCAAGTCTTCAGCTGTTTACAACAACTGATGACAAAACCACTGTCTTCAGTAGTTTCACAACTACTGATGACAAACACCAAGTCCTCAGTTGTTTCATCATCTGAAGTCAAAACCATGGTCTTCAGTAGTTTTCTAACTGCTGATACCTAAAACCACGACTTCAGCTGTTTCAACGTCTGAAAGGGTAATACCATGTCAACAGTCGATTTAAAAACTACTGATGACTCACACCAAACCCTTCAGTCCTTTTCTCACCCCTACCCTATAAATACCTGTCCTCTTCTCGAATGTTTAATTAGCCGTTATTTTCTAAGCTTCTCTTTCTCAAACATGGCGACCATGAGTCTGAAACCACGACATAACTGCGTTGCTTACCTTACAAAGTCGGCTTTCTGGAACAAATATGATAATGCCATTGACTTAATGGTGGATTCCCCATATCGCACAACCTTTCTCTTGAATCCGACCATCTACCCTGAATCCCTCAGTCAATTCTGGTCAAATGCTTTTGTTCATACTGATGAGTCTACCGGCCAGATCTCTGTTCGGTCCCTTGTCAACCAGAAACCTGTGGTCGTTACAGCCGACATCATTCGTCAGGCATTACACTTACACGACTCCACCGCTGTGACTGCATACCCAAAGGGCACAACAGATATGTCCTTTATTAATCATGGGTATGAAGGTGATCTTCGGGCTACAACCGTTCTAAAGAAACATTTCAATGATGCTGAGAAAGTTATTTTTCACATGGTAAATGTCTGCTTAGCCTACAAGACATCTTCTTGGGATCAAATGTCATCCCAATGGCAACAGGTATTGTATTCCATTCTAGAACACCAACCGCTAAATTTTTCTAAAATCGTGTTTCTAGAAAAAAAAGAACTTGGCTCAGAAACCTGTGGCAAACCGATGGCCATTTTATCCCAGGTTTCTGATGGCCATTATTTTGGATGAATTAAAATCTGATGGCCTTGTTGGCCTTGTTGGCCTTGGAGTCCCTACACCAGCTGTTTTGGCTGAGGTATACTCCAGGCACAACTCAGACCTTACACTCAAAGAAGCTGCCCGAATGCTAAAGCCCAAGCACAGGGAACCCACGGCTTCCTCCACCAGAACCAAAGTCCCCACTAAACCAAAACCAAAACACCCCAAAACAGCTATTCAGGGAGATGAGTCCCCTGAAGATGCTCCTGCACCACCAACGCAGGATATACTTGCTGGTTTAAACCCACCAGCAGTATCAGAGACTCTACCAGCCATAGTCGCTCAGGATTCCTCTCAAAAGGAGCCTGCTGCCACCACAAAGGGGTACCCATACATCTGGATCTTCCTCACTTGAGGAGATTGCCATTGAAGGCACCATCATCCCCAGGTGCACACTGCTTCTTCCCCATCTCCATGCAACCGCCCCCCAAAGTCCAACCATAATCATTGCAAACATGCTGACTCAGTTGCATGCCTCTCCTCCTCCCAACAAACCACCAACAAAGGGGAGAACCACAGACATTGAGGAAGAGGATCGCCATGTTTCTGACAACCCACAGCACCGGGGTTACAAATTCTATCTCCTGGTGTAGATAGGGAGATTAGAATATCTAGTGAGGCTGCCACCTCTTCTGAATCAGCACATGATCAGAATGAGGCTGGTAACATAGCTAAGACCTCACTAGAGGCAACAGCTGATGAAGGACATAGTCCTGAGGCTGGAAGTCCCCAGTTCCAAGAAAAAGGGGCACATGCTAAAACTGGTCTACACCCAGTGCATGTACATCCTGCTACAAGCAGGAGGTCAGGTGATTCAGCATCTGCTGATGATGACCTGGGCTTTTCTATGACGTTCTAGCCACAACACCATCCTGGAGGCTGAGGTAAGCAGACTACAAGAACTGCTTGCCAAGAAGTCTCAGGATGTAAGTCCATCTGCCCCCACCAACCCATAGATGGCACCTTCCTTTGAAGGTTCCCAAAACACTTCACCCTCTCACTCCACTGAGCCTCCAGCTTCTTCTTTTGGCACTATCTCTCGGGACAGAACCCCCCTGAGCAGATGGTTGCTGTATTCCAACAATCCCTACCTCTCATCACTCCCATCATCAATGACATTGTTTATAAAGCCATTGATGAGAGGATCTCCTCAAGTCTACAACCACTCATTGATGATGATGTGCAAAAGAAACTTTCTGCGGTACAAACCCCTGCCACCAATGCATCCAAAAGGGTGAGAGTACTGCAGTGAAAGAAAAGAAAAGAAAAAGGACTGAGGATGAGAAGGCACAAGAGAAAAACCAGGAGTTGGAAAAAGAAAAGGAACAACAACTGATCACTTACAAAAGAAAGAAAGTGCTGGTGATCAAACGAATGCTGAAGAAAAATCATTGGAAGAGCTGGTAAAAGATGCAGATGTAACACACAGCCGATCCATGGACAAATCATTGAGCAACTCTTCAAGCAAGGCTTTGACACAACCACACTAGACAGTGAGATCAGGAGGTTGGAAGTAGAGGAAATTCAAAACAGATGGGCTGGGTATGATGTGCTGGAGAAAGAGAGATTGGAGATCATGATTCGATTTTAGGAAGATCACTGATGGAGATTCGTTCATGGACCAGAGACAGCATTCTGGCTATAGCCACCAGAATCTGTTTGTCTGAGCAATTTCATAAGGGGATAATCATTGAAGCACTTGATGAGGCTGGGGCTGGAAAAAGGTTTGAAATGGCAAGACTTACAAAAGCCAAACTCACAACCAAATGCTTGAACAACCTTCCCATCACCCACTCAAAAACAGCCTACCCAGCAATCTCCAAACCAATCTCAAAACCCAAATCCAAACATCCTCAACCTTCAAAACCAATTCCTTTACCACAAAAACCAACCCAACCATCATCCAGTGATGCACCTAGAAGGAGGAGAAGGGTGCTGAGGATAGAAGAAGATGAAGAAGAAGAGGAAGAAGATGATAGTCTGCCACTCTCTGTTGTTCTAAGGCTACCAGAACCCAGGAGTCAACCCATGATCATACCTGACTCTCAAAGGGAAACGGTTAGAGTCAAAATAGAAGATGAAGAACAACAGAAGCAGCACGATGAGCAACTACTGAAGATGGTTGACAAGGAATTTCCTCAGTCCTCATCTA
Source organism: Flaveria trinervia (assembly GCA_025506515.1). Lineage (NCBI taxonomy): Eukaryota > Viridiplantae > Streptophyta > Magnoliopsida > Asterales > Asteraceae > Flaveria > Flaveria trinervia. The sequence goes on along the minus strand of CM046449.1, from coordinate 9,371,920 downwards.
TACAAGCCATGAAAGGGCATGCTCAGAGGCTGTACACTCTCAGACACACATTTCAGTATCAGAAGGAGAGAGTGAGTGAGTATGGCCAGACCCCAAGGTGAGTTCTAGAATCCATAAAAGATCCATTCCACACAGATACATTGGCCAGGTTAGAAAAACAATAGACTCTACATCATGTTGGCCATTGTAGTCTCACCATGGGAAATAATCGATGAATTCAAGAAGGCTCATCAATCAAAAATGACCCCTCAAGCCTTACTGGAAAACAAGATGATCAAAAAGGGGTTATTATATAAGAAGCTTGAAGACATTAAGAAGAATGAGCTCCAGTTACTCCTTGAGGGCACTCATCCTGATGAATTTTCTATAGGGAGGTAACTACTGTGGAGTTGAAAATGGCAGGACTGTAAAGTACTTATCTGAGTACTATGGTCCAGAGTTCTTCTTTGAAGGAGGAGTAGAAGAACTCTCCAAGGAGGAACAGGTTGTTCTCCTTGAGGCTTATGTTCGAGAGTCGTACAGACTCATAATGGGGAAGTAGATCTCATGAATGGGATAACAACTCTGTGTCCAGTTCCCCAAAACAGAGTTCCCATTCATACCTTGCCAAACATCTCTGAGATTTCTTTCCAGGCACATGCTTATGGGTCATCTTCTCAACTGATCAAGAAGGAAAAAGACCAACCATTCTGTCACAATAAGTGGGAAAATAAATCAATTAGAGGTTTTGGCTGCATTGGTTCAGGGAAGTTTGTTGGACCAAAAGAACCATGAGCCAAGATCAGAAAACCTCTAAGTCCCACATGATATCACAACAACTGCTGAAAGCTTCTTCAGCAGTTCGACAAGTGCTGAAGACTTCAACAGCTGAAGACTAAAGTGCTGAAGCTCAACAGCTGAAGAACACAAGTGCTGAAGCTGAACAGCTGAAGAACACAAGTGCTGAAGCTGAAGACCAAAGTATTGAAGTACAACAGCTGAAGAGTCTACAAGTGCTGAAGATCAACAACTGATGTACAAAGTCTGAAGACAAAGACTGAAGACATCAGCTGATGATATCTACTGAAGTCATCAGATGAAACGTCTGAAGACCAAGTACTGAAGTTTCAGTAGTTTGTCACAACAGCTGAAGTGTACTTCTTCAGTAGTTATGATATCAATAGTTTTTATGTTTTTACTTTCAGTAGTTTTGTAAAACGACTGAAGAGCTTGTTCTTCAGTCGTTGTAGTGTCAGTAGTTTTATGTTTTTCAGTAGTTGTAGTAACTGATAACACTTTGTATTTTTGTAAGAAGATGTCAGCTGTTTTGACATCTTCAGTAGTTGTGTTTCAGTTGGAATAATTCTGTTAGATGTCACTATCAAGTGACATCAGCAGACGTCACATCTCTTATATAAGAGGTGTCGACCTAATTGTATGTGTGACATTCCGTTACCACGAAAGAGAATATTGAATGAAATATATCTGCAGAATTCTCTCTATCTATAACCGTTTTTGTTCTTCATTGAATATCTTTTCGTTCTTGTGAATTGGCTAATTCATCGTTAGAATTCCGCTGCTATACTCTCTAATCAATCAAAGTAGATCACTGATCCTAACAGTCTTCAAATCTTGGAGGTTGGTACACATTGACTTCCCTATCTATATCCCTATATGGAAGGGCACACTTGACATCAAGTTGGTAAGCAGTAAAATTCTTGGATGCAGCATAAGCAAGAAAGATCCTCACTACCTCAAGTCTTGCAACAGTGCAAAGACATCAGTGCAATCAATTCCCTCCTCTTGAGTGTATCCTTGAACTACCAGTCTTGCCTTGATCTTTATGATCAAGCCTCTATCATCTCTCTTCTTCCTAAAAACCCATTTTGTGCCTATTGGTACTTGACCGGATGGTAGTAGACATAGGTTCCAAACCTTTTGTCTTTTGAATTGAAGCAATTCCTCTTGCATTGATTCAATCCAGCTACTATCTTTTAAGGCTTTTTCTACTTTCTTGTGTTCCATCTAAGATACGAAGCCTAAGTACAAGTAGACATTCCTATTATGAGTTTGTCCCCTTGTTCTCATGCCTTCATAGACATCTCCAATGATGTTCTCAACTAGATGAATGCAGTGAATCCTAAGCCTAGGGATCACATCCAGTTGTATAGACAGATCCAAATTGGGAAAGTTTGGCTTATGATTTTGAACACTTGGTCTAGCTTTCACACTCATTCAATGAGAACTGATTGAATGAAGGAGAAACAACAACAGTATCAGTTCGTTGTGAGGTAGCATTGTTAGTTGCCTATTCCTTTAGAATGCTACTTCCATTAGCTTGGTATTGTGCATTGTCACCAGATGAGTTTTAAGGCTCATTTAGTTGACAACTAGTTGAACCTCCATTATCTCTTCAGATAGTTATGCTATCAGATCCGGCAATTATGGAAGCTTGATTTTTAGCAACTCTTGGAAAACTTGGAAGAGTTCTGGGTAATTCAAATAGTTGGTCATCATCAGAATCACTTTGAGTACCTGTTCCACCTGAAACATTCTCACAAGAGGGTTTAGAATAGTTTGGAAACAATTTTAAATAAAAAATATGATCAAGGCCATTCCCCCTAACATAAGGAGTGTGCTCATTGACAACAACGTTGGATCATACCTCAAATTGTGGATTTTTAATGTTTTAAACTCTATAGGCAATAGAGTTGGAAGAATATCCAACAAAGATAGCATCATCAGACTTTTCAGCAAATTTTGCCAAAGTGTCCTTTGTGTTAAGTATGGTACACCTACTGCCAAAGGACTTGAGAAAGCCAATGAATGGTGGCCTCTTATTCCATAGCTCATAAGGGATTTTTCCATGTGGCTTAACTACAAGAAGTCTGTTCTATAGATAGCATGTAGTGTTGACAGCCTCTGCCCAGAATGTTAGAGGCAGCTTTGAATAAGCTAACATAGTTCGAGTAGCCTCAATAAGTGTCCTGTTTCTCCTCTCAACAACACTATTTTGTTAAGGAGTTCTAGGAGTACTATATTGTCTAGCAATCCCTTTTGAGTTACAAAATGATTTAAGAACTTAATTCTTAAACTCAGTCCCTTGATCACTTCTAATAATCTTAACCTTGTAATCAATTTAATTTCTATTTTATGAATAAAAGATTTCAATCTTTTAGTAGTTTCATTTTAGTTCTTAAAAAGAATACCTATATGAATCTAGTAAAAAATCAATAATCACAAGGCAGTATGATTTCCTTCTAATCTTATTATACTTGTGGGACCAAATAGATCCATGTGTATAAGTGTAATGGAGTGGTGATAGAGTTAACTACTTTGGATTATGAGATATTCTATGTTGCTTCCCTTTTAGACATGCAACATAGTTATTTTTGTACAAAAATTTCTTTTAGGCAAACCATGTATCAAGTTATTTTTAACCAATTTATTCATTGTTTTGAAATTAACATGACACATTCGTATATAGAATAGAGTTGACTTATCACCATTAGCTTTGGAGAGAACGTATGATATTTCACCTAATGGGGAAGTATTGTTCATTTTCAGTTTGTACATATCCCATTTCTTGGGAGATCTAAGAAGCACCACTTCCTGAGGAATTGTCATCCCAGGTTTGAAGATAATGCACTCATGTTCAGTGAAAAACATTTGATGCTTTTGATCTGTAAGGCCCCGTTCCCGGGACGCATGCAAATGGTAAATCATTACACATAAAACATACATTTTCCTTTCTCTTACATAAATATTGCAGCGGAAACATTCAAAAATTACCTCATTTCATTATAAAAACTTTTGCAAAATAATACATTGTTAATCAGTTACAAAATACATTGTTGCATTACATCACAAAAGCATAATAAATGGATGCCATCCCAAAAGAGCTGAGTAACCACCTCGTGCCATCCTCAGCAATTATTACCTGCCAACTGGGAACACATCAAAGTCAGCGTTGTTGAGTGAGTTCTAGTTTTATAATAAAACATACTTCTCTTTCGTTAAAACCGTTCTTTACTTTCATATGATCATACAACATACGTACACATAGATAATATCATTATTATCTTCTTTAATCTTTCATGATTTCATGTTTTCATTCTTTCATCATTACTTCTTTCTTTTCCTTTAACCATAAACTTTACCCAGCTATTCTTGATACAGGACCTAGGCCTATCATAGACCAGCTATAATAGTGCAGCGCACCTCTGGTCATAGTACCTAGAGTAGAGTTTAGGTGTACCACTGCTATGTGCAATACCCAGCTATTCCTGATACTGGACCTAGGTCTATCATAGACCAGCTATAACGATGCATTGCACCTCTCGTCGCAGTACCTAGGGTATGCAGCAATGGGGCTATACAAATGGGCAATCACAAAGAAAGACCCTGATGTGCATCCTCCCAGGGTAGCGAACCCGCAAACCGTTGGGCTAACACCTTTTAATGGCGTGTCCCGACATACTATGCTTGCAAGACTTTCTTTAGTTTCCTCATTCATTAATGCATGCATCTTAGTTCATGTTCCTCTTTTCTTTATCTTTCACTTTACGTTACATACTACTTTCATTTCGTTCATTAACAAAACACGTAAAGCCACAGGAAAGAAAACATACATCATAATAAGAAACATATCATACATAGCCATCAGCATCATACCGAGCAACATCATACATGCATAACATGCATAGTCATGCAACATCATCATCATCATCATGCCCAACATGCTCTCTAAGGCCTCAAAAGTCTTCTTACATGAACTTACGGGAACTTTCTCGTCAAAACTTACACCTGCATTTTCCCCCGAAAGTTAGTACATAATCTACACTTTCCTCGGGTTCACCAGCCCTACTTGGGCGTATGGGCACCCTTCAATCACATGGCCTTCATGCGACTGAACATTATGTGATTGGACCAATACAGATGAACACCCAATCGTGCGAATGAAACTAATGCGAATGGACTCAATACGGATAAGTCCCATACGAATGGACCTAATACGGATGAAAGTAATGCGAATGGGCATTTATGCGACTGGGCTCTCAGTCATGAGAATGAACCCTCAGTCATGCGAATGAACCTCAATTGCACCTCAATCGGCCGTGTGGCTTCCATTCGGTCGCATAGCCCTAGCTGGTGCCGAATGCAGTTCATCCCGAACCCAATCTGCCATTTTCGACCCCCAAGCTCATCTAAACCCATTCTAAGCCCAAATCAACCATCCTAAACCTTAGGAATGCATACCAAAACACCATTCAAGCACACACAAGCTCAAAGACAAGACCCAAACGAATCATACACAAACATACACAAACGGGTCAAACATACACACACTCAAAAACCCGATTTTCAGATGTGTTCCAGCCCCAAAATCATTCAAAAACGTGTAAAAGAGGGGTCCTAGAACTCACACAAATGACCACAACAAGAAGAGCTTCGATTTGACCCGCTTCTCAACGATTTTGCTCACTCGAATCAACCCGAACCAACTTCTCTCCCTTTTCTCTTCTTCTTTCTCTCTATGCTGAAAATGTGAGTGTGGGGAGAGGGTAATGGCTATCATCTCCCTGCAAATATCACCACATACCCAACTTTCTCTCGTTGGTGAGTTTGGTCCCTCGACTTTGGACTTTATTTCTTTTTCTTCATTCGTCGGCTTCAAAATAAATAAATAACCGGGTGTTACATGATCACAAAACTCTGAAACACTTTATGTTCAAGCTGTTTGACAAAGTTTACTTTGTTGATTCTTAACTTGTCGCTAGATACACTTCCTCTGCCAGAAAAATCCCCCGACCTTACCTCCAAATTGAATAAGACCTCTATCAAATATTGAAATTATTGAAGAAAAGATCTATTCCCAGCCATGTGCCTGGAGTATCCATGTTAGGATCAGTGATCTACGTTTGATTGATTTGAGAGTATAGCAGCGGAATTCAAACAATAATTAGCCAATTCACAAGAACGAAACGATATTCAATGAAGAACAAAGACGGTTATAGAGAGAGAATTCTGCAAATATATTTCATTCAATATTCGCTTTAGTGGTAACGGAATGTCACACTTACAATTAGGTCGACACCTCTTATATAAGAGATGTGACGTCTGCTGATGTCACTTGATAGTGACATCTAACAGATTTGTTACAACTGAAGCACAACTACTGAAGATGTCAAAACAGCTGACATCTCCTTACAAAAATCCCAAGTGTTATCAGTTGTTATAACTACTGAAAAACATAAAACTACTGAAACTACAACTGAAGAACAAGCTCTTCAGTCGTTTTACATAACTACTGAAAGTAAAAATATAAAACTACTGATATCACAACTACTGAAGAAGTACTCTTCAGCTGTTGTGACAAACTACTGAAACTTCAGTACTTGGTCTTCAGACTTGAACTTCAGATGTTTCATCATCTAATGACTTCAGTAGATATCATCAGCTGATGTCTTCAGTCTTTGTCTTCAGACTTTGTACATCAGTTGTTGATCTTCAGCACTTGTAAACTCTTTAGCTGTTGTACTTCAGTACTTTGGTCTTCAGCTTCAGCACTTGTGTTCTTCAGCTGTTCAGCTTCAGCACTTGTGTTCTTCAGCTGTTTGAACTTCAGCACTTTAGTCTTCAGCTATTGAAGTCTTCAGCAATTGATCTTCAGCTGTTGAAGTCTTCAGTACTTGTCAAACTGCTGATGAAGCTTTCAGCAGTTGTTGTGATATCATGTGGGACTTAGAGGTTTTCTGATCTTGGCTCATTGGTTCTTTTGGTCCAACAAACTCCCCCTGAACCAATGCAGCCAAGACCTCTAATTTATTTATTTTCCCACTTATTGTTGGCAGAAAGGTTGGTCTTTTTCCTTCTTGATCAGTAGAGAAGATGACCCATATAAGCTCCAGCCTGGGAAGAAATCTCAGATATTTGTTTGGCAAGATATGAATGGGAACTCTGTTTTGGGGAACTGGACACAGAGTTGTTATCCCATTCATGAGATCTATTCCCGTGTATGAGCCTGTAGGATTCTCTGGTGTAGGCTCTGAGAAACATGATTTGTTCTTCCATGGTCAGGTTCTCGGCTTCACCATCAAACAATCCTTCTCGCCCATACAGCTCTGAGATGTACTTGGCCTGTTTGCCATTTTTGAGCTCAACTGTCGTAATCTGTCTGTATGCAAACTCATCAGGATGATTCCCTTCGAGTAACAGACTGAGCTCATTTTGTTTGAAGTTCTCAAGCCTCTTGTAGACTAACCCCTTTTTAATAATTCTGTTCTCTAGCATCTTCTGGGGTGGTTGTTTAGTCTCGTAGGCCTTCTTGAAATCTTCGACAATCTCCCAGGGTGATACTACAAGGGCCACTGTGATCTCTTCATTTACGATGCTCTTGACTTGACCCTTGTATCTCGAAGGAATGTCTTTCTTACAATCCTGTGAGCCACCTCGGATCAGGCCATACTCTCACCCTTTCCTTCTGATATTGAAATGTGTTGGCGAGAGTGTACAACCTCAGAGCTTCTTTCTTCATACTGATAATTGATGATGAAGCAGCATAAGTTTTGTCAATGCTTTTCAGCATTTCATCATCATGAAGCTTTTGCTGCTCCTCTTCTTCAATCTTTACTCTCACAGCATCCATCTGTGAGGTGGGAGTGATGGGCATAGGTTTGGCTTTTGCCAATGTTAGGACTGCAGACAGAGGCAGCCTATCTTCTTCCACATCATCCACTTCTTTTTCTTCTTCTTCTAGCCTCAACACCCTTCTCTTTCTTCTTAGGTGCATCATCGGTTGTTGGTTTAGATGGTAAGGGAGTTGGTTTTGTGGTTGTGATTGTGGTTGTTTGGATTTGGGCTTTGAGATTGGTTTGGAGATTTGAGGGGTAGGCTGTTTTGAGTGGGTGGAAGGGAAGGTTGTTCCAGCATTTTGGTTGTGAGTTTAGCTTTTGTAAGTCTTGCCATTTCAAACCTTTTTCCAGCCCCAGCCTCATCAAGGGCTTTAATGATAATCCCCTTATGGAATTGCTCAGACAGACAGATTCTGGTGGCTATAGCCAGAATACTGTCTCTGGTCCATGCACGAATCTCCATCAAAGATCTTCCTAAGTATTTGGCAATGAAACGGATCATGATCTCCAATCTCTCCTTTTCCAGTACATCATACCCAGCCCATCGGGTTTGAATCTCCTCACTTCCAACTTCCTGATCTCACTATCTAATGTGGTTGTATCAAAACCTTGCTTGAAGAGTTGCTCAATGATTTTATCCATGGATCGGCTATGTGTGTCATCTGCATCTTTTACCAGCTCTTCCAAGGATTTTTCTTCAGCAGTAGGTTGATCATCAGCACTTTTCTTTCTTTTATAGGTGATCAGTTGTTGCTTTTCTTTTTCCAACTCCTGGATTTGTTCTTTTGCCTTCTCATCCTCTGTTCTTTTCCTCTTCTTTTGTTTCACTGCAGTACTCTCCCCCTTTTTGGATGCATTGGTGGTAGGGGTTTGTACCGCAGAAAGTGTCTTTTGCACAGCATTATCAATCAGGGGTTGTAGAGTTGAGGAAATCCTCTCATCAATGGCTTTAGTAAAAATTTCATTGATAATGGGAGTGATGAGAGGTATGGATTGTTGGAATACAGCAACCATCTGCTCTGGGGGGTTCTGTCCCGGAGAGATAGTGCCAAAAGCAGAAGCTGGAGGCTCATTGGAGTGAGAGGGGAAAGTGTTTGGGGAACCTTCAACTGAAGGTGCCATCTGTGGGTTGGTGGAGGCAGATGGTCTTTGGTCCTTAGAAGTTTTGGCAAGCAGCTCTTTGAGTCTACTCACCTCCTCCTCTAGGATGGTGTTTTGGGCGATTACATCGTAAAAGAAGCCCAGGTCATCATCAGTAGATACTGAATCATCTGACCTCCTGATAGGATCAGGATGAACATGCACTGAGTGTAGCTCAGTTGTAGCATGTGCCCCTTTGTCTTGGTACTGGGGACTTCCTGCCTCAGGACTATGTCCGTCATCAGCAGTTGCCTCTGGTAAGGACTTAGTAATGGTACCAACTACAACCTGATCATATGCTGACACAGGAGAGGTGGCAGCCTTACCAGAAGTTCCAATCTCCATTGCTACACTAGGAGAAGGAACATTGTAACCCCTATGTTGTGGGTTCTCAGCTGCACTTTGGTCCTCCCCCTCAATGGTAGAGGTGTTCCCAGTAGTAATTGGTATCTGGGGTGGGGGTGAGGAGTGCAACTGAGTCAGCACTTGTGCAACAAGCAATGTAGGACTTTGGGGGGCGTTTGCATGGGGTGAAGGGATAGAAGCAGTGTGCACCTGGGGAGGAAGGTGCTCTTCAATGGCAATCTCCTCAAGTGAGGAAGATCCCAGATGTGTGGGTACCCCTTGTGTGGTTGCTGCAGGCTCCTGTTGAGAGGAATCCTGAGCGGCTATGGCTGGAAGAGTCCTTATATCCACTAGGGGGTTATGACCAGTGGATATAGCCTGCGTTTGTGTTGCAGGGGCATCCTCAGGGGACTCATTTCCCTGAGTAGCCGTTTTGGGTTTCTTTTTAGTGGGTTTGGTGGGGACTTTTGATTTGGAGGTGGTGGTTGTGGGTTCCAGCTGCATGGGTTTGCGCAGCTTGGCAGCCAGTTTGAGTGAGTGGTCAGAGTTGTGCCGGGAGTATACTTCAGGCAAAACAGCCATAGCAGGGACTCCCAGGCCAACAAGTCCCTCAGCGTGAAGCTGGTTTGTAATAAAGGTTCCATCAGCCTTTTGTTTGATTTGCAAGCCTAGAAAGAACTGTAATTCTCCCATTGCACTCATTTCAAACCTCTTTTTCATTAATGTTGTAAAATCATCACACAACTGAGGATCAGAGGATGCAAAAATGATATCATCAACATAAATCTGAACAAGTAGCTTATGCTGATCCACCTTCTTAATAAACAAAGTTTTATCAATGGAGCCTCTAGTGAAATTATTCTTAAGAAGAAAAGTAGAAAGTGTCTCATACCAGGCTCTAGGAGCTTGTTTCAACCCATAAAGAGCCTTATCAAGTTTATACACCCATTCAGGATGTTTATTATCCTCAAAGCCTGGTGGTTGACACACATAAACTTCTTCCTTTATTTTACCATATAAAAATGCACTTTTGACATCCATTTGAAAAACTTTAAGATTATGGAATGCAGCATAGGCTAAAAACAATCTGATTGCCTCTAGTCTGGCTACAGGGGCAAAGGTTTCATCATAGTCAATACCTTCTTCTTGTGAAAACCCCTGTACAACCAGTCTAGCCTTGTTCTTAACAATAAGCCCATTTTCATCAGTTTTATTCCTAAACACCCATTTAGTGCCTATTGCACACTTACATGGGGGAAGAGGAACCAGTTCCCATACTTGCTATTTCTTGAACTGAAGTAGCTCAAGCTGCATAGCTTCAACCCATCCATTGTCTCTCAAAGCAACATGGTAGTTCTTTGGCTCTAGCTGACTGATGAAGAGAGCATAGAAGCAGAAGTTAGACAATTGACTTCTTGTTGAAACACCAGCATTGATATCACCAATAATCTGAGACATGGGGTGATTCTTCAGTTCTTGATAAACAATGAGATCTGTGCAAGTGTTTGTAGAACCTTCAGCAGCAGCAGATGTTGATGCAGACTCTTGAAACCAAGAATTAGATGGTAACTCAAAAGATGTAGAGGAAACAGAGATCTCATCAGCATTTGTTGTGGATGGAACTGCTAAAGCTACAGGAATATCAAATTTAGCAGACATAGGCAGTTGGTCACTAAACTTAAAGAGGTGAGTATTGATATTATCATCATCATCATCAATACCACCAGGTGGAAGACATGCTACGGAAGATGATTTAACCACAGGATCTGCAACAGCTGGAGGTTGATAAGGAACATATTGCAGTATGTCCAAATCAAACACTCCACAGGGTTTTGTGGAATCTTGTCCAAAGGTGATTCATTAAACTTCACATGCAAAGTCTCTTCAACTATCTTTTTTCGGCAGTTGAAGACTCTGTATGCCTTGCAAGTAGATGAATAACCAACAAAATACCCTGCATCCACCTTAGGATCAAATTTATGGAGTTGATCCTTTGTGTTGAGAATAAAACAGGGACACCCAAATGCTTTGAAAAATGAAATTAGAGGAGCCAAGTGATGGAGAACTTCATATGGAGTCTTCATCAACCTCTGATTTACTAAGACTCTATTCTGCCCATAGCAAGCTGTGTTAACAGCTTCAGCCCAAAAGGTCAGTGGCAAACCAGAGTCAGCCAGCATGGACCTGGCAGCTTCAATTAGGGTCCTGTTCTTTCTTTCCACTACTCCATTTTGTTCTGGAGTCCTTGGGATGCTAAACTACCTCTTGATTCCCTTTGATAGATAGAAGTCATCAAGTGTATGGTTTTTGAATTCAGTTCCATTGTCATTCCTAATACACTTGACTGGAAGGGAATACCACTTCTCAATATACAACACAAAGTGAATAATCTTCTGAGCAACCTCATCCTTTGAATGTAGAAAGAAAGTCCATACAAATCTGGAGTAATCATCCACAATTACCAGACAGTATTTCTTCTTTGCCATGCTCATTACTCTCACAGGACCAAATAGATCCATATGTAGTAATTGCAAGCAGGCAGTGGACTTAGGCTCTTCAATAGGAGGGAATGAGACTTTGTGCTGTTTTCCTTTTAAACAAGCAGTGCAGGTTTCATCACAGTGGAACTCCTTTATTGGTAAGCCTCTGACTAAAATATTGTGGATTAACTGATTCATGTTTTTGAAATTAACATGACCCAGCCTTCTGTGCCATAGTTTAGATTCTTGAGAAGAGGCTTGGAAAATAGGCAAGGATTGCCTCTGAGATCTATTTTCTTGGAAAGATCTAAGGCATACACTCTTCCTGTCCTATTGGCTCTCAGGAAAGTGTGATCATCCAACACCTTATCAATCAAATGCAGAACTTTGGATGACAGAATCCTACAGTTCTGACTGGTGAAAAGAGCAACATGGCCTTTATCACCATTTGACTGACACTCAAGAGATTGTACTTGAGATTTTCCACATGATTAACATCATCAAACTTGATTTCTCCATTGGAGACAAAGCCATTTCCAATGATGTAACCCCTAGCATCATTGCCAAAAGAAACAAACCCCTTCTTTCCTTGAGAGTAGTCATGAAGAAGAGAGTTGTTCCCAGTCATGTGCATAGATCCCCCACTGTCTACATACCAGATGCTACTTTGGCATGTTGGAGAACCCTGCAATAATAAACAATCAGTTAGTTTAGGAGACCCAAACCTTTTTGGTTTTGGGCCTGGTCTCATCAATAGATGGTAAACTAACAGGTTTATTGGAAACAACAGCCTGAGAAGAGGAAGATGGTGAAGAAGAGGAATCCTTTGGCTTGGATCTCCTTTTCTGTGGTTTCAACATAGGAGCATCTAATTGGTTAACTCTACCCAACAGATTTTGAACCATCATAACTAGCTGTGTCTGATTTTGTGATAAAGCTTTCAGCTCATCAGACACATTGTCAGTGGAGTTTGATAAGTTCCTATGTTGCACCTTCTTCTTCTGAGCAATCTCAGCTGTTACCTGTTTAACCCCTTCCTTTTTGGATTTCTTTGAGGACTTAAGGTTTACAGGATTTGATGTTGCTGATACAAATGTGGTCTCAAACTCAGTTTTCATTTTTACCATTTTCTCTTTCATTTCTTCTTTATGTTTGAGTTTGGAACCTCTTTTGTACCAGCAATCATCTGTAAGATGATTGAACAAACCACATACTTCACATGGTTTCTTCTTCATCTTAGGTTGATCATCTTCTAAAGAGGGTGAAGCAACTGAAGACTTGTTCTTCAGTGCTTTGGAAGCATTATTTGCTTTCTTGACTTCCTTTTAGGAGTCTTCAAACTCTTTCTACTGACAGTTTTCTTCTTTTCAGTACTGGCAGTAGTTGGAGTTTGAACTTCAGGTGTTAAATCATGCTCTCTAGTCCTTTCAGGACTTTTAGAATTAACTCCTGAGTTGATCAACTCATTGATCATGTGAGTGTCAGCAGTGGAACCATCAACATCAGTTGATAGGTTCTGAGAGGGCTTGATACTGACTCTACTTCTGATTGTGCTATATCAGAAAATAGATCGCATGATGAGATGGATTGGTTATTACTCTCACCATCAGATTCTACCTCTGCTCTGGGAGTAAAATCTGTAGGTGGAGCAGTGTGATTGTAACCAATGCCAAACTTCACATTGGAAGCAGATTGCTTACTAAGAAGCATTTCAAAACCTTTGCATGATTGTACCCATCAATCACACTCTACCTGGGTAACTGCAAGGGTTTCTTTGAGATCTTTATACTTCTCTAGAAGTATCTCTTCCCTAGCCTTATCATCAGTTATGTGGCATTTAAGTTTGTAAATCTCCTCATTCTTATCATTAAACACAGACTCAAATTCAGCTTTGCTTTTGGAAATTATTTTTTCTAGCTCAATGTTCTTGTTGATTAAAGCTACGTTTGCTTCTCTAATAGATGCAAATGCTACTATGCATGTTTCAGAACATAATTTGGCTTTTGCCTCAGAGGATACCTGTGATACTTTGGTGTAGAGGCATTAGTGGATGAAGTATCAGCAGAATCCAAAGCCATAAGAGCTAGATTTCCAAAAGGACTTTCACCACCATGTTGACCAGCACCTGAGAACAGTTGTTCATGACCAGAAAAGTCATCTGGTAAACTGCTCCAGTCAACAACTCCTGGGGTGAAGAAGCTGTGTTGTTGAGGTTGAGTTTGTTGATGAGATTGGGAAAGTTGTGGTTCAGGCAATGCTTGTGGTTGTTGAGCAATTGGAGCTTGAACAGGATTTGGTTGAGGCATATAATAGCAGGGATAAGGATATGACACTTGACCCTGGGGAACAAAGTATGCAGGAGATCTAGGATGTGAATGATGACCAGAACCAGCAGGATGTTGCCCTCTGTTTTGTGGACTAGTACTAGGAAAAGTCACAAAGGGTGCAGAAGAGTTAGATCCAGTTGATCTACACTCCTTTGCAAAGTGTCCCAGCCTTTGGCATTTGTGACACCTCAACTTACTCTTGTCAAAACCAACTTTGGTTTTGCCAGAGAGTCCAGGAAATTTCCTGCCAGTTCTCTTATAGATTCTGAGATCTGATATTAATCAATGCCATTGGCTTAGAATATCCATCTCTTCTAGATCATCATCAGCTATTTCCTTTCAAATCATCCATAATGAAGCATAGATTGTCACTATTACTGCCAGAATGACTCTCAATACCAACAAATGCATGATCAGAACTATTTGAAGAGAAATCAATATGCTCATCATAATTGCTTTCAGATGCAGCATATTCTGACTCATGACCAACCAAGGCAGTATTCCCTGGTACAAAGTCATCAGTGAGCTTTCCTGATGAGGACATTTTCCTCTTCTGCTCTATCTCTCTTTCGAATGTAAGCAGTTTCCCATGAAGTTGGGTGAGAGATAGGCCATCCAGATTTGCACTAAAGCGTAGGACAATAGTGTATGTGTCCCATCTCTCAGGCAGTGATCTGAGGAATCTGTTGTTCATCTGGCTATTGGTGTATTCCTGTTTCACCATTTCAGCTCAGATATCAAGCAGGAAAAACGCTCAAACTGTTGAGTCAGTGTCTCACCCTTTCTATGAGAGAATGTCTCATATTGTTGGGCAAGGATTTCTCTATTGAATGATAAGACCTCATCTGTGTCACCGAATTGTTCCTTCAGGGCATTCCAGAGATCATGAGCAGTTTCATGATGCATAAGCCCTGAATAGATTTCATTAGGTAGTGCCATGGCTAGAATTCCATGGGCTTTAGCATCAATCTCAAATAGTTTCCGATCTTCATCAAAGTATTGCTCCTTCTTCTTCGGAACCATTTGATTGGTTTCCGGATTGTTCACCATAGGCTTATGTGGTCCATTGACAGGATCAGTGATCACAAGTTTGATGTTTATCAGAATGTAAAGCAGCGGAATACACAAATGAATTAGACAAATTGTAGCAAGCAAGCAATATATGTAAGCGTTAAGATCGCATACGGTTATAGGAGAGAATATGATTTCTGATTTCTAGGAATGTTTATAGATGGAGAATATTTCTAATCAATCAATCAAACATTCCATTCAATTGCTCATATCACTCTATGATTACAATGGGTTGTCACTCCTTATATAGAGTGCAACAGTCACTGCTGTTATCACGGAAAGTGACAACTGGCAGATCCAATACAGAAATAACTAAATCTTAACAAACTACTGATATGTTCACAACTACTGAGAACATATCAGCAGGTTAAGTACAAAATATAAAACTACTGAAACATAAAACATAAAACTACTGATATCACAACTACTGAAGAAGTACTCTTCAGCAGTTGTGACAAACTACTGAGGCTTCAGTACTTGGTCTTCAGACTTTGACCTTCAGGCGTTTCATCAGCTGATGACTTCAGTAGATATCATCAGCTGATGTCTTCAGTCTTTGTCTTCAGACTTTGTACATCAGTTGTTGATCTTCAGTACTTGTGAACTCTTCAGCTGTTGTACTTCAGTACTTTGGTCTTTCAGCTTCAGCACTTGTGTTCTTCAGCTGTTGTACTTCAGCACTTTGGTTCTTCAGCTGTTAAGGTCTTCAGCACTTGATCTTCAGCTGTTGAAGTCTTCAGTACTTGTCAAACTACTGATGAGGCTTTCAGCAGTTGTTGTGATACCGTGTGGGACTTAGAGGTTTTCTGATCTTGGCTCATTGGTTCTTTTGGTCCAACAAACTCCCCCTGAACCAATGCAGCCAAAACCTCTAACTTATTTAAACTCCCACTTATTGATGGCAAAAATGTTGGTCTTTTTCCTTCTTGATCAGTAGAGAAGATGACCCATGTACGCTCCGGCCTGGGAAGAACCTCAAATATTTGTTTGGCAGAGTATGAATGGGAACTCTGTTTTGGGGAACTGGACACAGAGTTGTTATCCCATTCATGAGATCACTTCCCCATAATGAGTCTGTATGACTCACGGACATAGGCCTCAAGGAGAACAATTTGTTCCTCTTGAGAGAGTTCTTCAGCTCCTCCTTCGAAGAAGAACTCTGGACCATAGTACTCTGATAAGTACTTCATGGTCCTGCCATTCTTCAGCTCCACCGTAGTTACCTCCCTGTACACAAATTCATCCGGATGGTTGCCTTCAAGGAGTAACTGGAGCTCATTCTTTTGGATGTCTTCAAGCTTTTTGTATAACAACCCCTTCTTAATCATCTTGTTTTCTAGTAAGGCTTGAGGTGTCTTCTTTGCTTGGTGAGCTTTCTTGAATTCATCAATGATTTCCCAGGGTGAGACTACAACGGCCAACATGATGGTAGATTCTATTGTTTTTCGTACTTGGCCGTTGTATCTGTGTGGGATAGTTCTTTTATGGATTCTAGAACTCACCCTGGGGTCTGGCCATACTCTCACTCTCTCCCTCTGATACTGAAAGGTGTGTCTGAGAGTGTACAGCCTTTGAGCATGCCCTTTCATGGCTTGAATAGATGATGACTGAGGAAATTCCTTGTCAACCATCTTCAACAGTTGCTCATCGTGCTGTTTCTCTGCTGTTCTTCTTCTTCTATTTTGACTCTGACCATTTCCCTTTGAGAGTCGGGTGTGATCATGGATTGACTCTGGGGCTTTGGTAGCTTCAGAACAGCAGAGAGTGGCAGACTATCTTCTTCATCCTCTTCTTCTACTTCTTCTAGCCTCAACACCCTTCTCTTCTTCTTCTTGGGTGCATCATCGGCTGTTGGTTTAGAGGGTGAGGGAATTGGTTTTGTGGGTTGTGGTTTTGGTAGTTTTGATGTGGGAATGTTGACAGGCTGTTCTAGCATTTTGGATGTGAGTTTGGCTTTTGACTGTTTGGCTAGTTCAGTCCTGCTCCCAGCACCAGCTTCATTTAAAACTTCAACAATTAAACCTTTTGTATATTCTTCAGACGAACAGATCTTGGTGGTTATTGCCAAGATACTGTCCCTGGACCAAGCTTTGATCTCGATCAATGATCTTCCAAGATGTTTTGCTATAAATCTGATCATGATCTCCAGCCTTTCTCTTTCTGACACATCATAACTTGACCATCTTGATTGGATTTCTTCAATCTCTAGTCTTCTGATCTCAGAATCAAGTTTTTCAGTGTCATGGCCTTGCCTAAACAACTGATCAATGATGTTATCCATTGATCTGCTGTGTTCGGCATCAGCCTCTTTCACCATCAGCTCCAAGGCTTTCTCTTTTTCATCCTTCTTCTTTTTCTTGTATGTGACATGAAAGTCTTTTGAACTTTCAGTCACTTTCTCCATGGTAGCCTCCTTCTTCTCTTTTCCTTCTCTTTCTCAGTCTCCTCAACCAACTCCTCAGTTTCCACTACTGTCTCTTCTGTTTCTTTCTCCTTCTCTTCTCTTTCCTCTTTCTTTTACCTTTCACTGCTGAACTCTCCCCCTTTTTGGGTGCATTGGTTGCAGGGAATTGAGTAGCAGAAAGTTGTTTGCTCAGAACATTCTCCACCATGGGTTGTAATACAGAAGAAATCTCTCATCAACAGTTTTGATCACCAATTCAGTTAGCTGTGAGGTGATGAGAGATAGGGGATTTTGAAGGATAGCAGCCAGTTGCTCAGGGGGGTTCTGTCCCTGAGGAATGGTGCCAGAAACAGAGGCAGGTGGCTGAGATTTTGTGAGTGGTTGTGTGTTTAGGAGACCTTCAGGGAAGGTGCCATCTGTTGGGTTGATGTGGTGGCAGATGGTCTTACTCCTTGAGAGAGTTGGTCAAGTAGGTTTTGCAGCCTACTGACTTCCTCCTCTAGGATCGTGTTCGGGCAAGAACATCATAGAAGAAGCCCAGGTCATCATCAGCATATGCTGAATCACCTGACCTCCTGCTTGTAGCAGGATATACATGCTCTGGGTGTAGACCAGATGTAGCATGTGCCCCTTTGTCCTGGAACTGGGGACTTCCAGCCTCAGGACGTTGTCCTTCATCGGCTGTTGCCTCTGGTGAGGTCTTAGTTATGTTACCAACCTCAGTCTGATCATTTGCTGATTCAGAAGAGTTGGCAGCCTCACCAGAAGTTCTTATCTCCATATCAACACCAGGAGATAGAACAGTTAAACCCCTGTGCTGGGGGTTCTCAGGTGCACTGTATTCCTCCCCCTCAATTGTAGAGGTATTCCCAGTGGTAAGTGGTTTCTGGGGAGGGGGTGAGGAGTGCAATTGAGTCAGCACTTGTGCAACTATTAAAGTTGGGCTGTGAGGGGCGGTTGGTTGGGGTACAGGGGAAGAAGCAGTGTGCACCTGGGGTGGATGGTGCTCTTCAATGGCAATCTCCTCAAGTGAGGAAGATCCCAGATAAGTAGGTGCCCCTTGGGTTGCTGCAGGTTCCTGTTGAGAGGAAGCCTGAGCGGCTGTGGCTGGAGGAGTCATTGTATCCACTAGGGAGTTTGGACTAGTGGATATATCCTGCGTTTGTTGTGCAGGAGCATCCTCAGGGGACTCAATTCCCTGAGTAGCCTTTTTGGGTTTCTTTTTGGTGGGTTTGGTGGGGACATTGGATTTGGAGGTGGTGGCTGTGGGTTCCAGCTGCGTGGGTTTTCGCAGCTTGGCAGCCAGTTTGAGTGTCCGGTCAGAGTTGTGCCGGGAGTATACTTCTGGCAAAACAGCCGTAGCAGGCTCCCAAGCCAACAAGTCCCTCAGCATTAAGCTGGTCTATTATAATGGCCATAATGAACCGTGGATAGAGTATCCAACGGTTGGCAGTTAATTTTTGAGCCATATCTTTGAGCTCTGAAAATATTTCTGAAAGTTCAGTGGTTGTTGCTCAAGGATAGAATACAATACCTGCTGCCATTTGGTGGACATTTGATCCCAAGACGATGTCTTAGGGGCCAAACATACATTGATCATGTGAAAGATCAGGCGCTCAGCGTCATTAAAGTGTTTCTTCATGATGGTTGTGGCACTGAGATCACCTTGATATCCATGCTGAGCAAATGAGAGATCTATAGTGCCCTTCGGATATCCAGCAGGAGAGGTAGCGTCACTCAGGTGAAGAATTTTTCGGATTGTTGCAGGAGTAATCACTACTTCTTTGTTGTTGACTACAGACCGGAGGGATTGTGTGTTGCTCTCCTCAGTTGTAACCGTAATGTTCATCCAAAATTGGTTCAAGGATTCGGCATGTAAACAGGGTTCAGAAGGAATGCCTTGTTGTATGGGGACTGAACCATAAGATCGATAGCATTATCGAACTTAGTCCAGATCGGCGATTTTGTGAGGTAGGCACACAGTTGTGTCGCGGTTTAATTTGCAAAGACGCCATGGAAATTTGTTGGAGAGGAACGTTAGGTTTGAAGAAGATGAAGTATGGAGAGCGCAGGTTAAGGGTATTTATAGGGTACGGGTGAGGATACGACTGAAGGATGTGGTGTTAGTCATCAGTAGTTTTAAACGACCGTTGACATGGTATTATCCTTTCAGACGTTGAAACAGCTGAAGTCGCGGTGTTAGGCATCAGTAGTTAGAAAACTACTGAAGACCGTGGTTTTGACTTCAGGTGATTGAAACAACTGAGGACATGGTGTTTGTCATCAGTAGTTATGAAACTACTGAAGACAGTGGTTTTAGTCATCAGCTGTTGTAAACAACTGAAGACTTGGTATTGGTCATCAGTTATAAAACTACTGAAGACGTGGTTTTGCTTCAGTTGTTTAAAATGAAACAGCAGTGGTACAAACAACTGAAGGGAAATTTCTCTTCAGCTGTTTTCGTCAATTCTTAGCTTTTCAGCTGTTTCAAACTATCCTCAACACATTCATCAGTCTTTATGGCTGATTTCAGTTGTTTCATAGGACATCAGTACTTATCTGTTTTTACTGATTTCAGTTATGACTACATCAGTAGTTGTAACTACTTCAGTAGTTTAGAGCAGATGAAGTACTTCAGTACTTGTGAGAACTTTAGCCTTTAGTATTATAAAAACTGCTGAGGTTAAAAGAGCTCATCAGTACTTATATGTGATAGGCACTCATGATCATCAGTATGAATTACTGAGATCATCAGTAGTTGTCACCTATTCTAGCTGCAGCATACCAAGCCTTACACCAGGTTTTGGAAAGTTGAACTATCCAAAGGCTTAGTAAAATGTCTGCAAGCTCATCAGCACTGGGCACAAACTTAGGATCAATCAGACCTTTTTCAAAACAGTCTCTTATAAATGGTGTCTGATCTCTATATGTTTGGTCCTAGAGTGCTGGACTGGATTTTTGACAATGCAAAGAGCTGAAGCACTATCCATTAACAATGGAGTCTTAGTCTCTGTAATGCCATAATCCAAAAGTTGGTTTTGAAGCCAGAGTACCTGAGATGTACAGCTTGCAGCAGCAATGTACTCTGCTTCCGCAGTGGATGTAGCAACTGAGGTCTGTTTCTTGCTCTGCCAAGAAATTAAGCAGTTGCCTAGGAATTGGCATCCACCAGAAGTTGATTTCCTGGTCAACTTACACACTGCATAGTCACTGTCAGAAAAAGCAACTAATTTACCAGAATGGTTGGTAGAATACCATAAACCTAGAGATGGAGTGCCTTGCAGATATCTAAAGATCCTCTTGACTGCAATCAGATGAGACTCTTTAGGTGCAGCCTGAAATCTAGCACAAACACATGTAGCAAACATAATATCTGGTCTAGAAGCTGTTAAATACATCAAGGACCCAATCATACATCTGTAAAGTGTTTCATCAACCACTTTACCTTTCTGATCTGAATCCAGTTGTGTGGTGCTGCTCATGGGAGTAGAACAGGGCTTACAGTTTTGTAATCAAACTTTTGCAAAAGATCTTTTGTATATTTGGATTGATGAATAAAAATTCCATCATCCTTTTGTTTGATTTGCAACCCCAGAAAGAACTGTAATTCTCCCATGGCACTCATTTCAAACTTCTGTTGCATCAACTTTGTAAAGGCATCACACAACTTTGGATCAGAGGATGCAAAAAAATAATATCATCTACATAAATTTGAACAAGTAGATTATGCTGCCCAGCTTTCTTAAATAAATAAAGTCTTGTCTATGGAGCCTCTAGTGAAATTGTTTTCCAGAAGAAAGTTTGATAATGTCTCATACCAGGCTCTGGGAGCTTGTTTTAACCCATAAAGAGCTTTATCAAGCTTATACACCCAATTAGGATGTTTGTTGTCCTCAAAGCCTGGAGGTTGACATACATAAACCTCTTCTTTAACTTTTCCATACAAAAATGCACTTTTGACATCCATTTGAAAAACTTTAAGTTTTTGATAAGCAGCATAAGCTAAAAACAATCGAATTGCTTCCAGTCTGGCTACAGGGGCAAAGGTTTCATCATAATCAATACCTTCTTCTTGTGCAAACCCCTGAACAACCAGTCTGGCCTTGTTCTTAACAATAAGCCCATTTTCATCAGTTTTGTTCCTAAACACCCATTTAGTGCCTATTGCACACTTACCTGGAGGTAGAGGAACCAGTTCCCACACTTGCTGTTTCCTGAACTGAAGAAGCTCAAGCTGCATGGCATCAACCCATCCATTGTCCTTTAAAGAATGTGATAATTCTTTGGCTCTTGCTGACTGATGAAGAGAGCATAGAAGCAGAAATTGGACAATTGACTTCTTGTTGATACACCAGCAGTGATATCACCAATGATTTGAGATATGGGGTGATTCTTCAGATCTTGATACACAATGAGATCTGTGCAAGTGTTTGTAGCCGGTTCAGCAGCAACAGATGGTGATGGTGAATCATTTCCTTGAAACCAATCAGTGGATGGTAATTCAAAGGAAGTTGAATTCGAAGAAATCTCATCAGCATTTGTTGTGGATGGTGCTACTGGCGCTACAGGAACATCAGGTCTAGTTGACTCAGGCAGCTGATCACTAAACCTGAAGAGGTGAGTACTGCAATCATCATCATCATCAGCAGTACCACCAGGTGGTGAACTGTTGACAGGAGCAACGCAGGAGTTTGATAAGGAACATATTGCAGTATGTCCAGATCAAATAACTCCACAGGACTTTGTGGAATCTTGTCCTTTGGAGATTCATTAAACTTAACATGTAGAGTTTCTTCAACCATCTTTGTTCTGCAGTTGAAGACTCTGTATGCTTTGCAAGTAGATGAATAACCAACAAAGTATCCTGCATCCACCTTAGGATCAAATTTGTGGAGTTGATCCTTTGTGTTGAGAATAAAACAGGGACACCCAAATGCTTTGAAAAATGAAATCAGTGGAGCCAAATGATGGAGAACTTCATATGGAGTCTTCATCAACCTCTGATTTACTAACACTCTATTTTGCACATAACAGCTGTGTTGACAGCTTCAGCCCAAAAGGTCAATGGTAAACCGGAGTCAGCCAGCATGGACCTTGCAGCTTCAATGAGGGTCCTGTTCTTTCTCTCCACTACTCCATTTTGTTCCGGAGTCCTTGGAATGCTGAACTGCCTTTTGATTCCCTTTGAGAGATAGAAGTCATCAAGTGTATGATTTCTGAACTCAGTTCCATTATCACTCCTGATACACTTGACAGGAAGGGAATACTGCTTCTCAATGTACAGCACAAAGTGGATAATCTTCTGAGCAGCCTCATCCTTTGAATGTAGAAAGAAAGTCCATACAAATCTGGAGTAATCATCCACAATTACCAGACAGTATTTCTCTTTGCCATGCTCATTACTCTCACAGGACCAAATAGATCCATATGCAGTAATTGCAAGCAGGCAGTGGACTTGGACACTTCAATAGGAGGAAATGAGACCTTGTGCTGTTTTCCTTTCAAACAAGCAGTGCAGTTGTTTTCACACTTGAACTCCTTCATAGGCATTCCCCTCACTAAACTATGGTGTATCAGCTGATTCATGTTCTTGAAATTAACATGTCCCAGCCTTCTATGCCATAGATTAGATTCTTGGGAAGAGGCCTTGGAAAATAGGCAAGGATGGCCTTTGAGATCAATTTTCTTGGAAAGATCTAAGGCATACACTCTTCCTGTCCTGTTGGCTTTCAGGAGAGTGTGATCATCCAACACCTTGTCAATCAAGGACAAAACTTTGGATGACAGAATCCTACAGTTTTGACTTGTGAAAAGGGCAACATGGCCTTTATCACACATTTGACTGACACTCAAGAGGTTGTACTTGAGATTTTCCACATGATTAACATCATCAAATTTGATTTCTCCATTGGAGACAAAGCCCTTACCGATGATGTAACCCCTAGCATCATTGCCAAAAGAAACAAATCCCTTCTTTCCTTGAGAGTAGTCATGAAGAAGAGAGATGTTCCCAGTCATGTGCATGGATCCCCCACTGTCTACATACCAGATGCTATTTTGGCATGTTGAAGAACCCTGCAAAAATAAACAATCAGTTAGTTTTAGAGACCCAAACCTTTTTGGTTTTGGGCCTGGTCTCATCAATAGATGGTAAACTAGCATGTTTATTGTAACAACAGCCTGAGAGGAAGAAGATGGTGCAGAAGAGGAGTCCTTTGGCTTAGACCTCCTTTTCTGTGGTTTCAACATAGGAGAATCTAGTTGGTTAACTCTACCCAATAGATGTTGTACCATCATCACCAGCTGTGTCTGATTTTGTGATAAAGCTTTCAGCTCATCAGACACATTGCTAGTGGAGTTAGATAAGGTCCTATGTTGCACCTTCTTCTTTTGAGCACCCTCAGCTGTTACCTGTTTAACTCCTTCCTTTTTGAATTGCTTTAAGGACTTAAGGGTTACAGGATTTGATGTTGCTGATACAAATGTGGTCTCAAACTCATTTTTCATTTTTACCATTTCTCATTAATTTCTTCCTTTTGTTTGAGTTTGGAACCTCTTTTGTACCAACAATCATCTGTAAGATGATTGAACAAACCATACTTCACATGGTTTCTTCTTCATCTTAGGTTGATCATCAACTAAAGATGGTGAAGCAACAGAAGACTTGTTCTTCAATGCTTTGGAAGCATTGGTTGCTTTCTTGACAGCATCTTTAGTAGTCTTCAAACTCTTTCTACTGCCAGTTTTCTTCTCTTCAGTACTGACAGCAGTTGAAGTTTGAACTTCAGAGTTGAATCCTGCTCTCCAGTCCTTTCAGGACCTTCAGGATTGACTCCTGAGTTGATCAACTTATTGATCATGTGAATGTCAGCATTTGGACCATCAACATCAGCTGATAGGTTCAAAGAGGACTTGATACTGACTGCTACTTCTGATTGTGCTGTATCAGAAGGTAGATCACATGACTTGATGGATTGGTTATCACTCTCACCATCAGATTCTACCTCTGCTCTTGGGGTAAAATCTGTAGGTGGAGCAGTGTGATTGTAACCAATTCCAAACTTCACATTTGAAGCAGATTGCTTACTAAGAAGCATTTCAAAACTTTGCATGATTGTACCCATCTATCACACTCGACCTGGGTAACTGCAAGGGTTCTTTGAGATCTTTGTACTTCTCTAGAAGTACATCTTCTCTAGCCTTATCATCAATTATTTTGCAATTCAGTTTATAAATCTCATCATTTTATCTTTGAGCACAAACTCAAACTCAGCTTTGTTTTTGGAAATTTCTTGTTCTAGCTCAATGTTCTTATTAATTAAAGCTACATTTGCTTCCCTAATGGAAGCAAATGCTGCTATGCATTGTTCAGAACATAATTTGGCTTTTGCCTCAGAGGATACCTGTGATACCTGAGGTGTAGAGGCATTGGAAGATGAAGTATCAGCAGACTCCAAAGCCATAAGAGCTAGATTCCCAAAGGGACTGTCACCACCATGTTGACCAGCACCTGAGAACAGTTGATCATGACCAGACAAGTCATCTGGTAAACTGCTCCAGTCAACAACTCCTGGGGTGAAAAGCTGTGTTGTTGAGATGAAGGTTGTTGATGAGATGGGGAAGGCTGAGGTTCTGGTAATGCATGAGGTTGTGGTGCCATAGGAACTTGAACTTGACTTGACTGTGGCATGTAATAACAAGGGTACTAATAAGGCATTTGACCCTGAGGAACAAAATATGCCGGAGATTGTTGTTGAGGATGATGGCTAGATGTGACAGGATGTTGCCCTCTTTTTTGTTGACTATTGGCCAGGGAAAGTCACAAAGGGTGCAGGAGAGTTAGATCCAGATGATCTACATCTCTTGCAAAGTGCCCAAGCCTGTGGCATTTATGGCACTTCAACTTACTCTTGTCAAAACCACTTTGGTTTTGCCAGAGAGTCCTGGGAATTTCCTTCCAGTTCTTTTGTAGAACTTCTGAGATCTGATATTTATCAAGGCCATTTGGCTCAAAATATCCATCTCTTCTAAGTCATCATCAGCAATCCCCTTGAGATCATCCATAATGAAGCATAAATTGTCATTATTACCACCAGTAAACTGACCATCAACACTTACAAATGCAGAATTAGAAGTGCTCGAAGAGAATTAATATGCTCATCATATTGGCATTCAGATGCAGCATATTCTGACTCATGACCCACCAAGGCAGTGTTGCCTTGAATAAAGTCTTCAGTGAGCTTTCCAGATAAAGACAGTTTTCTCTTCTGTTCTATCTCTCTCTCAAAAGTGAGCAATTTCCCATGGAGTTGGGTGAGAGATAGTTTGTCCAAACTTGCACTGGAGCGTAGGACAATAGTATATGTGTCCCATCTCTCAGGCAGTGATCTGAGAAATCTGTTATTCATCTGAATATTGGTGTATTCAAGTTTGACCATTTTTAGTTCAGAGATCAAACAAGAAAACCGCTCATATTGTTGAGTCAGTGTCTCACCCTTTCTATGAGAGAATGTCTCATATTGTTGGGCAAGAATTTCTCTATTATTTGCCAAGACCTCATCTGTTCCTCCAAATTGTTCTTTCAAAGCAATCCAGAGGTCATGGGCAGTTTCATGATGCATTAGCCCAGAATAGATTTCATTGGGCAAAGCCATGGCCAGAATTCCATGGGCTTTTGCATCAATCTCAAGCAACTTTTTATCCTCATCTGAGTATTGCTCCCTCCTCTTCGGAACCATTTGATTGGTTTCCGGATTATTCACCATAGGCTTGTGTGGACCATGTACCACTGATGTCCAACACCCTGCGCTGTTAACAGACAGGTGATGGAGCATACGTCTTTGCCATATGTTATACTCATTCCTAACCAGCATAGGAGGCTTGGTTGAGGAACCAGTATTGTGAGGATCATTGGAGGGAGTGGTCATTTTCAGTTCAAAAACAGTTTAGTTCAAGTTTAAAAAAAATTTTAGACAAACCACAACAAACTCAATGAGAACCAAGAATAAGATCTCAGGATGAATGAGCAGAAATACAGAAAAATTCAATCTCTATAACCGTTTCTTGCACAAACAAAAGCTAATTCAATCAAACTTGGATCTTGAATAGCAGTTTCAATGATCAATTATTAGATCGATCAATGATTAACCTGCTCTGATACCATTTGACAGGATCAGTGATCACAAGTTTGATGTTTATCAGAATGTAAAGCAGCGGAATACACAAATGAATTAGACAAATTGTAGCAAGCAAGCAATATATGTAAGCGTTAAGATCGCATACGGTTATAGGGAGAGAATATGAATTTCTGATTTCTAGGAATGTTTATAGATGGAGAATATTTCTAATCAAATCAATCAAACATTCCATTCAATTGCTCATATCACTCTATGATTACAATGGGTTGTCACTCCTTATATAGAGTGCAACAGTTACTGCTGTTATCACGGAAAGTGACAACTGGCAGATCCAATACAGAAATAACTAAATCTTAACAAACTACTGATATGTTCACAACTACTGAGAACATATCAGCAGGTTAAGTACAAAATATAAAACTACTGAAACATAAAACATAAAACTACTGATATCACAACTACTGAAGAAGTACTCTTCAGCAGTTGTGACAAACTACTGAGGCTTCAGTACTTGGTCTTCAGACTTTGACCTTCAGGCGTTTCATCAGCTGATGACTTCAGTAGATATCATCAGCTGATGTCTTCAGTCTTTGTCTTCAGACTTTGTCTTCAGACTTTGTACATCAGTTGTTGATCTTCAGTACTTGTGAACTCTTCAGCTGTTGTACTTCAGTACTTGGTCTTTCAGCTTCAGCACTTGTGTTCTTCACTGTTGTACTTTAGCACTTTGGTTCTTCAGCTGTTAAGGTCTTCAGCACTTGATCTTCAGCTGTTGAAGTCTTCAGTACTTGTCAAACTACTGATGAGGCTTTCAGCAGTTGTTGTGATACCGTGTGGGACTTAGAGGTTTTCTGATCTTGGCTCATTGGTTCTTTTGGTCCAACATCCATGTACCACAGATGTCCAACAACCTGAACTGTTAACAAACAGGTGATGAAGCATTCTTCGTTGCCATATGTTATACTCGATCCAACCAGCATCGGAGGCTTGGTTGAGGAACCGGTATTGTGAGGATCATTAGAAGGAGTCGTCTTCTCAGATTCAATCAAATCGATTAAGCTAAAACAGATTTTAGAACCAAAACACAACAACCAATTGAACCAGAAGATCTCAAGTAAATGAACGAAAGCGACAGAATTCATAATCTATAACCAGTTCTTGCGAATACGCTAATTCAATCGAACACGATATCAATTAGCAGTTTCAATGATCAATTGTTAGATCGATCAATGATTAACCAGCTCTGATACCACTTGTTAGGATCAGTGATCTACGTTTGATTGATTTGAGAGTATAGCAGCGAATTCAAACAATGAATTAGCCAATTCACAAGAACGAAACGATATTCAATGAAGAACAAAGACGGTTATAGAGAGAATTCTGCAAATAATTTCATTCAATATTCGCTTCGTGGTAACGGAATGTCACACTTAAATTAGGTCGACACCTCTTATATAAGAGATGTGATGTCTGCTGATGTCACTTGATAGTGACATCTAACAGATTTGTTACAACTGAACACAACTACTGAAGATGTCAAAACAGCTGACATCTCCTTACAAAAATGCCAAGTGTTATCAGTTGTTATACTACTGAAACATAAAACTACTGAAACTACGACTGAAGAACAGCTCTTCAGTCGTTTACATAACTACTGAAAGTAAAAATATAAAACTACTGATATCACAACTACTGAAGAAGTACTCTTCAGCTGTTGTGACAAACTACTGAAACTTCAGTACTTGGTCTTCAGACTTGAACTTCAGATGTTTCATCATCTGATGACTTCAGTAGATATCATCAGCTGATGTCTTCAGTCTTTGTGTTCAGACTTTGTACATCAGTTGTTGATCTTCAGCACTTGTAAACTCTTCAGCTGTTGTACTTCAGTACTTGGTCTTCAGCTTCAGCACTTGTGTTCTTCAGCTGTTCAGCTTCAACACTTGTGTTCTTCAGCTGTTTGAACTTCAGCACTTTAGTCTTCAGCTATTGAAGTCTTCAGCACTTGATCTTCAGCTGTTGAAGTCTTCAGTACTTGTCAAACTGCTGATGAAGCTTTCAGCAGTTGTTGTGATATCATGTGGGACTTAGAGGTTTTCTGATCTTGGCTCATTGGTTCTTTTGGTCCAACAATCCACTATCTACAATCCACACACTGTCATTTTTGTCATATGAATGTCCCTACACATAAGGTGAAAAAGTTAGTTTTTATTGGAAACCCAAGCCTTGATGGTCTTAGGCTATTCCAATGATGTGGATTTAATTGAACCCAAGTGTATGCATGGGGTTCAATAGATGTTTATGAAGAAGAGGTTTGGGATGTATCATCTTGTTTGATCTTCCAATCCATCCCTTGGCTAATCAAAGTAGATGAGCTTGATGAAGCTTGTGTAGCATGGCATACTTCCAAGGCTTCTTTCTTCTCGGAAGATGCTTTCCTCACCTTTTCTTCCGAATCAGTCTTCTTTTTGGAAGGTTTCAAAGGAACTCTTTTGTTCTTTTGAATTTTCTTTGCCTTATCTTTCGAAGCTATTTTCCCTTCGAAAGAATGACTTTCTTCCGAAAGCAACTTTGCTTCAGAAACAAGCTTTCTTTTCCTCATCATTTAGACCATGTGATGGGGTCCAAATGTGAAACCTTCATTGAATCATTTCTTAACATTGTTTGCATAATGTGTGCTTGCAGGATTATAGTAACAATCTTTAGCCATATGGTTTTGCAGACCACACATTATGCATGCAATGTTAACTTTTGAGGAATTTGAAGACTATTGTTTCTTTCTCTTCTTGTCTTTATCAACAGTCTTTCCTTTTAACTTCTAATCATTCAACAGGACAAAAGTGTTGGAACTACACTTCTTTCAAAGATCAGAGTTTCTAACCACTTGGAATCTGTCAGAAATGAATAAACTCTTTTGTTTTGGGTCTATTTTCAACTAGGACTTAACCACATTCATGGTAGTTTTTCTGGCTGCCTTACCCCTGTTTCTTCTAGCTTTGGTGGTTAGGTGTTGATCATCACTTGTGGAAATAGGTTGATTTACCTAATCCTTCCATGTGATGGTCTCCATGGTTGCATCACTTTTCAACTCATGGGAAGGTGGGTCAGTAGATGGAATCTCTTGCTCTTCAGTCCCATATCTTGGTTGTCTAATAAACTCATAAGAATGTGGTGGATCAATTTTATTAGTTCCCAACCCACCTTTGTCTTGATAACAAATTTTTGAGTGAGAGGATGATGCAAGAATGGCTTGGAAGTTTTTTCTTAGAAATAGCATGCTTCCTGGGTTGAGCCTCAACTGTGACAAGCTGGGCTTGAGCCTAACTCAATTTGGAGATTAAATCTTTGATTTGAGTCTTATAGTTGCTATGTTTATGTTTTTAAAAGAACACAGTTTTCTCCAACTCTTCAATTTTCATTTTACAGTTAGATTTAGCCCTTTTAAAATCACTCTTAAGGATATTTAAAGACTCAATATTAGATTTAGTTTCCATATTGTAGTCCTGATAATAATATACTAAGTAAAATAGAATACAAGAAAATAAATTTTCAAGAGACTTGTATATATTACTTCTCAACTCAAAGTATTACAAGACTCTTACAAGCATATTACATGAGTTACAATGAGAAACCATATATACTACAACCTATAGCCGGATATACTTTTATACTAGCTAGAACCTAAAACTAAAGCAAATACTACATTGCTAAAGGTAATGTATCTTAGATAAAATACTATCTAAGTTTTGGTAGTCATGACATATCCATGACTTACCTTTTATCACCAACTAAAGTTGATAACTATACTAACAGATGAACAATGAACAATGGAATAAAGTATGGTCAACTACATGGGTGTAGGAAATGACCCATGTAGTATCTCAGAGATTTGTAGCAGAGTGTCAGATGGACCATACTTATGTCCACTGGTTCATAGTAGGTTCTTCCAAAGGTTAATTGGCATCGGAAGAACAAGTTCTTCTGAAGCCACTTATACTTCGAAAGAGGCTACTTCTTCCGAGGCTTGAGTCATTCTTCAGGCCTTCATGCTTCGGAAGTCATTGTTTTGATTTCTTTTAAGTGTTAAAATTTAGAAGAAGGAGGAATATGTCTTTGAAAGTTAGAGTTCCTCTTTGGAAGCTCTTCCAGTCTTGACCTTCGGAAGCTCAACATTTGCCTTCAGAAGTTCAGTTTTCCCTTCGGAAGTTCTTCATCAGTTGCACCAAAAATGTCTAAGTATTTGTTTTGGTTGCATCAGCCTTACTTGATCCAATAGTTATGTGTGTGCATTTGAGTGTGAAATACGAAGAAAACAAGAAGAATGCTCACCTTTATATAGATGAGGTCGGTTAGCCAATATGGCTTGCATTGTTTTGGCAATGCGCCTTACATCAGGTGTCACCTTTGCATGCATGACACTGTCACACATGCATTGTCTCAAGCCTCTTTTAGTGATGCGACCGGCACCCAAATCCGATGGATCTCGCATCGGTGTCCACATGTCCAACACCGGCCCATTAGTTAGTATCCATGTGTCGTTATCAGATTGTTTTCTTAGCCAAGTTGATATGCCCAAGATCCACTCTATGATGCAAACCGCATTAGCCTTAATATTCCTAAATATTGATTTTTCTTCATTTTTCTCCACTACACTATTCTTTCAAAATAAAAATTTTCAAGCCAACCCTAGGAGGGGGCTTTCCCACAAGGGGTTATCGCCCATTGGACACCGCTTGGAGGGGCTGCCGCCCCTGAATCTTCGCTGTCTAGCGAGCGCTTTGGGTCTGGATTTCAATATTGTTACACACTAGGCAGCGACGATGATGGTTTAAGGTGGTAGTTTGGTGGTAATGGCCGAAGTT
This sequence comes from Flaveria trinervia, assembly GCA_025506515.1. Classification (NCBI taxonomy): domain Eukaryota; kingdom Viridiplantae; phylum Streptophyta; class Magnoliopsida; order Asterales; family Asteraceae; genus Flaveria; species Flaveria trinervia. Next base: position 9,340,541 of record CM046449.1, on the reverse strand, counting down.
ACCAAGAAAGGGGATATGTGTGTGATGGCTACAAGTTTCCACCAATCTTTTAAATATATTTATAACATTTACAATTTGTTCTACCATATAAATGAAGCAAAATTCAAACAAAATTATACAGTAAATAAGAAATACAATGACATTTATGTTGACACGAAGCGCTTACTGGGTCAAAGGACAATGTAAAGATGCATTTAGAGGAAGTGATGACAGTGGTCGGAAGGTGGAACAAATTAGGGTTTGTGGATTGTGAAACTATGAAGAAGGAAAAATAAAAAGAAGAAATCCAAAAGCTTATCCACATGTAGTGTGGTCGACTCAGGGATTTTTAACACTGGTGTCACGATTCATATGACATATGCTATTGGTATGGTTCACGACTTATCTAGGTTTAAAGAAAGTTATTGGCAATGGTATAACTCTTAATATCTCTTATACTAATAATTTTGTGCTTTCCATTGCGAATCTTCATTTCACGCTTAAAAATGTCCTTTTCATACCATGCTTAACCAAAACCTTTTTTTATTACATAATTAATTACCGATCATCATGTTTCTATCATATTCTCATACTTTGGGTTGTCCATTAAAGCATTAACAAGTAAAGTAATCTAGTGTATGGTTCCTAAACCATAAATATTTTACTCACTTTTCATTGCTACATCTATATCTTTGGATTTCTAGCTCTCTCATCTTGGTCACCGATCAAATTATGCTTTATATAGTCTTTTCTTTTCAAATGTTTATAAACCTTTGATAGTATGTATCTTATAACACATTGGATATTATTCACTATCATATTTGGGGTCCTTAGGTAGTATTTCATGTCCTAAATTTTGTTATTATATTACATTTATCTTTGATTTCACACGCTTTACATGGATCCCACTGTGTCATTAATTACTAGCCATAACTTCATTTTGACGTTTAAAAATATATAAAAAAACTTTTCTCAACAATCATCAAACATTTGAAATATGATGGTGCACTTGAGCTGACCTAAAGCCAATAGTCAGGTCATATTTGACGTTAGCATTTCCTACTTCATTTAACTTTAACTGCTAAGTGAAAAACTAACCATCTTACTGGAATTAATCAAGACTTACTTTTCCATGCGCACTTACCAAATAAAAATTGTTATAATTCCTATGCCATAATGACATTTCTCATAAATTTTTTACATTCTATAACCTATATCACTATTCTTCGTACAATCATCTCATTCTAAACCTAGATAGTTTTGTCCTTGTACCTTTGGTGCATGTGTTATCTATCCCTTGGAGATCTTTGGAGTTATAAACTTTCATCCAAATTGATTCCATGTTTATTCCTTGGATGCACACCTAACCATTATAGATATCATTGCTATGTCCTCGAACATGTCGCACATACACCTCTTATCTATCACTATTTAGGTGATGATTTTCTCCTTTTATTTCTCTAATACATTGTCTTGACTCACCACTACCCCCTAAACAACTTCTATGCATTTTCTATCCACCATTACTAGTACAAGTTCATCCTTAGCATCACCACCTCATCCTTCTTTACCTTACCACCTTTTTTCCTTCTCACTTTATCATTGCATGCTTGTGATCATACTTATTAGGCTATTTCTCATACTGATATCACTACCTTTTCCCATCATAGATGTCACCACTAAGGTGGAATGTGATGAGTGTATAGATTGTTTATCTTAACTTTAACCATACATGGATATTAGTACAACTTCCTTTTGAGGCCATCATTAGTGGGTGTAAATGGGTTAGCGACTCAAACACCATCCCAATTGGTTTATTAATAATATAAAGCCTGACTTACTATCAAGTGCTTTCATCAAAACATATTATACAGAATAAACCGATACTTTAAGTTCACTTTACAAACTAACCACCATACGATTAGTTCACTCGGTTGTTTTACAAGAATGGGATATTTAGTAGGTAGATGTCAACAACACTTTTGTAAGAGCCCGTTCCCAGAACGCTTACAGTTGGACATTCATCGCACATAACAATTAAAAACACATTAAGATTCATTAGAATTAACAAAAACATCGCAACGGAATAAACAGATACTTTAAGTTCACTTTACAAACTCTCCACCATACGATTAGTTCACTCGGTTGTTTTACAAGAATGGGATATTTAGTAGGTAGATGTCAACAACACTTTTGTAAGAGACCGTTCCCAGAACGCTTACAGATAGACATTCATCGCACATAACAATTAAAAACACATTAAGATTCATTAGAATTAACAAAAACATCGCAACGGAATAATTTAACAAAAACCATTTCATGCATTAATAATTACTTTTGCCAATAATACGTCATTGTAAAGATTACAAAGTATTGTTTAGTTGCATTACAACACAAAAATATCATTTCTACATTAAATGGATGTTAGTCTTTCTTCGCCAAGTAGCTTCACTCTCATGCCATCCCTAGCAACAAGTTACCTACCAATTGAAAATGTATAAAAGTCAAAGTTGTTGAGTGAGTTCTAGTTTTATAAGTAAAATACTTCCATTCGTTTAAAAACATTCCCTTTACATTGTACATGATACATCGTACATATATCAAGGTCATATCATTATTATCTTCATTATCGTACGTATTTGTTCTTTTCACGCCTTTTTCATTATATTTCACTTTTATCTATATCCTGTCATAGGCTAAATCCCTATCGTTGGGCACAAAGCCACCTCAGTCCCGGGGTTAAGCGACAAGGATCCCATTTTGCACGTATGGAGCAGTCACCAAGACTGACTCCCCCTGTGTGTGAACCCTCATGGGTTAGCCAAGATCGCACACTATATAACACACAGTTGAGCTAACAACTCTCATTGAGTTTTGAACCTCCTTACATTTTGCTTGCAGACTTTTAATTCATTCATTCATTATGTTCCACTATTTCATTATCTTTGATCTTTTGCTTCATTAAGATAATACTTTATGTGCAAGAGCATAAGCACACCACGTAAATCCACACAATAATACTTAATAAGGAACATAAAAGAACAAGCCACAACGTGCACAACAACAACAAACATCACCACCAAAATATTCCAAGTCTTAGTCTCTAATTCCATTTTCCAAAATTTTAGAATATTTTTAAAGGAATTTAGGCGCATGAGCACTATGTGGGCGCATGACTACTATGTAGGTGCATGGGAACTATTTTGTCGCATGAACCTTACTTAGGCGCAAGGGCACTTAGGTGCATGGGAAAACACTTAGGTGCATAGACAGACTTAGGCGCATGGGAAGACTAAGGAACATGGGAGGACTTAGGCCCATAGGAGGACTTAAGCATATGGCAAACACTTAGGTGCATGGGCACTATATGGGCGCATTGCCACTATGTAGGCGCATGGGCATCTGTTCTGTTCGACTTACATCATTTTTAGACCCCAATCAGGCATATAAACATATAACATAACCAACACATACCCAAACATACACCTACCTGCATAAACATGGCACACATATACGGTTCACATACCAAATGTTATAAAAGGTTACTTGCATATATTTTCAGCCCCAACACAAATTAAAAACAGTAAAACCAGGGATCTAGAACTCACCTGATGCAGCCTCTGAGTAAAACTCCTCCAAACTCAAAAGCACAAGAGTTCTAACACCTAAACACCCTAAAACACATAACCGAATACACACAAACACATAAGTTTGGTCCAAAGGCTAATAACCCAGCTGAAACCGATAAAAAACACAAGAAAAACTCACCTTCGAGCAACTTCTTCTTCTCTCTAGAACTGGTGGGAACTTGGTTTCTCTCTCTAAAAGCCAAATGAAAAGATGGAGCAGGGGGTGTGGGCGGCCGTACCACCTTTTTAAACACAATAATATTAAATTTTGCCTCTAGCATAACTTTAACCCCTTAATTTGGGTTACTTTACATTTATTTCTTTTTATTATTATTTTCTTTTCTTTTTTTAAAAAAATTCCGGGTAATACAACTTTCATCGATTGACTTAAGATTGTATTCATGTCGTATCCCTCCAACTTTATCGATGTAACACGTCCTTATCATGTTTGCTACCTGAAGAAGGCCATTTATTGTCTTAAACATACCTTTAATGCTTGATAATAGAGTTGGTTACTTCATTGGTTGCTTTTAGATTTACTTAGTGTTACTAACAGCTCTTTTTTTTCTGTATTTTAGAGATACATTTAGTTATTTCTAATTTATATGGATGATTTTATTATTACTATTAGCAAACATTATCTCTTATTTATTTGAATATATATGTATATATCTTTCCATACTTTTAGGATATTTAGTTTCCTAGTTTAGGTTTGTCTTCTTGTATGTATTGTGATTATATGTTTAAGAAAGGCATGCAAGATTCAAACACTTTCATGGTATCGGAGCTTTGCTCTATACCGGTCATCGCATAGCCTTTCGAGACTAGCTGATTCCGGATTTCGATCCTGTCGACCTTTTCACCAATCTACTCGCCATTCCTCTCAGAATGGAAGACGATCGACCCAAACAACAACAACCACTCCAGCTATCTAACCCCAAACCGACAAACACGTTGCATCCTGTTTACACCGTCACAGACATTCAAAAGAAAGTCCGAGTTTTGGACGGAACCAAGGTATCGTACTCGTCGTGGGTGAAGTTGTTTCAACTTCATGCACGAGCTGTGATGTGGTAGACCACATTGATGGCATCGAACCACCACCGCTGAAAGACCCATCGCATGAGCAATAGATGAAAATTGATGCTATAGTCCTACAATGGATATATGGCACACTTTCGGACGACCTCCTGATGCGGATTCACGAACCCGAATCCACTGCTTTGGACGTGTGGAACCAGATCAAATAGCTTTTCCTAAACAACAAAGGATCAAGAGCCGCAACCCTTGAAGAAGAGTTTGTCAATCTCAAACTCGCTTTCATGCCATCGCTTGAAGCCTACTGTCAGAAACTCAAGGAACTCTCTGGCCAACTTAAGGATGTGGATAGCCCGGTCAACTCACAAAGCCTCTGTTATTTATTGTGACAACATATCAACTATGTATTTATCTCACAACCCGGTTCAACATCAACGGACAAAGCATGTCGAGCTAGATATCCATTTTGTGCGTGAAAAAGTACGCTTGGGATCCATTCGGGTTCTTCATGTACCTGCTGATTATCAATATGCAGATATTTTTACCAAAGGGCTTTCGAGACACTTGTTTCAACGATTTACAGACAGTCTTTGCATCCGACCGGCGAATGCTTTGACTACGGGGGCGTATTAGCAAACATTATCTCTTATTTATTTGAATATATTTGTATATATCTTTCCATACTTTTAGGATATTTAGGTTCCTAGTTTAGGTTCATCTTCTTGTATGTATTGTGATTATATGTTTAAGAAAGGCATGCAAGATTCAAACAGTTTCAATTACAAGAAGCTTTACAACCTTTATGATAGACTTGATTAGTCGCTTACATGCGCACATTGCTTACACACACAATTGGTCCTTAATGATTTGTGCACCTTGAGCTACTTTTTAGTGATAAAAGCTTGCTTTTATGGTGAGTTTTTGCATTTATCTCAAAATCAGTACATAAATGATCTTCTCCAAGGCACTAGTCTTGGTTACTACAAGCCCTTATCCACTCTAGCTTCACCTAGTTGTCAACTTTCCTATAATTCAGTTGTATGCAAAAATGTCCCCTTTTAATTACCGGAGCATAGTGGTGCACTTTGTTTCGTGTTTTGACTCTTCTAGAGTTCTCTTATGTTAACGGTAAGGTTTCATTGTTTCTTAAAAAATATTCCAAGCACCGCTAGATTACAGTAAAACACATTATTCCCTATTTTTATTGGTTAACTATACATTAAACACTAGCCATACTATTCATGTTTATGCAGATTCTAACTAGGTTGACTATAATAGTATTTGTGGCCCAAACTAGGGCTTTGGGCCTCTTAAAATATAGGGCCTCTAATAAGTTATATATATTTGTGTAATGAGCCTAACAACATCAAATAGTCTCAAAAGGACTAGGGTTGATTCTTTCTTAAAAGAACGTAGGGTTGGTAATTTTCAAGCCTACAACTATTGCAATTTACAAGATCAATAGCATCCTTGTTCCAATCAATAAATCCTCACTCGGTAATTTTCAATTGAAGCAATGATTATGATTTTCTTTCTTTTTTTATTCTACTTATAATGCTCAAAACAACGTTGCAGGTATTGTTTATTAGTTTCTGTGATTGTGTATTGTTATTTCAATTTTCAATTGCGATCGGAGTCACCAAAACTTTGGATTTCGATTGGGTATCTGATTTGGAAATGGGATTTGATTTGTTTTTAAATTACTTGACTTTGATTCTTTGAATTAGCGTTTATCTGTTGGGTCTGCATTATTTGATTAGATTTATAGTTTTCTCTAGTTTATTTTGATACTTAATAGCTTGAATATGATTTAACTGATTAGTTTATTGTTTAATTTTATTACTCAATAGCTTGAATATGATTAATTTATTATTTTGTTGTTAAATTTGATTACTTAATAGCTTGAATTTGATTTAATGTAGTTCATACTAGAACTGTTTTTTTCAAAAATTCATAACCGTTATGTACAATCTACTATATCACAAAAAAAGTTAAATGGTTTAGCGCGCTCTTTTATAGATTGATTTTTTTTTAAAATTTGATTACGAAGCATTTATTAAACAATTATCATAAAAAAAAAAGTTAGAAAAATATATTTGATCCAAATATATTTATACACACACACTATAATTAGCTTAAAAATAATTTTTACTCAATCAATTTGTAAACTTATTAGTTTATTATGTCGATCTTAAGCACATATAAAAATTGAGGGTTTATAAGTTATCACAATAGGTTTAAAAGGGCCTCATTTTTTTTATTGCTTTGGGCCTCCGAAAACGTAAAACCGGCCCCGGTTGACTACCTAGATGTCATCACTCCATCACATGTTATTCTGCATTCTTTTTATTAATCTTATTATTTATAGTTCTTAATAACAACACACCATTGCTCGGTCTAGTATTGAGGCTAATTATCATGCACGTTCTCACACTACAACTGATATCAATGGATTACCCTTGTTCTTCATGAGACACACATACTTGTTATTGATCCAGTAACCCTATGAAGTGACACCATTAGCTCTCTTCATTTGTTAGTAAATCTTACGTTTTAGTAGCGCACAAAATGCCTTGGCTTACACTTCATCATAGTTATTGTACTCATAAAAAGTCTTAGTATTTATTATCTCACTAGTGTTAATATTGCTGATATATTATGAAGGGTCTCCCAAACTATTTCATTTGCTACACTTCTTTCTAAGCTACATCTTGTTGTGAACATCTCAATAGTTTGTTATGTTTAACACTATTATTTATTATAAAACACGAATGGGTTGTGTGTATAATATACATAACACTACGGTGCATAAATTATAATGGTAGAGTTATAGTAAAACTATTTATTTAACCTAAAAAGTTTATGTAAGGCCCCGTTTCCTAGACGCTTACTATTGGATCCTCATCGCACAAAAAACATATATTTTATCTTCTTACATAAAAGCGTTGCAGCGAAAACATTTAAAAACAATATTTTCATGTCATCAAAATGCTTTTGCAAAATAATACATCCGTTCATTACACAATATCATTTTTACATTTCATTACAAAAGATTATAACAATGGATGCCATTCCAAAAGAACTGAGTAACCGCCCAGTGCCATCCTCAGCAACATACCTGCCACCTGGAAACACATCAAAGTCAGCATTACTGAGTGAGTTCTAGTTTTATAATAAAACATACTTTACATTCTTTATAAAACCATTCATTACATTCGTACACGATCACACAACATACATATATACATACAGATAATATAATTATTATCTTCCATTACATTCGTTAACATTCTTCCATCCGTTTCATTCGTTCATAACATCATTCATCACTTCTTCCGTTCGTCCATTCATACATATCGCACTTTTCGCACAAATCGCACCTTCGCATCATCGTACCCAAAGTACATATCGCACAAATCGCACACATGAGGTAGCCAAGACCGCACGCTACATAGCACACAATAAATACCATATCGCACGTATCGGAGCAGTTATGAAAACCAAACTCCCTGTGAAGTCGGTTTCTTGGATCGATAAACATCCGAGCATGTTCTTGACAGAAGGATAAACAACAGCACAAACCAAAAGTCAAACAATAATACGAACTATAATTGAATGGTTTCATTGAACAAAACCTAACGATTACAAGCTCGTTACAACATAAGAATCAAAACTCTTGGCAAGGGGAGATCGAGCATGATCTCCCCTCTCATCCGGCAGCCCTAGGCTCCCGGAACACTCTCTCTAAAACCTTTAAGAGAATCCTCTCCCTCTCTACACATTGAAACTGGTATATATAGGCCTCGGCCCATATTAGATGCGACTTGGCCCATTCGTGCGATTGGACCATGCCTATGGTTTAATCGTACGACTGGACCATGCGTATGGTTCAATCGTACGACTGGACCATACTTATGGTTCAGTCTTACGAATTCCCCAATCGCATCTCTCAGTCGCACGACTGGTCCATTAGCATGGCTCAGTCGTACGACTGAGTCTCATTCGCATATGCTCCTGCGAATGACCCAGTTTCATGTGTTTACAACATATCAGGTGTATAACATTAAGTCTAAACTATCCGACAAGCGACAAACACACTATATATGACTATATATGCTCCAACAAATTCCCCCTTGGATGTTGCTTGCGAATAGTAGATAACACCTCTTACAATCTTCAGTCAATCTTTGCTCTGGTTGCCAATAGAATCAAACGAAAACCATATTAGCCAACGTTGTCGATCCGTCAGGTTACTACCACATCCCTGAAAATGAATTTAGGCATAACAGCTTTCGTTTACTTGTAGAACACCATCATAGCAGCAAGATTCCCATATGACTGATTTTTCCAGATAATGATACGAACAGTTTTCCATTGCTTCAATCTTCACACAGGCTAACCTGATTAACATCACCACCTGCAGAAATTCCCCCTCACATTCAGCATATCCCAATATATAGACATTGTGCTCTCCTTGCGTCTTCACACGGTGTATTGGGCAAAAGGTTGAAGGTTCCAATCCACAGCTGACAATATCAACCAAATCAGCATGCACAAAGATTCATCATCGGAAACCGGTTCACATCATCACTTTCTGATTGCGTCTTCACTTTCTCGATACATGGATTCCCCCTAAAAATGGGAATCCGTATTGTGCGGATAGATATAAATTGATTGGCTCATAAATAGTCAGATGCTCCTGACTACCCCACAAAATCAGCACCGACTGCTGACATCTTCTCTTCTCTCTTTTATGTTCCAAATACATTCACCTATTCTGGAAGTCCGACGCATAATGGGGTACACATTGAACTTATTTGACAAAAGAACATCAGGGTGAATATGTTTTGCTCATCTTCAAATCTGTGCAAGAAGCTGTTCCAGACTCTTTTTTTAGTCTGGAACAAATGAGATGAGTCCGTGCGGTTAGTCCATTCATACGACTGAGTGTTCAGTCGTACGACTGAGTTATTCGAATGAAGTTGTTCAGGCGTATGGACTATTTAGGCGCATGGACACTCAGTCGCATGGCCATCCGGACGCATGACCACTGTTGGGGCGCATGGTCCAGTCGCATAGCCATTCGGACGCATGACCACTGTTGGGGCGCATGGTCCATTCGGACACATGACCACTGTTTGGGCGCATGGTCCATTCGGACGCATGACCACTGTTTGGGCGCATGGTCAATTTGGACACATCTGCATGCATATTTTCAGATCTGCAGCTGCCAAGGCTGCCCAAAACGCTAATCTGACGAATTCAACATGAACCGAAACAAAGTAGACATCATCAGATTCGAAAGGGTGATAGGAACGTGGTTTCGAATTCGATTTCAACATAGAAGCAACACACGTAACAAGATCTGAGCAAAACACGAAGAACACGGAGTGGGTTAACGTCAAGATCTGAACTTTGATCTAGAAATCAAGAGCTCGGGTTGCTAGAATAATTGTTAGATCATTCCAGCAGTAACCGGCTCTGATACCAATTGTGAAGTTGGTTTCTTGGATCGATAAACATCCGAGCATGTTCTTGATGGAAGGATAAACAACAACACAAACCAAAAGTCAAACAATAATACGAACTATAATTGAATGGTTTCATTGAACAAAACCTAACGATTACAAGCTCGTTACAACATAAGAATCAAGACTCTTGGCAAGGGAAAGATCGAGCATGATCTCCCGTCTCATCCGGCAGCCCTAGGCTCTCGGGCACACTCTCTCTAAAACCTTTCAGAGAATCCTCTCCCTCTCTACACATTGAAACTGATATATATAAGCCTTGGCCCATATTAGATGCGACTAGGCCCATTCGTGCGATTGGACCATGCGTATGGTTTAATCGTACGACTGGACCATGCGTATGGTTCACTCTTACGACTGGACCATACTTATGGTTCAGTCTTACGAATGCTCCAATCGCATCTCTCAGTCGCACGACTAGTCCGTTAGCATGGCTCAGTCGTACGACTGAGTCTCATTCGAATATGCTCCTGCGAATGACCCAGTTTCATGTGTTTACAACATATCAGGTGTATAACATTAAGCCTAGACTAGTCGACAAGTGACGGACACACTATATATGACTATATATGCTCCAACACTCCCTATTGTGTCTATGGTCCCTCATGTTATCCATCGTACATATCGCACAAATCGCACCAACGGACTGGCCACCAAGACCGACTCCCCTTGTGTGTATGAGAACTCTTAGGGTTTAGCTAGAATCGCACGCTACATAATCCACATGAGGTAGCCAAAATCACACGCTACATCATACACAGTCAATACCACATCGCACGTATCGGAGCAGTTACCAAAACTGAACTCCCTACTATGTCTATGTCCCCTTATGAGTTAGCCAAGATCGCACGCTATAAATATACAGACAGCTGAGCTAACAACTCTCAAAGAGTTGTGAACCTCCTTTCCTTACTCATGCAAGCCACGCTTGCTCTCGTTCCTTCATGCATGCTTGCATTCATTTATTATGTTCCTCATTTTATTATCTTCCACTTTACGTTATATAATACTTTCATTACATTCATTAATGTTCAACGCAAAACCACGGGAAGAAAATCATACATAGTAATAAGGAACATAACAACATACAACATCAATCACACAAGGCAACATCGCACACCCATAACATACATCATGCACAAACATACAATGTCATAATCACCCGACATCAAGCATCAAACAAATCACGCGCATCACCACAACATGCAGCCAAACGAAAACACACATCATCATACATCACACCATCATCAGCTCATCATCATACATCATCCATGGCCATCGCATCATCTACAACCCCAAAGGTCCGAGCCTACGTCCGCACTTTCCCGAAAGTCAGACAATACTATGGTCGTTCGGGCGTGTGGACCCTATTCGGTTGCATGGTATTCCATGCATATGAGAACACTCAGGCGAATGGACCTCCAGTCGCATAGCCTCCAATCGCATACTTCCCATGCGAATGAACCTCGGTCGTATGACATCCGGGCGTATGGACCTTAGTCGCATAACCTTCATGCGAATGGCCCTCAGTTGCACACCTTTCATGCGTATGAACCTCAATCGTACGACTCACAGGCATATGGACTCCAGTCGCATGACCTTCAATCACATGACCTTCATTCGCATTTCCTTCAGTCGCATGACTCTCATCCGTATTTCCTTCAGTCGCATAGCCCTCATGCGTATGGCTCTCAGTCATACAAATGAACCTCAGTCACACCTCTTTCATGCGTATGGCCCCCAGTCGCACCTCATTCGGGTGCATGGACCTCCATTCGGTCGCCTAGCCCTAGCTGATGCAGAATGCAGTTATCCTGAACTGCAGCCGCCATGTTCGACCTCCAAACCACTTTTAAGCTCAAATCAACCATTCTAAACCTTAGGGAAGCATTCCACGACATCATTCAAGCACAACCAAGCCTGAAATCAAGCCCGAAACGAATCATACACATACACATACATACAAAAAACAGGTTTACACCCAAATACCCAAAAAATGATTTTCAGATGTGTTCCAACCCCAAAACCATTTAAAACATGTAAAAGAGGGGTCCTAGAACTCACATAAATGATCCTGTCGAGTAGAGCTTCGATTTGACCCGCTATACGTCTATTTCCACGCTCAAATCAACCCGAACCAAGCTTTTCTCCTTTTCTCTCTTCTTTGGCTGAGTTTTGGCAAGAATATGGAGGGTGTGGGCTGCCCTCCCCTTTTATACTCCCGCTTATCCAAGTTTCTCTTGTTGGCGAGTTTGGTCCCTCGTCTTTGGACTTTATTTCTTTTTCTTCTTTCGTCGCCTTCAAAAAATTTCCGGCGTTACAGTTTAAGAAGGATTCCAAGTTTGATATTTGTACTTATATTGTTTTAAATATATATTTAAGTCACTGTGTCAAATATCATGTCATTGTATGTAATATATTAAGTTTTTGTATTAAATATTTATATTATTTTTATATGTATTTATCAATATGTTTTACGTTTTATTTTATCAATGTATATTACATAATTTTTTTGTTTCTTTATAATTATATTTTAGAATTATAAATATAAAATAATTTTGTTTTGCCAATGTGTGTTTTGAAACTCATAGTGTTCATGGAAAATATAGTGACGGGCAAAAAAAAAAACAATGAAATATTCATCATTGCATTTTATGTTTTATATAATATTTTGTTATTTTTTCATTGTGTTTTAAATATTAGAAGTACGTAACAATGTTATTTCATAATTATCTTTTTAAATCATCATTTTTTAAAAAAATATAGTGTCCGGTAAAACATAATAACAAACAAAGACACATAATTAACTGCACTAAATACACAATGATAAGGAGAAAATCATATGCGTTGAAAAAATGAATTGTGTAAATCCTTTAATAACTCGTTTCAAAAATTAACAAAATCATTTATAGGGGAATAATTTTTATAAAAAAATAGTGTCGTATACAAAATCCATGAATGTTTAAAAAAAGTGTGAGGACTTCGAAAATGCAACAAAATGGTGATGACAATATTTTCCCCATGGTTGGGATTATTTTTAATACTTTTGAATTTAAAACTTTTTTGTTTAAACTATTATCAAATTTAAAACATTTCTTTCGCTAATTTGATCTTCATAACAAACATAAAATTTGACACTATTGTAGAAAATAACGTAACTAAGAGGATTCACAACTTATTTTTTAAAAGTATTTGAGTGTATACCTTGTATTATATGTAATGATTTTAGTGTTTTAAATGTTTGTGAGTGGATGAAAAGAAAATATTATTGTTAATCTGTAAATTTGAGGATTAATTGTTCAACATTATAAATTTTTTAACATATTTAAAGTGGTTGTTAATAGAGAATAAAAAAAACTACTAATAAAATGTATAAAAAATATTATTTAATTAAAAGGATAGAAAAAAGCAAATTTTAGAGTAGATATAAAAAAGCCTCAAATCAAAAATATTTTAAAACCAATGTTTTCAGAACCGGATCGAACGTCGAACCGGATGCCTTACTGGTTTGGTGGTCGGACCGGTTGGACTGGATTTAACTATATTTTAAATATATTTATATATGTAATTAAATATAAGTAATTAAATATAAGTAATTTATATATGATTTATATATATATATTTTATAGTTATATATAAAACTTAACTATACTTGTATATCCGACGTTCTAATTTATTGTTTAACACTCCGTTTTTACCCATTAAAACTAAAAAAAGGGAAAACCGTCCGGTTTCCTGATCTGACCAGCGGTTCGGGACGAACTAACTGGTTCAACCAGTAGAAAACGATTCAACACAGACCGGAGCGGACCAGGCACCGAATCCCGATTGAACCGACCGGTCCGATCCGGTCTCAACAACATTGTTTAAAACTAAAAAATGTAAAAAGTAAACACAACCATCAATCTATTTAATCAATGGTTGAAATCAAATTGTAAAAAGAATAAAATTTGTTATAGACATATTTTAGGAATAACATCTTTTTGTTGACTTTTTACAAGTTCTTCTAGTTTTTTAAATGTTCATAACTTTTATGTATGTCATTCCTTTTTATCAAATTTGCACCACAAAAACAAGTGTTTTTTTCTTTAATATTATTATATAAATAGATAATAATTTTTATATATTTTTAAGCTTGTATCTCGTTATTATTTCTTTAGTTAATTCCTTGTGTCTTTTTGTTTGTTGTTGTGTTTTCTTGAATAATATTGTGTTTTTTAAATGATGAAGTTAAGTAAAATATAATAGTAAATAATATTATTGTGTATCTTTAATATGTATAACACAATAATAGATTACCAACTAATTAATCTAATAGATTAAAAACAATGATAAAATAACATAATGTCTTGTTGTGTTTTTTGATCGTCATGATATTATCTTTAACAATATGTGTTTTAGAAATACCTTCGTGTAGCATCATTATGTAATTTAGATGATAACAAATATTGTTATTGTTTATCATTCTATATGTGCCATGTTTCTTTGACAGTCTGTAATTTAGATGATAACAAATCAATAAATTCTTTTACAGTATATCGTAACATTTAAATGTAAAAATTAATAATGATTTTGTGAGTATTTTAGAAATAGAAGTATACAATCAGATTTAAGATCCTTACTAAATCCTTAAACTGCCGGCTTTTATCTAAAGGATATTATTCTCTACACCCCATTCTAGACTTCCATAGCTACATTGTAATTTTTATGACAACATGTGACCTTATAAATGAATATTTTAGAACAAATTTAAAAATAAAATTTTATACTTGTATCTGAGATTCACATGTACATTATATATACATACACCGTTCCTTTTATACAACTGCTGAAGCATGAGATACAAGTTCATATGTCTTTTTATTTATCTTTAATTCTTTATCTTACATATTACTTGGTTTAAGATCCCTAAATCTCTATATTAACCTATATATGAAAAAATAAGTGTGATGAATAGTAAAAAATGATACTAATACGTTGTGTACAACTTGATAATGTAGTGATACCACCCGTTTCTTTAAATTCACTTTTTGGCTAAGCTATTCACATTTCTTCTTTATAGATAAGAAGAGAGAGAGAGAGAGAGAGTGATGGGGTTTAAGTGGATTTCGGTTTTAAGCCGATTGTTTGTGGTCGTCGAACGGCGATAGCTCAACTCACTGGGCCTATGGCCGCGATTGCCATGCCGGTGATGCTGATGTGCTCGATTTTAGTGCCGCCGATGTGCTCGATTTTAGTGCCACCGATGTGCTTAATTGTATCGCCGCCGATGTGCTGGATTGCCATGCCATCCCCTTCCTCGGTTAGATCTGCTTGGCTTTGTGATGTGACATCTATTTTCAAATAATAAAGTCAAACCCGAACTCTTTTTGAACTTTCATACGATAGAAATTTCATCATTAAACTTATTTTATTTATTTTAATAAATCATATGGAATAGAACTGTAGTTTAATCAACGTTTTATTCAACTTTAACTTATCAAATCATTTAGACAATTTATTATAAAATAAAGTTTTATAAGTTTAAGAAGTTTTATTTGTCATATATGAGTTTTAATTAATAAACTATGATAAATATTTAATATGGAAAGCTATTATTTTTAAAAATATATAAGATCTATAAAAGTTTTATAAACTAATGATTGATTTAGTGGAGTTTATAAATAAATAATTAGAATTATTTTAAAACTAAGATGTTTTGGGGTGCAAAAATGCTTAAAACATTATTTACATAGTTTAGATATAAAATAAAAAACTATAAAAATAACAGGGACCAGAGTGTAATTTCATTTTAAAACCCAACCCCACCCCCGTCCGCCCTTCCCTGTGACTCCGGCCGATGTCCGGTCGAGCTCCGGCGAGACCAGGACAACCAAATCCATTAGAATCAATCAAATCAAACAGTTTCAAATCGTTTCTTGACCATTTTCGAACCTGTACACAATCCTAATTTAGATTATAGACAATATCTCCTAATCATCTCAAAACCAAAATTGGATTCCAAATCGAAACAACTTTTACCATAAACATGCGTAATTGATTAAAACAGTCAACTGGGAACCCTTGTTTAATCATTTTCATTCAATTGTGCAATCAAACTCAATTGAGACAACAAATTAAACATCAATTCAAAAAAAAAAAAAACTTATGAATCCAGCATTGAACTCTTCGATTCGAATCAGTCTCAATAGAACCTATTTAACAAATGGCAATCATCCTAAAAGATCCCCTTAATCTACCTAAATGTCCAATTCCAATCTATACACATATTCATCGATCTCGATCTCCATCACCCTTTCGTACCTGCAACTTAGCCGACATCAACCTACCGAGCTTCATTACTCGAAATTGGTTGAGGGGTAATATACACTAAGTCCCTTAGAAGCATCATAGACCCTCAATTCGTTCATAATATTTCATCACCTCAGTTTTGATTCCATAATAGTTGCGGGTGTACTTCTTTTAGTTCATCATCAATCTGATTCAAATCAGGTAAATTATATATACATTCACACTCATTTACATTGGAGGAACAAAAGCCCATGTTTGTATCAATTTGGTTCATGATCAATATAAATCAAATCCAAAGTAGGGTTTATGGAAAATGGGAGATTTTGCAATTAATATTTTTAAACATTTTAAAGGAGCTTTTAAATAAATCTAGGCTTTAACCCAACTGGTTAACATCCTATCCAAACAAGCTTAAGGTCCCGGATTTGAAACCGACCTCCCTCATATTATTTTTAAATCAGTTTTTTATTAGCTGATTATAGAAAATTTTAATTATATTACTTTGATTAAATAAAAATTATTTTGTTACCTAAAACATTTTAGAAATTATTAAAATAATTTTTAAAGATTTTAAAACATATAATTTTTAAATTATTTACCTTTTAAAGAATAATAAAGTTTATAAAAATATTATTAATTCATTTATGTGATTTAATTGTTATAAAACTATTATAGCTCACACGTAGATTGTTTCAAACCATTTTAAATCTATATGTTACAAATACTTTAAATATTTAATTATTTAAATAATTATTCAATTATTTATTTAATCATGTTATATCATAAATAGTTATTAAATTAATTATTCTGTTCACACTTTATATTCAATTTTTATTAAATCAATATTATAAATAATTTAATTTTTAAATCATTCATTATCATTCTCAACCATAATTTTTTAATCGATTTGTTTCATCTTTATTGAATCAAAATATAATCGATTACATTACTTGTTTAACTTAATTATTAAAACCCGAAATTCCAATTGAAACCCTAAATCATATTTAGTCATTAAAAATATCATTATTTTAATCCTAAGACACTAAACCTTAGGTTGAATCAAGAAAGAATCATTGGAGAATTTTAGTTTCTTATATTATTATTATCTAAAGATCATATTATATCATATGAGTTTTCTATACCCCTTTTTACTTTAATTCACACATATTGGGGTGAAACATGTTAAGTTTATAAAAATACACTTGTAAACATCTTGATTCTTGTAATAAACGAGCAATTCGTTTATAAACTTGTCATAGTTATTTGAGATATTTGTGAGCCCTATATGATAGTCATCTTGTAAAAACAATTATTAACTATTGTTAGCCTAGCAACGCCATAGATCTATGGGTTTGACAAGCCTATTTGGTGCTAAAGCTGAGGTTATTGCTGGCTCCTGCTGACGTATTTTTGTTCATCATGGAAACCAAGTACACTTAGCTAATCGCTATAACTTATAATGGCCATCTTTGTCAAGGTTTGATTGTATCATTATGCTATCTATATTCTTTTGTTATTTCATAACCTATGACTTGAATTGCCTTTTAAAAGTTGTTTATACGTATGTACATATTCACGGGAACTCACCAACATCATATGTTCACCTTCTTTTTAATATGTTTCAGGATGCTATTTTGAAGATTCATTCATGCTCATATAGGACTTGGACCTAGTTTAATAAAAGTCTTTATTACGTTGTTGGAATCCTTTATTGCATTTTGTAATGTATCATTTGATTAATATCATTCAATAAAAATAACATTTAATAATTTTTCAACGTATTTATTTCCATGAGCTATGAGCAATCAAATCATATTCGTCCGCTTCAATGATTCTGTTGTCGGTCGGGGTGTGACATGTGACACTGGTGGTCTTTACGCGACCAATGACGACCTAAGGTTATGACTGCTTATGACCACCTTTGGACCTGGTTGTGTCTACCCCATTGGATCGCTTCCACTTGCGCAAACCATGATTTGGCTGTGGTGCTAGAGCTTATTGTTGTTAACTAAATGCATTTGTTGGACATTTGTTATGCTGGTGATTATGAGAATTACCTCATTTGAGGCTTTATTGGTGTTTTTGGTTTTTGTTTATTTGTTGATGTTGGTAAGATAATTTCATCTAAGATTCTGTTTATTTGATTTTGGCTTTGTAATAGTAGTCTCGATGATGATGAGCTTATCTTTATCAAAGATTTTGTTGATGCTTTCGTTATGTTGCTATTGGGTTGATGCTCATGTTAGGGTCTAAGGATGCCTCTAATTTATCTATCCTATCAATAATGATGATGAGGATTAGCCTGTCTAAGACTTTCTTGGTGTTTTCTATGTCCATGATGTGGTTGTTTAATGCAAGCTTATTACAAGTTAAAAGTTTGCTTATTTTGGTTAGCCACGTGAGCCTTGGCTTAAGTGAGGTTATGTGCTATCTCAAAATATCTTAGTGTTGATGATGACGAGCCTTAACTTTTCTGAAACTATGAAAAATTGTTCATCTGTGACCTTATTCTCATAAGATATCAGATGTTACCATAAAACTACTTACTTTGAGTCCGAGCTATCTCAAAATAACGCCTATGTTGCCTTGCTATTAGAAAAATAGTTCGGTTTTGTTGTTGGGAAAATCATTATGGAGATGATGATAGGCCTTATCTCAATTGAGACTATAAACATATGTTTGTTTCTAGCCTTATTTGTTATATGAGTTGGAATGTACCAAAGTGTTGATAATGATGAGCCTTGGCTCTTCTGAGACTATGAACCTGTTCCTGAGACTACAAACATATGTTCGTTTCAGGTCTTATCTATCATACAAGTTGGAATGTACCGAAGTGTTGATAATGATGAGCCTTCGCCCTTCTAAGACTATGAACCTATGTTCCTTTGTGATATTTATAAGAGACCTAATATCACCTGTAACTTAATGAGTTTGAGCCTGTATTATCTCGATCTGATGCTTGTGTTAGGCTGCTATTAGAAAAAGCGTTGTGATGTTGTTATTGGAATACCACTATGTCGATGATGATGATGAGCCTCAATGTAAGGCCCCGTTCCCGGGACGCTTACAGCTGGTCCATCATTGCACTTAAAACATGTAATTACATTAACCTCAATAAAGCATTGCAGCGGAATTATTAAAAACAAACATTTCATTTCATTATAAAAGCTTTTGCAAAATAATACATCATTATCCCATTAAAAATACTTGTTGCATTACATCACAAAAGCATTATAAAAATCTATGCCATCCAAAAAGAGCTAAGTAGCCTCCCCGTGCCATCCTCAGCAACCTTACCTGCCAACTGGAAACACATAAAAGTTAGCGTTGCTGAGTGAGTTCTAGTTTTAAGATAAAACATACTTTACTTTTGTTTGAACCATTCTTTACAATTGTACATGATCATGCACTATACATACATAGATAATATCATTATTATCATCATTATTCATCCATTCATTCTATACATTCGTCATTACATCTTTACTTTCATCCGGATCAATGCCATGTGCTCACCCTACCGTCATGCATAAAGTGGGTACTGGGCCTGAGGTCTTTCATAGACCCCAAACATTACGCACGAAGCTAACTTCAGTACCTAGGGTAAGCGACAAGGATCCCATACTTATGGTCAATCACAAGGATTGAACCCCTGTGTGCATCCTTCTAGGTAAATTAACACGCACACAGTTAGCTGACACCCTTCATTGTGTGAGAATACATTTGCTTAATCGCATTGATTAAGCCCCAGTGTGCATCCTTCTGGGGTAGCTAACTCACACACGGTTGAGCTAACATCCTTCATTGGGTGTGAACCTCCATACATTTGCTTGCAAGCCTTTCTTACTTTTGTTCATTCATTAATGCATGCATTCTTTCATTACATTCATCTTTTCATTATCTTCCAGTTTACGTTACATAATACTTTCATTTCATTCATTAACATTCAATGTAGAGTCACAGGAAAATAACCATACATAAGAGGAACATAAACATGAACATACAACCTCACCATACAAGGCACATCATACATGCATAACATACATCATACATACCATCATGCATAACATTATCATAACATCCTCATCATCATACATCATTCATGCCCATCATATCATCTTTGACTTCTAATAGTCAACTTACTATGCCCCTGAGAACATCCCAAGTCAAAGCCTACTTATCACTTTTCCCCAAAATTTCAAAAATATTCCAAGTCTTTAGGCACATGAACACTATGCAGGCGCATGACCTTTCAAACGCATGAGGAACACTTAGGTGTGACATCCGGTAAATTTCCGTTACCAAACTCCGTTAGTTTCGTTACGTGTCGTGAGCACACACTAGTTGTCGTTTAACGTTGGTGACCTAATAATAATGGGTAATGTTAATTTGGTGTGAATCTAAGTGATTATGTGAGTATTGGGTTATGTTTATGTGTTTACACATTTATAAAAGGTTAATTAGAAAATTAATCGCGTAACGCGAAAACATGCCTATTTGTTCGTATGTCTTGTGTTTTTATAAAGATAAGATATATAATGATTTTCATAAGTTTATATCTTTATATTATGAAGTTAAAAACACTTTACAAAGAGTTTAAAGCTTAGTTTTTATAAAATACAAATTACAAGGGCTAAAAGGGTAAATATGTAAATTAAAAGTAAATAAAACAAAAACCTAGCCCCAAGCCACCCCTTCGGCCGCGATCTCCCATCTAAACCCACCCCTTTGCGAAAATCAGCCAAGAACAAGCATCAAAACCTCAATTTGATTCGATTACAAGGCATACAACACGTAGGAATCATTAATTGCAAGTTAATACACGTTTAAATGTTAGATTTTTCATGTTTTTGTGAGTTTTTGTTTAGGGCCGAACCCTAATTCGTGCATTGGCCTTCATGGAGTCGAAATTGATGTTGGTTGATGATGTTAGTATGTTAGTTAGATTGAATACATGTTAGTTAACGTCGATTATGCATGAATTTTATGTTTTTAGTGGATTAATCATAAACCTTGTGTATGAAACAAACCCTAATTCAAAAATGCCATGATTATGCATGATGGATGATTGTTTGATGAATGTTTGATGATTAATAGGTTGTATGAATGTTAGAATACATTGATTATGCAAGAAAGTTGGGATTTTGATGCATTGTTCATAGGTTACTAAGAATAGTAACTTTATTTTGCATGTAATGTTGAATTATGGATGGTATGATGTTATGGATGTGTTCATGATGATGATTAGATGCTAGATTGTTGTTATGAATGCTAGAAATCTTTAATTTGATGTTGTTGTTCATAGCTTGCCAAAAGTAGAAACTTTTGTTTATGAAGATTGTTAGATTATGGTGTTTAGGTGTTGTTGATCATGTCTAGATATTGTATGGAGCTTGAAATGGTATAATTATGATGAATTCATGAATACATTGGATGGTTGATAGTTGTTGGGATGTACTTTCCCAAAAGGGAACTTTATTTGCCTAAAGTCTGAAAAATGATAGCTTGAACATGTTTGGGATGTTAGGAACATGTTAGTATGATCATGGATAGATTCTAATGTGGTAGAACATGGTAATTTGTTGTATGTAATGCCGGGGTAATCATGAATGATATTTGGACATTTATGATCATTTATGTTTGAATGTTGTTTAGTAGTAGGACATCATGTTTGGGACTGGTAATTGATTGTTGGAATGTTGTGGAATGCAATGCTATGGATAATGAATATGGTTATGATCATCATTCACGCGTGCGAATCTGAGGCCCCTACTTAGTAGGATTGGCAGGGTTTAGGATGTGTAGTCGTGAGTGGCTTCACATGGCATGTAGTGAGTGGTTTGATCTCTGTGTGACATGTTAGTTGTGTATAACTAGTGGTTATGTTAATGTTCTAGATCCGCATGACTTGTATGATACTTGTTGAATGATGATCTAAGTGTTACACCTGGATGATATAGCATACATATGATCTATTTGAATGTTAACAATACATAACAAATGTGTATGATTACTTGAATGGTTTACAACACATAAAGTAACTAACGGGTCAAACGGGTCAACTAGGTCAAACATTGTCTATTTTGTTTGAAATCTTGAGTCCTTGGTTGTAGTGTACTTAGGGTTTCACATGTTCTTTGATTACACGTACTCATGCACTATATGATCTAGTAACCTCTGAAGGTTGTCTATCTATTCTGTTTGACAAGTCAAACCCTGTGTATCTAAACACATATCAGGTGAGTTCAGGCCCCTTTTTTTATTTACTCTCTTTGGGGAGATAGCATACTGGTAAATCACGAACGCTTTATGTATTTAAGTTGTGTACAATATTATATAGTGTTGATATCATGGAAAGTCCTCACACTTTCGAATTGTTAATATTGATTAGCGGGGAAATTTGGGTAGTACTACTGGGTCTGACCAGCCCCACCTGTGTGACTCGAGGTCAACCGGTGCAAGTTGTCCTAATGAACATTGTCACGACCTGTTAAGTCGTGGCAGGAGGCAACAACGTAACACAGTCAGCTTCAATTGCGAAATCACTATGAATAATATTTATTATTAATGGACTAGCTATCTGTTACAATACGCTACTTGTACATCTCTATTATTAAACTGTTTATATTTGAACATCTCTTGAACTCACCAACCATTGTGTTGACATTTTTAGTATGCTATTCTCAGGTCATTAGCTTGCTTGTCATAGGAGCCCTGCATGGTCCACTGCATTCTATGACACGGTCTTCAAGACAATTTTACCATTTTAATAGTTATTGATTACTCTTTTGGGATTGGCACGTGTTTTGCCACAAATATACTTTTATTACTTTGGGTTATTTTCAAAACGCTTCTGCACTCTTTAATTTATTTACTTTGGATTAATTTCATTTAAATTATGGCATATAGAGTCGTTCTGAGTAACTATTGACTGTGATCCTGGTTTGTTCACACGCCTCGCGGTAAAACTCCGCAAGGGATTTTGAGGGTGTGACATTAGGCGCATGGGCAACTTTGAGGCGCATCAACACTATTGGGGCGCATGAGCAACACTTAGTCTATTCTGGCCAATTCTAGGTGCATGAGCACTCTGCAGGCGTATGAGTGCCTAGGCGCATGAACTATCTAGGCGTATAAACACTTAGTCAAATTTTGTCTATTATTAGGCGCATTGTTGGACCCTTAAAAGGATCATACATGCCAACTCAATGGGGGCAACTTTCAGGCACATCAACACTATTAGGGCGCATGAGCAACACTTAGTCTATTCTGGGCAATTCTAGGCGCATGAGCACTCTGCAGGCATATGAGTGCCTAGGCGCATGAACTATATGGGCGTATGAACACTTAGTCAAATTTTGTCTATTATTAGGCGCATTGTTGGACCCTTAAAAGGATCATACATGCCAACTCAATGGGTGATTTAATGATTGTTCTGTAGAAATCCCTTAAGTCCAAGAAGAAATGCAGGTGAAGAATCTGCTAAGAAGAATAAAGTATTGTTTCCCGCATTTGTCAAATGCGGAAGGCATAAAACAAATACAGACAAGTATTTGTTCTTCCGCATTGACTAATGCGGAAGACAAAGTAAATGCCGACACGACTTTGCTCATCCACATTGACAAATGTGTATAACCGAACAAATGCGCACAAGTATTTGTTTATCCGCATTAACAATGCTGATGACCAACATACTAATGCGGTTGATCAAGTGAAGAAATGCTGATCAAGTTAACTCATCCGCATTTTTCAATGCGGATGAAGAAGCAAAGATGCGGATGAAGACTTAGACTAGTTCTGATGTAATAGGTTAGGGGTAGCTTAGTCATTTTGTAAAAGGCATCTTGTCTGCCTATAAATAGAATAGATACCTCGTACATGAGGGGACGACTGATAGATAGAGAATTTTTGTTGTAATTATTCTCTGTAATTTATTAACTTTCATATATCAATACAAAAGCATTTATGAGTATTTGTCTTGCATTGAATGTTCTTTGATTGTTTGTTTCCGCCACTCAATCATTGACTTGGTTACCATATTCGATTCATAGTAAGAATATCACTCTTACTCAACCCCAGTCAATTGGTATCAGAGCTTTGGCTCTCGATTCTTTTTTAGATCTGCAAAAGAACTGAATAGAATTCAATTGATCTGGTAATCGAGTTGCTAGTAGAGTATATCATATTCCCTACTTAGTAAACATCAAAAATTACTCTTGTCAACACATACTCATCAAAATACTCACAACACCAAGAAACTCAAGAAACTCAATATCATCACAGATCTGTTTTTGAATTCCGTTGGAACCGTTTGGACTAAGTTGGACTAATCAATCCTAAAATCATCTAAATCTATATTATACCAGTTAAACTCATAGTTAAAATCGATTCTAACAGCTACGCAGAACTTGGTCATACACCTAAACCTCCAATGTTTAAACATAAATCTGAGTTTAAACAGTGGAAAATCAGGTTTAGGAATTACATCACAGGTGTAGATCCTGATTTCTGGATATCAATATGCAAGGGGCCACACATCCCTGTTACTCTGTCTGCAGATCAAGCTGCAATATACAAAACTGCTAGAATACCTATTGAAGATCTGACCTTAGATGAAGAAGACTACAAGAAAATCAAGATAGACCTCAAAGCCTACTCAATTCTGACTCAAGCACTCAAGATGGATGTGCTGAAAAGACTGGAGAAGTATGGAACTGCAAAAGCTGTGTGGGATGCACTCAAAATCATGTGTGAAGGAAGCAATGAAGTGGCTGAAATCAACCAAGACAAGCTTGTTAATCAGTATGAAACATTTCACCACACCAAGGGAGAATCAATCTCTAAGCAACTGCACAGATTTGTACAGTTAGTAAATGACTTGGAATTCATGGGAGTCACTTACAAAAATAAAGAATTAACAAAAGATGCTTCATAGTCTCCCTGAAAGCTGGAAACAGAATGTAACCATGCTGAAAAATACTCTTGATCTTGAGAGTACTACTCTAGACATCATGATAGCTAAAATTGAAGCTTTAGAACTTGATGAAAGAAAAAGAAATCTTGGTGGACCTAGAGTGATTGAGGCTTACAAATTTCCATCAGAATCTCATTCTGTGGAAAATGCATTCATCACTGAGGAGGATGATTTTATCTCATCTAGAGATCAAATGAACAATACTGGGTTCATTGCAACTCCATCAATCAATCATCCTTCAACCTCATCTCAACCTCCTAGAGTCACTACTGCTCCTCAAACTCCTAGAGTCAGTACTCTTCCTCAAACCAATCCTGAAGACTCCAGATCAGAATAACAAAAGGCAACTTACAATGCTTTTTTTGCAAGCTTTGAAGCCTACTTGGGAGGAAGACTCACTTCTGCTCATCTCATTCAAGAACATCTGGAGGAAATGGATCCAGATGATGTGGAAGAAATGGATCTACAATGGCAAATGGCCATGATTGCAATGAGAGCTAAGAAATTCTTCAGAAAAGGAAGAAAGCTGAGCCTGAACGAGAATAAAAAACTTGGATATGATAAATCCAAGGTGAAATGCTTTAACTGTGGCATGGCTGGCCATTTCTTAAGAGAGTGCAATGCCCCTAAGAGAACAACTATCAAAGGAACTCTCCAGGCCAATCATCCTCATAGCATAACTCAAGCTTCCACTCCGACAACCAACAGCAGCAGTATCATCAACACTAATCATATCAGAATCCACCCTAACTAACAAATCAAGCTCATGGAAGCAGTCAGTCTTCAGCCAGTGCTCTTGTGATAAAGCAAGATGGAGTATGTGACTGGAGTGTGTATGCAGAGGAAGTCAAGCCTCAATTTCAAAATCATGTTCTTATGGCTCACATCAATGATGGAGCATCTCCAATGCCTACTGAGGTAAAATCTAACCTTTGTAGTGAAAAATGCATTAATGAATTGCAAGGGTATAGAGAGCACAATCACAAACTGGCTGATAAAATCAAAGAAGAAAAGGTGAAATCAGAGATGATGAAGAGAGAAATAAAAAACTTTGAAATCAAAATTAATTTCTCATCTCTGATATAGAAAAACTGGATGGTGAGAAGTATACTCTTGTAGCTAAGAATGAACTACTTACTGAAAAGTTAGCTCAATCTAACGCTCAACAATCTATGATTGAAGTGAAACTTGAAAAGTTTCAAATGTCTTTAGTCAAGCTGCAAGAGATGCTGGATTCCCAAAAGAATCCAAAGGACATGACATGGATTGGGTATAATTCATGTCCTCCACCATACAATGACAACTACACTGTCATGCCAGACTCTGTCTCACTCTCTGAAGCAATTGAACCTAAAACTATGGAACCTAAATCTGTAGTGAAACAGGTGACAAATCCTCAAAACAAACCTGATGTTTATTGAAACCAATGAGGATAAAATCAAGTTAGGTTACCCAATCAAAATCAAGAGTGTTCAGACAAGACAGTGAGTGTCATGAAACCATCAAGCCCTATAAAAGCAATTGTGCCTTTTATAAAATTCATACCATTTGTTTTACAAGGCAAAAAGAAATATGTCAAGACAGTGAAACCCACTACTAAGAGTAGTTCTGATAATGAGATTGTATCTCCATAAAATTCAAACAAATCAGAAAAGGTTTCACTATAAAAGAAACAAACTGTAACACTGAGTTCAACACAAAAACTTTATCAGACCCTCAGTCTTCAAGATTAAGACAGGGAGTTGGTTTTGATATCTATAACAAGGAACATGTTGACCAGTTTGAGAAAAAAGTGAGAAATAGGTTGAAGAAACAGAAACAGCCCAGACAATTGAACAAAAGTAGTGTTATGAAGCAAACTACTAAAAGGGTTGATTCTGATTCATCACCTAAAGAAAAGAAAGTGACTTATCAAAAGAAAATATCATTTGAGTCACACAAGGAAAAATCTGATTCAAGAAACAAACAAAGATATATGTGAAATGTTCAATCACAAGACAGATAAATGCTTCTTCAACCAATATTGTTCTATGTGTGACATGAACAATCACTCCACCAAAAATTGCTATTTCAACAAGTATTGTTCAATCTATGACATGAACAATCATAATACATCTGATTGTTACTTCAATCAGAAGGGGTTGAGAATTCCCCAACACAAGCCCATCTAAAAAAACATCTACTGTGATGCACTCTGTCAGACCTCATCTTCATAATACTCAATCTAGGACGCCTAGATCAACAAATGACATGAATAATTTGAAGGACTTAAGGAAGGGTCAAAGAAATTATCTCACAATGAAACACAAACTTGACCTTCCTAAGCAAAAACCTACTTTTGATAATGAAAAATGGGCTAAATTTTTACAAAGAAATAGAGACCAACGATTTCATTATTCATCTGAATCCTCAGTAGATCTTGATGAGATGACTCAATTAATTCATTACCAAAAATCTCCCAGAACACCTCCATCCAAATCACAATTTAGAGGAAATACTAGGAGATCACTATCATGAATTGGAACGGGAAACCCAAGACCATCATGGCTTGGGTTCCTTATTCTAATTAGTTTTGTTTGCTTGCAGGTTGTTTGCTTGCAGGTTCATCCACACAGGTCTAACAGCCTATGGTACGTAGATAGTGGATGCTCCCGACACATGACTGGAGATCGTTCCCTCCTTCATGACTTCAGGCACATACAAGGAACTACTGTGGCATTCAGTGGAGATTCAGATGGTGGTAGAATTACAGGAGAAGGATCTGTGACAAACGAGAGGCTAAGCTTTGACAGAGTGAATTACTGTGAACAACTGAATTTCAATCTGCTAAGCGTGTCTCAGATCTACGACAAAAAATATTCCACTCACTTTACAAACACTCACTGCTACATTCTGAAACCTGGATTTTAGATCCCTGAAGAATGGGTTGTCTTAAAGACTCTGACGAAGAATAATACATATGTCACAACTTTGGCATAGACGTTTAGGGCACACTAACTTTAAAAATATGAACAAGTTAGTCAAAGGAAACCATGTCATTGGTCTCCCTAAAAAAGAATTCAATTTTATTGATCAATGTTCAGCATGCCTCAAAGGAAAACAACACAAATCGTCTCATAAAACCAAGCTGGTGAACACTAACAATACTCCATTGAAGCTACTTCACATGGATCTATTTGGACCAACTCAAGTAATGAGTATGGGAAAGAAACAGTATTGTTTAGTGATCATTGATGACTTTTCTCGATTCACATGGGTGTTCTTCCTACTTCATAAAAACGAAGCATCCCAAATCATTCAAGAATTTATCACTAAAATTGAAAATCAACTTGATCTTAAGGTCAAAATAATAAGAAGTGATAATGGTACTGAGTTCAAAAATGAAAATATGAGTTCCTTTTGTGCAACCAAAGGCATTGCTCATCAATTCAATGCAGCTAGAACTCCTCAACAAAATGGGGTAGTTGAAAGGCGAAATAGAACACTGATTGAAGCAGCAAGAATGATGCTAGCCGATGCTAAACTGCCAATCACCTTCTGGGAAAAAACAATTAACACATCGTGCTTTGTGCAAAATCGAACTCTGATTATTAAAGAAAGTAACATGACACCTTATGAACTGATCTTCTATATGAAACCATTTATTGGATTCCTCAAATCATTTGGTTGTCCAGTCTCAATACTAAACACCCGTGATAATTTGGGAAAATTTTCATCCAAGTCTGATGAAGGATTCTTTGTAGGTTATTCTTCTGTTTCAAAGGCTTATAGAGTGTTCAATCCTAGATTGAACATTATTCATGAATCTACAAATGTTCAATTCAAGGAACATTCGTTTCCCAAATCAACAAATGGTCATGACTGGTTGTTTGATATTGACACATTTACAAAATTATTTAACCAATTTCACTTGTCTGATGCAGGAAATATACTTTCAGATGATACTTCATCAAATGTAGAAAGAAGAGATAATTATCCATTGATTCCACCTACATTTGATGAACATATGAATGAACATGTTCCTCTTCAAGCTGATCCCATCAGACAACTGTCACAAAACCTTAGTGTTTCTTCTGAAGAAGGTCCCAGCCTAGTACCATCTCACTCAGATGACTTGTCAAATGAGATCAGAAATCAAAAACAAACTTCTTATCCAGTAGACACACAAGGTACATCAAATGATGCAAGCAATCTCAGTGCTGCTGAAGATGTAGCAGTTACTGAAATAGAAGTTGATAATCTTCATAATTCAACAACAATACAAGATGAATATGCCTCTGACCATAATGAACTGAATGTCTCTAATCTTGATGTAACTATTGCTGGTGACACCATTCCAACCACAAGAATACACAATAATCAACTAGTTGAAACCATTATTGGTGATCTTAATGACAGGGTGCAAGAAGCAAGTCCAGTATTGCAAACATCTGTTTGTTCTCATTCTTTCTATATCAAACAGTACCCAAAAACATCAAAGAGGCACTTCAAGACAATAGTTGGATTGAAGCAATGCAGGAAGAATTGCTCCAATTCAAAAAGCAAGAAGTATGGCAGTTGGTAGATCTTCCCGAAGGACAATACCCTATCGGTACCAGATGGTTGTACAGGAACAAGACTGATAATAGAGGGATCGTCATCAATAATAAAGCAAGACTAGTGGCACAGGGATACACTCAGGAAGAAGGAATCGACTATGATAAAGTGTTTGCTCCTATTGCTAGACTAGAAGCAATCAGAATATTTCTTGCATATTCTGCGTCCATGAAATTTACTATTTATCAAATGGATGTGAAGTGTGCCTTTCTATATGGAAAGATTGCTCAAGAAGTCTATGTGAGTCAACCACGTGGCTCTGAAGATCCAGATTTCCCTCACAGAGTTTACAAGCTTGACAAAGCTCTGTATGGTCTTCATCAAGCACCAAGAAAGTGGTATGAGACTCTATCATCATTTCTTCTTGAACATGGGTATGAAAGAGAAAATATTGATTAGACTCTCTTCAGAAGAAAAAAGAGAAAAGACATGCTGTTAGTCCAGATCTACGTGGATGACATTATATTTGGCTCGACAAACAAGCAACTCTGCAAAGAATTTGAATACCTTATGCCTTCAAAGTTCCAAATAAGTGCTATGGGGGAACTCACCTTCTTTCTAGGGGTGCAACAACAGCAGATGGAATCTTCATCAACCAATCAAAATATGTAGAAAACATGTTGAAGAAATTTCACTTTACTGACTGTCAGTCTATCAAAACTCCGATGGATACTAAGGTGAAGATTCGACCTGACCCTAAAGGAAAATCAGTGGATCAGACTCACTATCGATCAATGATAGGCTCACTTATGTATCTAACATCCAGTAGGCCTAATATTATGTTTAGTGTTTGTGTGTGTGCCAGATATCAAGCTGATCCAAAAGAAAACATCAGAAAACCACAAAAGAAATAAGTTTGATGAAGAAAAGAATTCTCTGGGAAATGATATACTTATAGTTGTTATATCATTCACTGTGCTTAATTTCAAAATGTAAAAGACTGAATGCATGTACCAAATATGTTGGTAGGCTCAACTTGGAAGAAAAGATACATGCAGTGATGAATTAAAGACATATTCAATTGTGAAACACTCATCACAAAGTACAGGTATGTATTGGCTTATCTGAATGCATGTGTGTGTAGTAGCCTAAACACAGCAGGTAATGATACTTTATTAATCTCTTTCACCATATCATGTTTCATCTTTGTTTTGCTGAGCAAAGACCTGATGAAACTTGCACATAGTGCAGATGTTATGATCCAAAAGATTCCCTATTTGGAACACATCCAAAATTGGATGAATCAACAAAGTAATACATTCCAAGTGAATGAACAAAAGAATCCTATCATGGATCACCTTCCAAAGTGAAGTGAAAAGAATCCCAATGTGGATCAACATGAGAAAGGATCAAATTAAAAGAATCCCAATAAGGATCAATGAAAATGAGATTTCATGACTTAAGTAACCTGGTAAGAAAAGTTGTGAAAAAGTTCTACCATGCATTGTATTAGGAGGGTTGATCATTTTATGCTTATGTGTGTGAGGTACACATTGAATAATTAATCAACCAAAAACATGATAAAAGTCATTTGCATCAAAATATCAACCAGGTATGAGTTTAAGAGGATAAACATACCTTCAATATTCAAGTACATGATCATGTCCATTTAATCATAAAGGATGCACAAGTGTAATGCAAGATTGATATGATCCCAAGAAGAGATTTTTCTCTTCATTATTAATATAATCAAAATAATATTCAAAAGGTTTTAAATCTTTAAAGTTTCTATCCAAATGTGGACATAAACTTTAGGGGGAGTAATTTAAAATTTTTGAGTAAGTCCAAATTTTTTTTTATTAACTTAACTTTGAAAAACAAAAAGAATTTTGCTTGGTGTTGTTGCAATAAGTCATACCATTATATCTCAGCTTATGCAGATTCTTAGAAGCATGATAAGTCCAAGATCTGTCAAAATTGGGAAACTTGTATCAATTGTGACATACAAGTTAATCCAAGCAAGAATTGACAACTTTAACAGTCAACTTCATAAGAAAAATCAATCAAGGACAAATCTTCATAAGATGAATAATCAATTCAATCACATTAACTTTTGATTTTAAGTTCAAAAGCTAAAGCAGGTAAGTGCATTAGTTAATGCGGGTGAAGGTAACCCATGCATGTAACTAATGCGGGTAACAATATATTTTCAAGTGCAACTAATGCGGACAATGATTTTACTCTACCACATTAGTGTGTGAAGTAAATGTGGAATTTAATCTATCGCATTTGCTACAGTGCAATGTTGACCAAGTGTTGTCAACCGCATTTGGTATAGTTAGCAAATGCTGATTGACTTTGTTCTATCGCATTTGCTACTGTGTACAAATACGGATAGGATAAAACAAGTAACTCTACCACATTTGTTACAGTGAATGCTGATGAACATAATCACAAGTTATTCATCCGCATTTACTACAACACAAATGCGGATAGTCAAAAGTTTCAAGTTCTGACTTCCGCATTTACAACAGTATACAAATGCGGAAAGAATAAAAAAATAAGAAACAAAACTTTCGCATTTGCAACAGTATACAAATGTGGAAAGAATAAAAAATAATAAGAAACAAAACTTCCGCATTTGCAACAGTATACAAATGCGGAAAGAATAAAAAATAAATAACACAACTTCCGCATTTACAACAGTAGCCAAATGCAGACAGTCAATGTCAAAAGTTTGTCTTCCGCATTTGCTATAGTTAACAAATGTGGATGACCAAAAGTCAAACAAATTAACCTTTAGCATTTGCTACAGTGGTGACTGTATTTGCTCTTAAACTTGTAAAATCTTTCAAAATATATTATTTGACTATTTAAAGCAATTCAAGCGTGTCATTTAATACTTTTCAAATTTGAGAGACTTTATAGTGAGACGAGCGCAAACATACAGTACACCATCTTCAATCATCATCATCATTAACAATCAAAGATTTTCGTGTGAATCTACTCAATCGACTTCTGTTATCGATTCTGAAACAACATTCGTATCATAAATAAGGTGAAACTTTCATAAAAATTTAAATTAAGACCTAAGTTTCAGAATGTTTAACCTAAATCAGTCAATGAACCAACTAATAAGGAAGAACACAAAAACATATTTCATTGATGTAACATAATACGCCTTTTCGACTTCTATGAGCATGAAAACCAATAGAAATTCTTATCATCATGAAAATCTTGATATTCATGTTCGTTGTAAGAACAGAGCATGTTGAAAAAATGAAACATTTGAAACAAATCAATGAAACAATAGCTCATTAATGGTCCAAACATAGAAACTATTATTGTTAAATGACAAACTCACCATTAGCCATGACAACAATGCAACAGAAATGACAAGCAGTCATCCGTGTCAATTTAAAGTCAAGCTGATAACTAATACACATATCTCTTGTGCAGATTACATGGCAAATCTTACATGGAGCAAGCTCCATAACGTCAATGGTTATTTAAACCCTGATGTGCCTGAAGCCAAAGGACTTAAAGATATGATACGATTCTTATCTACCACAAGGTAGCATACGCCATGACTATGAGACCCACAATCTATGAGAATGTCATCAGGTCCTTTTGGGACTCAGCTGAGGTAGTTGAAGCTGATGGTGTGAGAACATTAACTGGGAGAATCAACAATGAGCTCACTCTGAGGATCACTGAAGAATCTGTTAGAAGATGTCTATAATTTGGTGATAATGCTAATGATCCTCTGGAACTAGATGATGAAGAAACAACCACATTTTTCACTGAAATTGGTTATGAAGGAGGTTATTAAGCAAAAGAGATAGTTAAAGAATTAGTGGATCTGCCTTGGAGATTCCTAATTCATATGTTCCAACACTGTTTGTCAAAGAGAAAAATAGGATGGAATGACATTCCAGTCCTCACATCTTCTACAATTTGTGCTCTCTGCACCAACAGACTGTTTAATATGTCTGCATATGTGTTCAATGGCCTAATTTCGAACATCCAAGAAGGAATAAGATACAAGTTTCTGATGTATCCAAGATTCATTCAATGTCTAATCAATGAATCATTCCATGACATTGTTAATGAAGGACCTGTGCTTGACATCCCTCACTATGATGCACGATCCTATAAATACATCAAGAAGAAGGACCCAAGGAACTTTTACAGTGGTGTCCACTCACCTCTTCTTCCTTGGATGATTCAGAAATTAAATCAAGTAGGTCAAGCTTAACCACCACCACAACCAATACCCCAACCATCACCACAACTAACTCCACAACCATCTCCACAAACATTACCACAACCATCACCACAACCATCACCATAACCATCACCACAACCAACTCCACAACCATCTCCACAAACATTACCACAACCATCACCACAACCAACTCCACAACCATCTCCACAAACATCACCACAACCATCACCACAACCACAACCACAACAATCACCACAACCAACACCACAAACAACCCCTCAACCTTCACCTATATCACCTCATCATCAATCTCCATTATCACCACCACATCAATAACCTATGTCACCTTACCAACCTTTACCATCATCCCATGATCACCCTGCTGAAATTGAAGGATCAACAAGTGCATCTAAATCATCCAAATCATCTTCTGATGAGGAGGATCATCATGATCAAATCCCTGCAATGAAAGCACCTTCTGAGGATGCTCCTTCAGAGAGCTATGCTGAATCTAACATCAACAGGCCTGACGAAAAGGATGAACTAATATCTGAGCTCTTACAGAAAGTGGAAAGGATGGAAAGGACTTTAAATAGGAGAGCTGGAATCATCAATGACAGAATTTTAGAGCTGGATGAGAAAGAAAATGAATTGAAAAAACTAAAAGAAAAATATGAAGCTGAAAGAAAAGAAAAAGACAAAGAGATTGAGTACTTAAAAGCTACACTAAACCATTCCAGAGAAGAAGTCAGTGGTCATGTGGACACTCTTGCTATTCAGACTATAGCAATGGAGGAACAAGAGAATATCATTGAGGAACAAGCAGAAATCATTTCTAGTCTTGAAAAAGAGCTTCAAAGACAAAACAGAAGAATCTCGGAACTAGAACTAATAATTGAAAGTCAAAGAAGTAAAGTGGATGAGGAAAAGAAAGATGAAGAACAAGAAAAGGTAGATATGGATGATAACAAGTATGTTTCTGAAAATGAAGAAAAAGAAGGTGATGCAAGTCAAACAAAGTTTAAAGATCAAAGTCTAGAAATGGTGATATACTCTGGAAACACAGATGACTCTCACTATGAGAAAGCTGAATTTGAAGAACTCTTCAGTGCATTAGATAGTTTTTCATATGAAAAATTCAGCATAGATGATGACTTTTGGGAATTTGTAAACAATCAAAGGACTGATACGGAGCCTATTGTATTCATCCCTAAGTCACCAGTTCCTTTGGAGAAGGAGTTGACTATGCAAATTGTCCCTACTATCTCTTTATCTGAAGAACAGAAAGAAAAAATAAAAGAAATGTATGAAAAAGAAAAGAAAGAAGAAAAAGAAATAGAAAAGAAAGATGAGGAGAAAAGTAAACTTAATGATCAAGAGCCAATCACACCTGAAAAGGTACCTAAAGCAGTAGAAAAAGCTGAAACTTCTAGCCCTCAACTTCAAACTTACTCACGAAAAAGGAAATATTTAGCTAAAAAGCTAAGGGTAAGAGACTAATAGTTGAAGAAGAAATGTTTGGACCTGGTATTTGAATGAAATACTGAATGACTAACGTGTAAACCAAACCAAATAGTGCGGAATCCTATTTGATTAGCGATCCAATCAGCGAGAACGCACGTAGAATCAATAAAGTATTGAATCAAACGTTAAGAATCGATTAGGAGTCGATCTACGACGTTCTATGAACTTGGAGTATCAACTTGGAGGCTTCTGGACGGCTAGGGTACGTCTGGAGTCGAAATAGAATGAATGCTCACGTTTTTCCACAAATTGGGTTGTATTTATAGGTCAGTATTGTTCATTCGTGCAACTGAACCATTAGTATGGTTCAGTCATGCGATTGAACCATGCGGTTGATTCATCCGCACGACTGAGTGTTCAGTCGTGCGACTGAGCCAATCTTATGTTATAATCATACGACTGATCCAGTCTCCTGGTTCAGTCGTGCGACTGAGTCATTCCTATGAAGTTATTCATGCGTATGGTCCATTCGCATGAGAACTTCATTTTGTTAAGTTTGAATGTATTAATTAATATAACATTATATGTAACAATTCAAACAACCACAAACCTAATTAACCAATTCAGCATCAACTCATTAATGAAATAGTAAACATTATAAATAACAAACAACCAATATCATTTCATTAATCATTCCAAACATTACATCAGAATCAAACAAACATGATCTATTACATTCATATCATGATCTAGGGACATACATGTATCAACAAACTCCCCATTGGACCTAGATCTCTCTAATGTCTTGTTTTCTTCATTACCTCCTCATACTTCTTGTACATATCCTCTTTTGTGACTCCTGCATGAATCTCAAATGCAAAACAGAGTCTTATGACATTCTGGAACTAGAGGGCTTGTATTATATCCTGCGTATCATAGAACAGTGGCCACTTGTGTAGAGTGTAGACATCATTTGCTGACAAGTTGGTAAGCCACATTGGGTCAAATACCCTGATAGTATCCATTTGGCCCTCTTTGTTTAGGACTCTGACCGCTTCTCCTGTCCTCCAATCGTAGTACCACCACTTAAAGTATGCAGTGAAGTCCTGTGGCATTTCCCTGAGTGGGATTCTTGACATCGTGCGCGAAGGACTCCACTTCAACACTATCTTGGCTTTCAGTAATGGCATAACTTCAGACCTTCTGATGTACCTTGTAGGTTGTTGGGGTCTGAAGTTAACCCACCTGGTGTGGTACTCCTTCCTTAGGGCAACCTCAAACCAACCTGACATCTTTCTCGGGTCAGCATACAACAGCTTCAGTTTGGCCAGCTGGTTGAGCTCAAAACCTGGTAGAGTCTTTAGATCATGTGGAAATCTAAAGTACTCTATGCCTTTCTCCGTCTTAACCGCATAGACGTTAAGGTCCTCAAAATATGCCCATGCTATAATCTTGCCTGACACCTTATGATGTTTCTTGACTCTGTAGTGTTTGGTGTAGGCGTCCTGTTTAGGTGCAGTGCGTTGGGCTCTAACTTCTTCAAAACAGGCAGCCCACTCAGCCTTTCGGATATCAACATCATCATTTGAGGCTTGTGCCGTTCCCCCTGTCTTCTCTGACTCCTGCTCCATTTTGTCTAACACCTCAAACGTATCACTGACAAGGGATTCACCCAGATTGGGGACCATATTTCCCTCATTGTCAGCATACTGAGGGTAGTGCTCTCCAGTGACATCTTCTATCTCTATCTCATCAACGTCGTTGAGCTCTTCGTCACTTGTTGAGTCGCACGTTGGAGCATCCTTCACAATCTCATCGGGATTTAACTTGAAGATCTCAGCTAATTGCTCGTCAGTAAGATTATGAATGATTTCTCCTTCCTCAGGAGTATACATAACCGATCTCCTGACAATACCCTGCACATCAAGAATCAACGTCAGTTGAGTCTTGACCTGTTGGAGGGGAGCAATATCGTATTCATCTCTTTGGAAATCAGGATCTACTTGATTTAAAACATTCAACATAGCAAACAATAGTTAATAATCAAGACAGAAATACATTAATCTTAATATAGACATCAAATACATAAGTTTAATGCATGATTCAAGTACAAAAGCTATCAAATACATGATCATCTAATCATTACTTTTATCTTGAATCGCTGGATCAGCAGTAGGTGAGGCAGAAGAGGAAGCTCGTTGGTCTTGATTTCTTTTTGATCTTATATCTTGACCCTGAGCTGAGGCAGATGCAACTGCATCTCCTCCTTCATCATCATCATCCTCGTTCGTCTCCTCTGTCCTCTCATCCTCAATCCCCTCATCATCCTCAGTCTTATCATCATCATCCTCATCATCATCCTCATCATCTTCGTCTCCCTCTTTAATCTTTAGTGGCTCATCTTTAGATCCCTTAAGCTTTAGCATGATGGTCTTCTTAGCCTCCTCTAACTCCTCAATCTTTTTAGTAGATGTGATACTGTGCTCTTGGAGTTGGGCGATCTCGTGGCTCTGAGCAGCCATTTGTTGGGCCTGCTCATCTATCAATCGAGCCTGCTCCGAGATCTGCTGAGACTGCGCTGCAGTAAGATCTGTCAGATGATGGATCTGCACCATCTTCTCCTCATCAGCAGCTAATAAACGCATCACCATCCGGTTCAGCGTAGAAAGCTGTTCCTCTACCCCAAATGGAGGTAGAGGAGATCCATATATATGTGCAGGATGGGATGAGGGTCCTGCTTGGTGGCTAGTGGTGGTGGTGGCTGTGGTGAAGATGGGGTTGGGTCTGTGAGATAGTGGAGGTGATGTAAGAGTGAAAGATATGGTGGTGGTTGCCATATGTATAGTGGTGGGAGGTGTGGTGGTGGTAGTGGTAGCTGTGGTGGCTGTGGTGGTGGATGGTGTGGCTGTAGAAGTGGTAGTGGTAGTGGTAGATGTAGTGGCTATGGTGGTGACGAAGGTGAGTCTTCTCTTCTTCTTCTTCTGGCCGTGGGGCTGAGCCATCCTTTTCTTCCTCGATCCAGTCGAGGTGGATGCTCCCCTTAGAACACGGCTAGCTGACTCAGGGGCACAGCTAGGATCTGCAGTAATCTCTCCGAATCCCTGGGGCGTTCACCAACTGCCCAGAGTCCATACTCTGTGAGAACAACCTTGCTTCCCACAGTCCTCGTCAGGGGCTCCTCATCAGGCTCTTCTTCCTCCTCACCAGGTATGAAGTCCTGGTGGAAACCCACTGACTCGGCTATGTCGCCTGTTTGGGCAGATACTGGAGGTATAACATCTGAAGCTGTGCCCCTCAGTGGAATAGGCATATCATCCCCAGCATCCCCACTGTCATCATCGTCTGAATCATGCTCTAGGAGCAATAGCCTCTCATTGTCTGAATCGCTGTCATCATGACGCCACTTGCGTCTACCTGGTGCCACATATCTCTCATTGACCAGATGGCCGATCAACCTCTTAACATGGGGCTTAACCTGCTTACCCCGGTAAACTTTCATACGACCTAGAGTCGTATCATCCATTATCTCTAATGTCACCGCATCGTGGCGCTCCTTGGTAGGGATGGCAACTTCTCATTGAAGATCAGCTGCAAGAATCTGGGGTACATACAAAAACCCTCCTTCCCCTTGGCCTCCAGATTCTCCACCAGATATAAGAAGATCATGCTCGAGAAGCTGAAGGGGTGGTTCAGCACCAGTGCCACATAGGCATTCTGAATCTGGTCTGACAGGTCATCAAACCCACCCCTCAGAGAAGCAATACACTTCAGGATCACATGCGCCATGTACTTATACTGGGGACACAGGTTGCTCTTGTTGAGCACACCTGAGTTGATGTCCCCAGCGTACTTAATCCTGAGAAAGCAACCTCTGACTGTAAATGGATGTAGTCTGGTGGGGTGATCAGTCTCGTCCCTAAAATCAAGTACTCTCTGGATGTCAGCTGCTGTAGTCTCAATATCATGACCATGAATGGAGCTTCGTATGCTGTAAGGCTCACGTGAACGATCTACGGAGGCATTTTCCCATAAAGCCTGATGTAACGACCTGTAAGGAGTACACGGTGTGGATATGGCTTTATGTATCCGAGAACGTCGAAGGAACGCAATGATATCTGTAAACTCGGCCCCATTCCAAGTCGTATGGTCCAAATGAGCACATATATGTGCTTTGGATTGATGGACCATCTATCAGCCATTGACCTGAAACACAAGACACCGAACCATTAGAAAGTCATACATTCAAAATTTAGTTCAAGGTGGATAGTTTAAATTCAATCTGATTCATTCGTGCGAATGAATCATGCGACTGAAGTCAGTCGATTGTCCTTTCATGCGACTGAGCTCATTCGGGTGAATGAGACATGCGACTTAGTTCATTCTGTTGGCTGAGTCTGCGATTGGTTTAGTCGGCCGACTGAGTTCATTCGCATGGTGCATTCGGCCGATTGACCCAATCGCAAGATTCAATCGTGCGATTGGAGTTCATCCGGTCGACCAGTCGCTTGTCCCATTGTTCAGTCGCCTGTGGTTTGAATCTTGACCAAATCAAGTAATTTAACATGGTTTAATGGTCCATTAGACTCGCCATCTTGTCACTAATAACCTATTAAACTTAATTTTAACATCTTGCTTAGTTTATGTTGGTTTGTTAGGATCAGTGATTTAAGTTTGAATTTAGAGTAGATTGCAGCGGAATTCGAACAATGAATTAGACAATTTAGCAAGAACTCAATTGATATTCAATGGAATAGTACACGGTTATAGAGAGAGAATTCTGCAAAAGGAATTTTCATTCAAATGCTTTCGTGGTGGCTGAAAGTCACACGTTACAATTAGGTCAACATTCCTTATATAAGGAATGTGACGTCTGCTGATGTCACTTGATAGTGACATCTAACAGAATTATACAAACAACTGAAACTATGCAAACTACTGAGAATGTTCTCAACAACTGATCACATCTCATAGAATGCTAAGTACAAGAACATAAAACTACTGAACTAAAACTACTAAAACTATAAACTACTGAAAGGTAAATTACAAGTACTGAAAAGGAAAACCATCACAACTACTGAAGTTAATAACTTCAGCTGTTGTGACAACTACTGATCACTCTGGTCTTCAGTCTTTGTCTTCAGTAGAAATCTTCAGATCTTGTCTTCAGACCTTGTAATCAGCTGATGTCTTTAGCTGTTGTGATCTTCTTCAGCAGTTGTAATGTCTGTGGGACTTGGAGGTTTTTTTGATCAGGCTCATTGGTTCTTATGGTCCAACAACTCCCCCCGAACCAATGCAGCCAAAACCTCTAAGTTTATTGATGATCCCACTTATTCTTTGGCAGAAACACCATCTTGATCAGCTTCAGAGGTAATCATGTAAGCACAGGCCGGGAAAAGGTTTCTGATCTTTTGATTGGCTAAGTGTGGAAGGGAACTCTGTCTTGGGGAAACTGGACACAGAGTCTTGTCCCAACCATGAAATCTAATTCCCATTGATGAGTCTGTAAGACTCTCTTGCATAGGCCTCAAGGAGAACAACTTGTTCCTCCTTGGTGAGTTCTTCTGCTTCTCCCTCAAAGAAGAACTCAGGGCCATAATATTCAGACAGATACCTTACTGTCTTCCCATTCTTCAACTCAACAGTTGTGATCTCTCTGTATGCGAATTCATCTGGATGAGAGCCTTCTAGCAACAACTGAAGTTCACTCTTTTGAAGATCTTCAAGTCTCTTGTATAACAAC
This sequence comes from Flaveria trinervia, assembly GCA_025506515.1. Lineage (NCBI taxonomy): Eukaryota > Viridiplantae > Streptophyta > Magnoliopsida > Asterales > Asteraceae > Flaveria > Flaveria trinervia. Next base: position 9,299,131 of record CM046449.1, on the reverse strand, counting down.
CCCTTCTTGATCATTTTGTTCTCAAGTAGAGATTAGGGGTTGTCTTTGAGTTGTGTGCTCTCTTGAATTTTCTATAATCTCCCAGGGTGAGACTACCATAGCCAACATAATTGCAACATTCAAAGTCTTTTCCACTTGGCCATGATATCTACTTGGTATGTTCTTCTTGTGTATTCTGGAACTTACCCTGGGGTCTGGCCAAATCCTCACTCTTTCTCTTTGATGTTGGAATGTATGCCTAAGAGTGTACAACCTCAGAGCTTGTTTCTTCATTGCTTGAATGGATGAGGACTGAGGGAAGTCCTTGTCAACCATTTTGAGAAATTGCTCATCATGCTGCTTCTACTGTTCTACTTCTTCAATCTTCACTTTCACCATTTGCATTTGCAAGTCAGGTGTGATCATATTTTGACTTCTGGGCTCAGGTGTTTTAAGTTTAAGAACAGCAGAGATTGGTAGACTGTCTTCATTCTCATCCTCTTCTTCTTCTTCTTCTACCCTCAACACCCTTCTCCTCCTTCTGGGTGTATCACTGAGTGTGGTTTGAGATGGTTTTTGGGGTAATGGAATTGGTTTTGTGGGTTGAGTTGTGGGTGGTTTTGGTTTAGGGATAGAACTGGTAGATTTTATAGATGATTGCTTTGAGGGTTGTTTTTTGAGTGGGAGTATGAGAAGGCTGATCTAGCAATTTAGTGGTGAGTTTGGCTTTTGAGAGCTTTGCCATCTCAGTTCACTTCCCAGCACCTGCTTCATCCAGTGCTTCGATGATCAACCCTTTGTTGTAGCTTCCAGTAGAACAGATTTTCTTGGTTATTTCCAAGATACTGTCTCTGGACCAAGACTTCATCTCTATCAATGATCTTCCTAGATATTGGCAATAAACTGATCATAATCTCCAACCTTTCCTATCCATCACACTGTAACTAGCCTGTCTTGCTTGAATTTCATTTATCTCCAGCCTTCTGATCTCAACATCTAAGGTGGCTGTGTCATGACCCTGTCTGAAGAGCTGATCTATTATTTTGTCCATAGATCTGCTATGAGCTTCATCAGCTTCTTTGACTAGATCTTCTAAGGACTTTTCTCCATCAGACTTTGACTCAGCACTTCTCTTCATTTTAAGTGATCAGCTGATCTTTGTGCTCTTTGTCTGTGCTCACTCTTGCACTGTGATCAGCTGTTTCTTTGAGATCAGTTCTTGTCCTTTCTCCAACTCCTTTTCTTTTTCTGGTTCTTTCTCATCTTCTACTCTCTTCCTTTTCCTTTCTTTCATTGCCTTAGACTTAGTAGTCTCCCTTTTTGGGTGCATTGGATCAGGGGCTTGAAAGGCAGAAAGTGACTTGTGAACAGCATCATCAAGGAGTGTTTGGAGATTTGAGGAGATCCTCTCATCAATGGCTTTATATACTATCTCAGTGATGATGGGAGTGATGAGAGGTAAGGAGCTTTGAAAGGTTGCAACCATCTGCTCAGAGGGGTTCTGTCCCTGAGAGGTGGTGCCAAAAGCAGTGACTGGTGGCTTAGTTAAGTGTATTGGCTGTGTGTTTGGTGAACCTTCAAATGAAGGTGCCATCTGTGGGTTTATTGGGTAGATGGACTTTTATCCTGAGACATTTTGGCTAGCAGTTCTTTGAGTCTGCTCACCTCAGTCTCTAGGATTGTGTTATGGGCTAAGACATCAAAGAAAAAGCCCAGGTCATCATCAGTCTTTGCTGAATCATCTGACCTCCTGATTAAATCAGGATGTACATGCCCTGAGTGTAGATCAGTTATGCATGTGCCCCTTGTTCTTGGTTCTGGGGACTTCCTGCCTCTGGACTTTTTCCTTCATTGGCAGTTGCCTCTGGTGAGGTCTTATATATGTTACCAACTTCATCCTGTTCATTTGCTGAATCAGTAGAAGTGGCAGCCTGACCAGATGTTCAAACCTCCTCTTCTACCCTTGGAGATTCAGCATTATAATCCCTGTGCTGTGGGTTATCAGCAGCAATTTGGTCCTCCCCCTAAATCATTGAGGTATTCCTAGTGTTAATTGGTTTCTGGGGAGGGGGTGAGGAATGCAGCTGACTCAGCACTTTAGCAACTATAAGGGTTGGGCTTTGAGGGGCGGTTGCATTTGGAGATTGGTCAGAAGCAGATTGCACCCGGGGTGAGAGATGCTCTTCAATGGTAACCTTTTCAACTGAGATAGGTTCCAGTAATGTGGTATCCCCAAATTTGGTTGCAACAGGATCCTGTGGAGAGGATACCTGTGCGGTTTCAGCTGGTTGAGTCTCTGATATGACTAGGGGGTTAGAACCAGTATGTGTTTCCTGTATTGGTGGTATAGGGGCATCTTCAGGGGACTCATCTCCCTGAGTAGCCTTTTTGGGCTTTTGGGGTTTGGGTTTGGTGGAGACTTTGGATCTGGAGGTGGAGGCTGTGGGTTCCCTCTGCGTGGGTTTGAGCAGCGGAGCAGCCCCTTTGAGGGTAGGGTCAGAGTTATGCCTGGAGTATACCTCAGCTAAGATAGCTGGAGCAGGGACTCCAAGACCAACAAGGCCTTCAGATTTTAATTGATTTAAAATTATGGCCATCAGAAACCTGGGATATAGTAGCCATCTGTTGTGCATAGGTTTCTGAGCTAGATCCTTAAGTTCCATAAACACTATCTTAGAAAAATTTAGAGTTTGTCATTCAAAGATAGAGTACAATACTTGTTGCCATCTTGAGGACATCTGATCCCATGAAGATGTCTTTGAAGCAAGGTAGACATTCACCATGTGGAAGATAAGTCTTTCAGGATCATGGAAGTGCTTTTTGAGAATGGTTGTAGCACTTAAGTCTCCTTCATACCTGTTGTTGATGAAAGACATATCAATGGTGCCTTTTGGGTATTCTATAATACAGGTGGCATCAAGCAAATTTAGGGTTTTGCGAATGATGTCAGGGGTGATTACCACTGTTTCTGGTTTGACCAACGACTGGAGAGTGATTTGGCTATCATTTTCACCAGTTGTTACAGAGACGTGGTCCAGAATTGGTTTAGGAATCGGGGTATATGGTAGGATTCAAAGAAAAGCAGTTCTGTATTGGGAATCCACCATAAGATCGATGGCATTATCAAATTTGTTCCAAAAGGCCGATTTCGAGAGGTAGGCGACACAGTTGTGTCTGGGTTTGAGTTTCATGGTCGCCATTGTTGAGAGAGAAAAGGATAGAAAACGACTAATGAAATGTTCGGCTATAAGTGCAGGTATTTATAGGTAAGAAAAGGCTGAAAAGAAAACGACTGAAAGTGTTGGTGTTGTCATCAGTTGTATGAAAACAACTGAAGACTTGGTTTTAACTATCAAACATTTGAAACAACTAAAGACTTGGTTTTGGTCATCACTAGTTATGAAACTACTGAAAACCTTGGTTTTGGCTTTAGGTGTAGGAAACAACCGAGGACTTGGTGTTAGTCATCAGTAGTTGTGAAACTACTGAAGACATGGTTTTGTTATTAGTTGTTTAAGGTGAAACAGCAGTTTGTGGAAACGATTGAAGAGAAAATTCTAATCAGTAGTTTTTGTCAATTCTTAGCTTTTCAGCTGTTTCATATTGTCCTCAACACTTAGTCATCAGACTTTTTAGGTGTTTTCAGTTGTTTCATAGGACATCAGTACCTATCTCTTTTTACTGACATCAGTAGTTATAACTACATTAGTAGTTGTAACTCATCAGTTTCTTTAACAGAAAGTACAATATTTTTAAGTAATTTAGTCTTCAGTAGGTATGAAACCAACTGAGAATACAACTTATTAGTACTTATTTGTGACATGTTTACTAATGGTCATAAGTACTTGTTTACTGAGATCATCAGTAGTTGTCACTTACTCTAGCTGCAGCATACCAAGCCTTAACACAAGGTTTTGGAAAGTTAAACTATCCAAAGGCTTAGTAAATATATTACAAGCTCATCAGCACTTGGCACAAATTGGATCAATCAGACCTTTTTCAAAACAATCCCTAATAAAATGGTGTCTGATCTCTATATGTTTGGTCCTAGAATGTGCGACTGGATTCTTGACAATACACAGAGCTGAAGCACTATCCATTAACAATGGAGTCTTAGTCTCTGTAATGCCATAATCCATAATTGGTCTGAAGCTAGAGTACCTGAGATGTACAACTTGCAGCAGCAATGTACTCTGCTTCAGCAGTAGAGTAGCAACAGATGTTTGTTTCTTACTCTGCCAAGAAATCAAACAGTTGCCTAGGAATTGACATCCACCAGAAGTTGACTTTCTGGTTAACTTACACCCTGCATAGTCACTATCAGAAAAAGCAACTAATTTGCAAGAGTTTCTAGTGTAATACCAAAGACCTAGAGATTATGTACCTTGCAGATATCTAAAGATCCTCTTGACTGCAATCAAATGAGACTCTTTAGGAGCAGCCTGAAATCTAGCACAAACACAAGTTGCAAACATAATATCTGGTCTAGAAGCTGTTAAGTACATCAGGACCCAATCATACATCTGTAAAGTGTTTCATCAACAGCTTTACCTTTTGATCTACATCCAGTTGTGTGGTGTTGCACATGGGAGCAGAACAGGGCTTACAGTTTTGTAAATCAAACTTATTCAAAAGATTTTTTGTATATTTTGACTATGAATGAAGGTTCCATCAGCCTTTTGTTGATTTGCAAGCCTAGAAAGAACTGTAATTCTCCCATTGCACTCATTTCAAACTTTGTTTCATTAAACTTGTAAATCATCACACAACTAGGGATAGAGGATGCAAACAATTATATCATCAACATAAATTTGAACAAGTAGCTTATGCTGATCCACTTTCTTAATAAACAAAGTTTTATCTATGGAGCCTCTAGTGAAATATTTTGAAGAAGAAAATTTGAAAGTGTTTCATACCAGGCTCTAGGAGCTTGCTTCAACCTATAAAGAGCCTTATCAGTTTATACACCCAATCAGGATGTTTATTGTCCTCAAAACCTGGTGATTGACACACATAAACCTCTTCTTTTATTTTTCCATATAAAAAAGCACTTTTGACATCCATTTGAAAAACTTTAAGATTGTGGAATGCAGCATAGGCTAAAAACAATCTAATTGCCTCCAGTCTGGCTACAGGGGCAAAGGTTTCATCATAATCAATACCATTCTTGTGAAAACCCTGTACAACCAGTCTAGCCTTGTTCTTGACAATAAGCCCATTTACATCAGTTTTATTCCTAAACACCAACTTAGTGCCTATTGCACACTTACCGGGGGTAGGGAACCAGTTCCCACACTTGCTGCTTTTTGAACTGAAGTAGCTCAAGCTGCATGGCTTCAACCCATCCATTGTCTCTTAAAGAAACATGATAGTTCTTTGGCTCTAGCTGACTGATGAAGAGAGCATAGAAGCAGAAGTTGGACAATTGACTTCTGGTTGAGACACCAGCATTGATATCACCAATGATTTGAGACATGGGGGGATTCTTCAGCTCTTGGTACACTATAAGATCAGTGCAAGTGTTTGTAGCAGGTTCAGCAGCAATAGATGTTGATCCAGACTCTTGAAACCAAGTATGAGATGGCAATTCAAATGATGTAGAGGAGTCAGAAATCTCATCAGCATTGTTGTGGATGGAGCTGCTGAAGCTACAAGAACATCAAGTTTAGTAGACTTAGCAGTTGATCACTAAACTTGAAAAGGTGAGTACCACCAGGTGGAAGACTTGCTGCAGAAGATGATTTATTCACATGATCTGCAACAGCTGGAGGTTGATAAGGAACATATTGCAGTATATCCAGATCAAACAACTCCACAAGGTTTTGTGGAATTTTATCCTTAGGAGATTCATTGAACTTCACATGCAAGGTTTCCTCAACTATCTTTGTTCTGCAGTTGAAGACTCTGTAAGCCTTGCATGTGGATGAATATCCTACAAAATACTCTACATCCACCTTAGGATCAAATTTGTGGAGTTGATCCTTTGTGTTGAGAATGAAACAAGGACACCCAAAGGCTTTGAAGAATGAAATTAGAGGAGCCAAATGATGTAGAACTTCATATGGAGTCTTCATCAACCTCTGATTTACAAAAACTCTATTATGCACATAGCAAGCTGTGTTGACAGCTTCAGCCCAAAAGGTCAATGGCAAACCAAGTCAGCCAACATGGACCTTGCAGCTTCAATTAGGGTCCTGTTCTTTCTCTCCACTACTCCATTTTGTTCTGGAGTCCTTGGGATGCTAAACTGCCTCTTGATTCCCTTTGAGAGATAAAAATCATCAAGTGTATGGTTTCTAATTCTGTTCCATTATCACTCCTTATACACTTGACTGATAGGAAATACTGCTTCTCAACATACAACACAAAGTTTATAATCGTCTGAGCAACCTCATCCTTTGAATGCAAGAAGAAAGTCCATACAAATCTGGAGTAATCATCCACAATTACCAGACAGTATTTCTTCTTTGCCATGCTCATCACTCTCACAGGACCAAATAGATCCATGTGCAGTAACTACAAGCAGGCAGTGGACTTAGGTTCTTCAATAGGAGGGAATGAGACTTTGTGTGTTTCCTTTCAAACAAGCAGTGCAGGTTTCATCACAGTGGAACTCCTTTATTGGTAGACCTCTCACTAAACTATTGTGGATCAGCTGATTCATGTTTTTGAGATTTACATGACCCAGCCTTCTGTGCCACAGTTTAGATTCTTGAGGAGAGGCTTTGGAGAACAGGCAAGGATGACCCTTCAAATCAATCTTCTTTGACAAATCAAGGGCATATACTCTTCCAATCATGTTGGCCTTCAGGAGAGTATGTTCATCCAATACTTGTCAATCAGCCTCAGAATGTGGAAGACAGAATCCTGCAGTTCTTGCTTGTGAAAAGGGCAACATGCCTTTATCACACATCTAACTGACACTCAGTAGATTATACTTGAGATTCTCCACATGGTTAACATCATCAAATCTGATTTCTCCATTAGACACATATCCTTTCCCGATGATGTAACCCTTAGCATCATTTCCAAACGAAACAAATCCCTTCTTTCCTTGAGAGTAGTCATTAAGAAGAGAACTGCTCCCTGTCATATGCATAGATCCTCCACTGTCTACATACCAGATGCTTCTTGGCATGCTGAAGAACCCTGCATTCATCACAAGGAACTAGTTAGGTTTGAGACCCAACCTTTTTGGTTTTGGGTCTATTTTCATCAACAGATTTAACCATAACTTGTTTCTCATGATTAACAGCTGATGAAGGTGGAGATGGTGCTGAAATGGATTCCTTGGATTTGGGCTTGGAATACCTTTTTAGTGGTTTGATCACAGGTGCATCTAGTGGTTAACTCTCCCCAACAAATGCTGAACCATCATAACAAGTTGTGTCTGATTTGTAGCTAAAGCTTTCAGCTCTTGTGACACATCAGTACTTGGTTTTGATGAGTTCTTGTGGCCTATCATTTCCTCCTTGAAATTCACAGACTTAGTCTGATTTTTATCATGAGGAACACTATCAGCTGTTTTATGATAACCCTATCCTTCCTTTTTGGATTTGGGTGAAGCCTTGGGTTTATCAATTGGGATGACTGTGGTACAAACTTGGTCTCAAACTCATTTTTCATTTGATCCATCTGCATTTTAATGAGCTTATCTCTGTTGAGTTTGGAACCCTTTTGTACCAAAATTCATCAGAAAGATGATTGAATTTACCACATATGTCACATGGCTTATTCTTCATTTTGGATTGATCAACTGCTGAAGTGGAAACTACTAAGGTGTGATCTTAGTACTTTCCTCCTTTCAGTACTTGTGTTAAGTACAGAAGGATCTGTAACAACTGAAGACTTGTTCTTCACTGTTCTCCATCCGTCCTGAAAGACCGTATGATAGATTCCTCAGCAGTTGTAAATCCTTTTATTTCAGTTGATTTGAAATGCTTTTCAGATGTTGTGACTTGCCCTTCAGTACTTGAGGTACTTTGAGGGACAACATTTGAAGTACTCAGCTTCATGTGCTTATCAGTAGTTAACCCATCAGGCAATTGATTTGCTGAGGTATCAACACTTATTTCATCTTCTAATTTTGGGTGATTTCTTGAGGATGATACACATGATGATGTGGTTTGGAAATTACTTTCAACCTTCAGGTTTTACTATTGATTTTGGAGTAAACTCTGTAGGTGGTGCAATGTGATTGTAACCTATTCCAAACTTCACATTCGAAGCTGTTTGCTTGCTGAGAAGCATTTCAAATCCCTTGCAGGATGATACCCAGCGGTCACACTCAACTTGGATAGCTGCAAGTGTTTCTTTGAGATCTCTATGGTTCTCAAGAATGACCTCAACCTTAGCCTTTTCATCATTTAATTGGCATTTAAGCTTATAAATCTCATCATCTTTATCTTTAAGGACAGACTCATACTCAGCTTTTCTTTTGGAAAGGGTTTGCTCAAGCTCAAGATTTTGATTTATTAAAGCTACTTTGCCTCTCTAATAGAGATAAATGCAGCTATGCAAGATTCAGAACATAGCTTGGCCTTAGCCTCAGAGGATACCTGGGTTACCTGTGATGAAGATGCATTGGAGCATGAAACCTCAGTAGACTCCAGGGCCATGAGAGCAAGATTCCCAAAGGATGTTCACCACCATGTTGACCATCACTAGCAAATAATTGCTCATTACCAGAAAGATCATCTGGTAAACTGCTCCAGTCAATAGCACCAGGGGTGAAGAAGCTGTGATGAGGTTGTGATTGAGATGGTTGAGGCTCAGGTAAGGCTTGAGTTGTTGTGCAATAGGAACTTGAACTTGATTTGGCTGTGGCATGTAATAGCAGGGATATGGATATGGCATTGGACTTGAGGGACAAAATATGTAGGAGATAGAGGTTGTGAGTGATGACCATAACTAGCAGGATGTTGCCCTCTTTTTGTGAACTATTGCTTGGAAAAGTCACAAAGGGTGCAGAGGAGTTAGATCCAGTTGATCTACACTCTCTTGCAAAGTGCCCAAGCCTGTGGCATTTGTGACACCTCAATTACTCTTGTCAAAACCAACTTTGGTTTTGCTAGGAGTCCTGGAAATTCCTACCAGTTCTCTTGTAGAACTTTTGAGATCTGATATTAATCAAGGCCATTTGGCTTAGAATATCCATCTCTTCTAAGTCATCATCAGCAATACCTTTCAAATCATCCATAATGAAGCACAAATTGTCACTATTACAGCCTGACTGACTATCAACACTAACAAATGCATGATCAGAACTGTTTGAAGAGAAATCTATATGCTCATCATAATGGCTTCTGATGCAGCATATTCTGACTCATGACCAACCAAGGCAGTGTTCCCTGGTACAAAGTCATCAGTGAGCTTTCCTGATGATGCCAGTTTCCTTTTCTGCTCTATCTCTCTTTCAAATGTAAGCAGTTTCCCATGGAGTTGGGTGAGAGATAGGCTATCCAGATTTACACTGGAGCGTAGGACAATGGTATATGTGTCCCATCTCTCAGGCAGTGATCTGAGGAATCTTGTTCATCTGCTATTAGTGTATTCATGTTTGACCATTTTCAGCTCAGATATCAAACATGAAAAACGCTCAAACTGTTGAGTCAGTGTCTCACCCTTCCTATGAGAGAATGTCTCATATTGTTGGGCAAGGATTTCTCTGTTGTTTGCTAAGAACTCATCTGTTCCACCAAGTTGTTCTTTCAATGCATTCCAGAGGTCATGAGCAGTTTCATGATGCATAAGCCCAGAATATATTTCATTCGGCAGTGCCATGGCTAGAATTCCATGGGCTTTAGCATCAATCTCAAACAGTTTTCGATCCTCATCTGAGTATTGTTCCTTCTTCTTCGGAACCATTTGGTTGGTTTCCGGATTTCACCATAGGCTTGTGTGGACCATGTACCACATATGTCCAACAACCTGAACTATTAACAGACAGGTGATGGAGCATTCTTCGTTGCCATATGTTATACTCAGTCCTAACCAGCATCGGAGGCTTGGTTGAGGAGCCAATATTGTGAGGGTCATTAGAAGGAGTAGTCATTCTTAGATTCCATCAAATTCAATTAATTTTTAACCGATTTAGCGCAAACACAACAAACTCAATACGAACCAAGAGGAATCTCAAAGCAAAACTGAAAGCAGCAGAAATTCAATCTCTATAACCAATTCTTGCAAATATGCTAATTGATCAAACTTAGATATCGAAATAGCAGTTTCAATGATCAATTGTTAGATCGATCAATGATTAACCTGCTCTGATACCATTTGTTAGGATCAGTGATTTAAGTTTGATTATTAGAGTAGATTGCAGCGGAATTCAACAATGAATTAGACAATTTAGCAAGAACTCAATTGATATTCAATGGAATAGTACATGGTTATAAGAGAGAGAATTCTGCAAAAGGATATTCATTCAAATGCTTTCGTGGTGGCTGAAAGTCACACGTTACAATTAGGTCACATTCCTTATATAAGATGTGACGTCTGTTGATGTCACTTGATAGTGACATCTAACAGAATTATACAGCAACTGAAACTATGCAAACTACTGAGAATGTTCTCAACAACTGATCACATCTCATAGAATGCTAAGTACAAGAACATAAAACTACTGAACTATAAACTACTAAAAGGTAAATTACAAGTACTGAAAAGGAAAACCATCACAACTACTGAAGTTAATAACTTCAGCTGTTGTGACAACTACTGATCATTCTGGTCTTCAGTCTTTGTCTTCAGTAGAAATCTTGAGATCTTGTCTTCAGACTTTGTCTTCAGACCTTGTAATCAGCTGATGTCTTCAGCTGTTGTGATCTCTTCAGCAGTTGTAGTGTTTGTGGGACTTGGAGGTTTTTCTGATAAGGCTCATTGGTTCTTTTGGTCCAACAGTTATTAGGTCATTTACAGTCCGGTTCTTGTTTCACTCGAATATCACAAATTAGGGTTCAATGTCTTCTGATTTCGGTAAGATTTCACTACAATATACCTGTATAACCGTCAACCCACGTCAGAAGATCAATAAAGATGTAAAAACAAGGTCTAGAGGAATTTCGGCAGAGTAACGGTACTTGGTGCAATTTAGGAGCGATTGAGGGTGATGAGTGGAATGCGATCGACTATGGCCCTTTAAATACTGAATCTGAGTTCAATCGGCCGACTGGCCTCATTCGCTCAGTTCATTCGGGTGACTGAGGCTCAGTCGTGCGATTGGCCCAGTCAGTCGCATTCTGTTGGCCGACTGAGTCTCAGTCGGTCGACTGACTCATTCGTGCCCTTTCATTCGCACCTTCAGTAACCGACTGAGTCTCAGTCGGTCGACTGACTCATTCGCACCCTTTCATTTGGTCGAATGGATCATTCTGATAAGCCATTCGGGTGAATGGCGCAATCTCATGTCTAGTCGTGCGAATGGGATCCATTCATATGGTTGGTCCATACTTATGATCCAGTCGTGCGAATGGGTTACACTTATGAACATTTAGCACTTAAACCTTTTTACCTGTTGAAATTAACATATGAGCATTTGATCATCTCAGACATGATCATTTTAACTTAAAAACTTTTTGATCACCTCAGACGTGACCCTTTTAAACTTTGAAAACACATGTGGCCATCTCAGACATGACCCTTTTAACTGAGTTAATCCCATACTGATTTTCATGATATAGTCCGACGAACAAACAAACTAAAATGACTAACTAACTAGAAACTTAACTAAATACAAAAATAAAACTTGTTTTTGACTTTTTGTGAGAGATAAATCCTAAGATAGACATCTACTGGATTTGGTTCCAGAATAGGCAGCTTTAATTTAGTTTGACCACACCTGGACCAATTCAATTTTGGAATCATACAGGCAAGTCAAATCATTTGGGACTTGTTATCAAAACCTTTTGATGCTTAATTCTTAGTTTTCATCCAGAGTTGTTAGCAAATTAGGAAATCACACTGGTACTATTAGATCCCACATTGATATGAACTTTCAAGAATTGCAGCCACAATGATTGTCAGTATATTTGTCCTCTTAAATCCATACACAGACTTTAGACACAAACTGGTGATAGTTTTAGGTTTAATTATTTCAACTAACAATTTTGGATCCCACACTTATATGGTAATCAACATTCCTCAGGAGCTTTTGAGCGGTCTATGGGTATTTTTACTAGAAGAGACTATTCTTAGAGCTTTCAAAGAGAAACCAATCCTCAGGTCAGTGCCATCGCACAGCAGAGAGGCGGCAAGCAACAATGAATTCTAGAATATCTAGGTTATGCTTATCCTCAGGTCAGTGCTATCGCACAACAGAGAGGCACACAACCTATCTCTTGTTAGAGCAGCTAAATTTTCTTTTGCACAGAATGCACAACAACATATGTCATTAGCTTGATAGCATTTGTCTTTCATTTTTTTCATGCTTTGCTCTATTTATGGTCATCCGCACACATTTGTGGCGTTTACATGCTCATTACCCCTTATTGGAATATTCTTGATTGTGTTAACCAGTGATAAGATGGCAGCCCACAGTCAGTTGAACAACTTAGTTTGATCTTGAGATCACCAGTCAGGTCTAATCATCTATTGTGCTGAATCTACCGACATATCATTTGTGGTCTAGCAACCTCTAGGTCTACTTTCTTTGTGTTACCTTAGTAGTTACCAGTTTTTCTATCATCTTCCCTTTTATATTGCTTAGACTACTCAAACTTATACTTTGAATTTTGCATCTTTTCTAAATTAAAATTTTAAAGTCCCTTTTGATTTGTTCCTGTGTACTATCATTTTTCAAAAGGTTTGAATCGGTATCACAGATATGATCTACCTTATATCAGCTATCCACTCCTTCTCCCTCGTTTTTTTTTAATATTACTAGCTGACCTACTCTCCCCCTAAAATTCTAAAATCATACTGGTTTTAATTATTTTAGGATTTTAACAGACAGCTAAATAATATGAATTTAATTTAAACAAAATACAATAAATAAGTCAGTATTAATTTTTACCACATCGATTAAGTTCTTTTCAAAATAGTCTCTTATGAAATGGTATTTAATACCGATGTGTTTGGTCTTTGGATGTTGTACCAGATTTTTAGTTACTGCAATTGCAACAGAGTTATCAACAAAGATAGGGGTAGAAGAAAACTTTAAACCGTAATCTCGCATTTGCTGTTGAATCCAGATGATTTGTGAACAGCAACTTGCAGCAACAATGTATTCGGCTTCACAGGTTGACAATGCAACCGAGGTCTGCTTCTTACACTGCCAGGTAACTAATCTCCTCCCAAAGAATTGACACCCTGCTGATGTAAACTTGTAGTTCATCTTGCAGCCCCCGTAATCCGAGTCACTATGCGCCGTGAGCTCAAAGTGATCATCATCAGGATACCACAACCCAAGTGTGGGTGTACCCTTCAGATAACGAAATATCCTTTTGACCCAGATCAGATGGTTAACCTTAGGCTTAGCTTGATATCTAGAACATAAACATGTAGCATACATGATATCAGGTCTTGAGGTAGTGAGATACATGAGGGATCCAATCACTCCTCGCTACATTGTGGCATCTACCAGATCTCCATTTTCGTTAGGTGCTATATCATGATTTGTAGCAAGTGGAGTCCCAGCAGCAGAAGCATTCTCCATGTCAATCCGACTGAGAATGTCTCCCACATACTTGGTCTGATGTAGAAAGATCCCATTTGGTGTCTGATCCATCTGTAACCCGAGAAAGAATTTCATCTCCCCCATAGCACTCATCTCAAACTCTTTCTTCATAACTGCTTCAAACTCTTTGCATAATTCTTCATTCTTTGAACCGAAGATTATGTCACCGACATAGATTTGTACTAGCAGTAGGTCTCCATCTTTTTCTTTGATGAACAGTGTGCAGTCAATGACTCCCCTACGAAAGCCGTGTTTCACAAGATGAGTTGAGAGTTTCTCATACCAGGCCCTTGGAGCTTGATGAAGCCCGTATAAGGCCTTGTCGAGATTGTAAACTTTGTCCCTATGATAAGGATCTTCAAATCCCTCGGGTTGACTGACATACACTGTCTTTCGAATTTCCCCATGAAGGAATGCACTCTTCACATCTAATTGATAGACTTTAATCTTCATATACGATGCATAGGCAAGGAAGATACGGATGGCTTCCATCCTTGCCACGGGTGCAAACACTTCATTGTAGTCAATCCCCTCAACTTGGCGAAATCCCTGAACACCAGTCGAGCCTTGTTCCTGATAATGACCCCTTGGTCATCCTTCTTGCATTTCAAGACCCATTTGGTGCCAATGACCTTAGCACCTTTAGGTCTATCTACCAGAGTCCATACTCCTAACTTCTTGAACTAAAGAATTTCTTCTTGCATGGAACTCACCCATGCCTCATCGTTTAGTGCATCACTGATGTATTTTGGCTCAAACTGCGAGACAAAACACCGATAAGCACCATCATGAATGTACCCTTTTCCATAACAGAGGCATAATCAGCTGAGTACAGTTGATTTCGGTTTCTACTCCTGATCTAACATCCCCAATGACATTGTCTAAGGGATGATAGACGTTTAGACGTGATCCTGGAGTAGTAGGAACAACTACCTCAGAGCCAAAATTATGAACATTTGGTTCTGCATCTGAGGTAGAAGGAGTTTGAGGTTCCGAAGTCGAAGGTGCATCACCGTTAGATGCTTGTGGACTTTCAGGAACTGGAACCTGTTCCTCCTGACTGTTCTGGTCATCTTCTTCAGCTTCATCTTCAGAGGAGGAGTCACTATCGTTGACTACTCCCCCTGATTGAGTAGATGATTCTCCCTGTGAACTCGATGATATTGAATCAAGAGATGGTGTATTCAAGATATCATACATCATTCGAGTAGCTAACTCATCATCAGAAGGAGAGATAGGGATGTTGAAGGACTTAAAGAATCCATCACAGTCGAAAAAGTAGGCGGGTCCTTTGCTAGTAGGTGGTGTGGTATATCTCTAACATCAACATTACACCACACTTCTACTAGACCCGTTGAGTTGTTGTAAAATCTCTTGTTCGGTATGTTGTATCCTAGGAAGATTCCTTCATCAGCCTTCTCGCTGAATTTACCTTCTTCAGTCTTCTTCAGAAGTGTACACGGCGCGCCAAATGGTTCGAGATACTCCAGATTCGGTTTACGTCGTTGTAGTAGCTCGTAACATGTCTTTTCGTGGCGCTTGACTATCAGAACTCGATTCAGTGTATAACATGCATTAGCCACTGCCTCATTCCAGAATTGGATAGGCAGTTTCGAGTCTGCCAGCATTGTCTGTGCTATCTCTATTAAGCTTCTGTTCTTTCTCTTAGCAACACCATTCATCTGAGGCGTGTAGGTAGAAGTGAATTGATGCACAATTCCCTTTTCCTTGCAGTAAGCCTCCATCCACTAATTCTTGAATTCAGTCCCGTTGTCTGAGCGTACTTGTCTCACCTTTAGCTTGTAGAGAGATTCCAGTGTGGTTACTAACTCCTTGAATGACTCAAATGTTTCTGATATGGACTTCAGAAACATTACCTAAGAGAATCTTGTGTAGTCATCATTAACCACAAAATAGTACAAGTCGCCTGCAATTCTCTTTGTATAGACTGGACCAAACAGATCCATGTGAAGAAGTTCAAGAGAAAGCTCGATAGAATGAACTTTCTTTTCCTTATGAGTCTTCTTCGTCTGTTTGCCTTTCTTGCATGCTACACAGAAATCAGGAAGTTGGAAATTTTTGACGTTAACACCTCGCACTAGATCCTTCTGAATCAAGTGATTCATCTTCCATTGATTTATGTGTCCCATTCTCCTATGCCAGGAAATGGAGTCCTTCTCAGTAGCTTTTGATAGGAAGCACTGAACTTCATGATCCGTTGTAGAAGCCGTTGAGAGATCCAAAACATAAAGGTCTTTATATCTTGAACCTATCATCAGAACTTGGTCCTCCAGAATCACATAGTCTTTCTTTAGGACGTAACATTTCTTGTTGTCAATATGACTTTAAACCCTTTATCACAGATTTGGGAAACAGAAAGTAAGTTGTTTTGAAGTTGTTGAACGTAGTTCACCTTATCAAACTTAACTTTCTGATTTCCAACTTCTCCCTGAGCTGTGATATAGCCTCCCTTGTTTCCAGCAAACGAAACATGCCCTCCTTTTATTTGCTTGACATTTGATAAAAGAGCCCTGTTTCCTGTCATGTGCCTGGATGCTCCGCTGTCTACAATCCACGTGTTGGTTTCAGCACTGTAGCGAACACCCTGCACATACAATGTAAAACATTAGTTTAGGTTAGGAACCCAAGCCTTTACTGGCTTGAGTTTTCCAGAGGCATCACACATCATGAATTCAACCCATTGACCCTTAGAGGGTGATGGTAGCTTAGGTTCCTTCTTGTCATCATTATCAGACACAAAGGATGACTTCTCTTTCCATAAGCTAGATTTGTGCAATGCCTGTTTGTGATAAACAGTCGACTGGCTAATGGGTTGAACGTTAGGTTCACTAGTTCTTCTAGGTGGAGTTAAAGAACTCCTCTTAGAAGACCTAGGTTTTGAATCCTGAAGTTCAATCTTCTTCCTAGGTGTCTGATAGTAAGGACAAAAGGAAGCAATGTGTCCACACTCTCCACAGTTGTGGCACGACCTGCTATCAACTTTATGATTAAACTTTCTTTGTGGAGATGTGTGTGACACCCTAGTAACATCACTTAGTTTGGGTTTTGACTCTGTTTCTTTTGATGTTTTCTTCTGTTTAACAAAATCAATTGTTTTAAAATTTTTAACATCTTTTTCCTTTTGGTTAACTAGTTTTTGACATGAAGCTTGTGAGAGATTAACATTAGCAGTCCTTTTAGATTCAGATTTGACTTTGTTTGACTTGGACTTTATATTAACCTTTTCAAATTCTTTTTCCAGATTAACACAAGGCATTTTACCCTTTGCCTTTGAAGTGGCCTCCTTTTGTTTTGTTCCAGATTCAATTGATGAACATGAGGAATCTGGATCACTAACAAGAGGAGTAGACGCCACATGATCCTTGATGGGGTTGTTATTTATTGGTCTACTCTTAGTGTTCATCAAGGTCTCAGGTGGTGTGGAACCACTTTATAACCCAAACCCTCCCCGTTGTTACGCTCTCTCACTAAGTGTTGGACAATATGAGATGAACTTGTCCAACTGTGCAGTTTTTGCTTTAAAGAGTTAACTTCTACTTCTAAGACTGCTTTTGTTTCTTAGTGTCTTCTAGGGAGTTAAGATAGTACCTAATGTCATTTGCTTGGTTAAATGCTACTACTTCAGTTTCCCTAAGCTGTTTATTCAACAGGTCTACCTTTTCTTTGTAACTATGCTCATTTTGTTTTAGAACTCTATTTGCCTCAGTGCACAGTTTCAAATCCTTTACTAGGCTATCATTATGATCTAGCAACCTAGCAAATTTCTAATCTATGCTTTCTCTAAATTTATCACAGTCAGAACAAGCATGATTTTTGAAAAGTTGGTCAGTAGAACTTACCTGAGGAGGTTCTGATGAGGTAGTCATCAGTGCAGCATCAGATGTCTCTTGTTCTGGTGATTCTTTCTTTGTTCTAGACGTTCCTTCTTCAGGCTTGTAGCTGACCTCTGTTACAGTTTCTTCACTATGTGACATCTCTATCTCAACTGCTATATCTCTTTCACTTTCGAAATCATCATCTAAGTCATCCACGCTCGCAATATTGGATTCTCCCGGAGATACAAACCTAATCCAGTCCTTGCCTTCATCATCATAGGCGGTCAAAGCTTTTGGATCCTTTCCTGATGATGTAGAACTACTAGCTTGCTTGTCTTGATGAGTCAAGGACAAGAATGGATTCCCGTTTCCAGTCTTCTTTGGCTTCACACATTCTCTTTTGAAGTGCCCCTTTTCTCCATAGTTGAAGCAGGTCACCTTGCTCTTGTCGAAACCGAAAGTAGTGTCCTTAGTAGCAACCAAGTTTTGTCCGGTCTTCTTCACGAACTTCTTTGCTCTCCGGACAGCACTTGCTAAGGCCCATATAATATCCATCCTTTCTAGTTCATTCTCATCAACCTGCTCGTAGTCTCATCTGTCAGATGGCAGTTTCCAATTTTTCCAGCAATGAGTCCATCATAGGAATGGACCACTGCTACCAAGAGATCCATGTGCTCTCGAGCTACTTCTACTGTCACGTTTCCAAGATTCTCAGTCTTCAGTCTGGTAGCATTTGTTTCGGATCTGATATATTGGGTACTAGAAGACCCTGACGTTTCTGATCCTGAAGGAGAGACTTGTGAAGGACCAGATGAGCTTGACACAAAAGCAGTCTGAAGAGGTGCTCCAGACGTCTTAACTTGAGAAGTGGCATTGTACAAAGCTGGATTCTGAGTGTACGAAGACTTCTGAGCTCGATACTTCATCCTTAGTGCTTCTTCTCGCAGCTTTAGTATGAAATCATTGATGTCCAACTTTGATAGCAATCCCTTCTGTCTCAGATTTGACACAAAAGAAGCCCAACTTTCTGGCAACCCGTCAGCAAAATTTGACACTTTATCTTCTATGGTAGTTGTGACACCATGTGTGTGCAGCTCGCTCATCAAATGGTAGAATCTATCAATGACATCGTCTAAACTCTCTTTTCCCATCGATGAAAAGTTGTCAAACTCTTTCTTCAGTTCCTTATATTTAATTGCCTTCAACGAAGCATTCCCGTCATATCTTTTTTTCACCTCATCCCATAACTTCTTGGCTTGTTTATTCTCTGAGAATTGGTGAAAAATGTCCTTAGGGATAGACTGTGTTAGCAATGCATATACTCTCTTTTCAGCATTGTATTTAACTTTCTGTGCATCAGTCATTCCTCCTAGAGTAAGTTTCACCCCATCTGCTCCCACCGGCGTACTATACCCAATCTCGATAGCTTCCCACGAATTTGGATCCACTCCATTGAGGTAGATCTCAAAACGTTGTTTCCAGTGGGGAAACTCATCTAACATTAAGAGTTTTGGTGGTTTAATATGATTCCCCACCTCACTCTCAAGCAACAGTAGGTTCTGGATCCTTGAGTCCTTGCCGACAGTAAACGCTGACATCTGATCTTCCATCTCGATTAACTTTTAAGTGTACTAAACAAACTGTCAAACTGGTGCGACTGGGTGATGCGAATGGGCTATCCGTGCGAATGAACTATGCGATTGGTTTAATCGTGCGGCTGAACTAAGCGATTTGTTCAGTCGTGCGAATGAAGCTGATGCGTATGAATACTGTGAACGGATGGTTCAGTCGTACGAATGGAGATGCGACTCAGTCCAATAGTGCGTCTGGTGTATGCGAATGAAGTCCAGTCGTGCGAATGGCTCACTCGTGCGACTGAAGCTGCTGTTTTGCGAAAATTTCTAGGTTAAACTTGTTTTAGCCGTAAAAATTCGAAATTTCGCAAACCCTAATCGCCTAAGACCGTAGAAATCGAAACTTGATGAGCAGGGAACGTCAAGACAACTTTTGACACAAAAGATTGCGTTTTTTAGTGTAAAAACACAAACTTTTTATCAATCTTGATTGAATCACACGTAATCAAGAGCCAATGCTCTGATACCACTTGTTAGGACCTGGTATTTGAACGAAATACCGAATGATTAACGTGTAAACCAAACCAAATAGTGCGGAATCCTATTTGATTGGCGATCCAATCAGTGAGAACGCACGTAGAATCAATAAGTATTGAATCAAACATTAAGAATCGATTAGGAGTCGATCGACGACGTTCTTTGAACTTGGAGTATCAACTTGGAGGCTTCTGGACGGCTAGGGTACGTCTAGAGTCAAAATAGAATGAATGCTCATGTTTTTCCACGAATTGGGTTGTATTTATAGGTTAGTATTGTTCATTCGTGCGACTGAACCGGTTCAGTCGTGCGATTGAACCATGCGGTTGATTCATCCGCACGACTGAGTGTTCAGTCGTGCGACTGAGCCAATCTTATGTTACAATCATACGACTGATCCAGTCTCCTGGTTCAGTCGTGCAACTGAGTCATTCGTATGAAGTTATTCATGCGTATGGTCCATTCGCATGGGCCATTCGCATGAGAACTTCATTTTGTTAAGTTTGAATGTATTAATTAATATAACATTATGTGTAACAATTCAAACAACCACAAACCTAATTAACCAATTCAGCATCGACTCATTAATGAAATATTAAACATTATAAATAACAAACAACCAATATCATTCATTAATCATTTCAAACATTACATCAGAATCAGACAAACATGATCTATTACATTCATATCATGATCTAGGGACATACATGTATCAACAAGAAACAATTAAGAAACAAAAAGATGACCCCAGAAGCCTAGCAACAATTGCTGAATTTCTAGAAGAGCATGAGTAGGCTGAAGCTCAATTGAAGAAATTAGCTGGTGCACTTGATTTAGAAGAAGGTGAGATTGCTGGTGGATATGATGCTGAAAAGGATGTTCATATGGACAGTCCCATGAAAACATAACACGCAGTGGAAGAAATGGTGTCCAAAGCCCAAGCTGATGACTTGATGATCAAAGCTATGTTTCTGAGCAATCAAGGATATGATCCAGATGAAGTATTTGGAATGACATATGAGGAATGAAAGAAGAAGAAGATAAAGTGAAAAGGCTGCTTGAAACAAACATTGAACAGAATATGAAAAAGCAATCACCAAGGATGCTCCAATGCATAAAGAATCTTCTATGAAGAAATCAACCGGGTATGAAAGACCATTGCCAAGAAGGGCTCCCCTACACAAGCTGTCTTCAATGAAGAAATCATCCCCAGCTCATGAACCATTATTTTCTGATCCTTATAATATGTCTGATAAAGAAATGAAGGACTATCTCTCAAGTCAGGGGTTCATAAGAAGAAGGATTGGAAACATGAAGACCAACTCATTAAGGGCTACAACTCTTCAATTGATTAATAAGAAGAAAGAAAAACTTAAGAAGCTGGAAGAAGAATTATCAAGAACTAAGCCAAGAAATAGAGTATCAGCTGAAGACATGATGCTGAACCAGAAAGACCAAGAACTACTTGCTCCTGTACTACACAAGTACCCTGAATGGTTTGCAGAACCATCTCAGTTGAAATTGCAAGAAGGATTGACCACTGCAGAACTGATCAGAGGGGTGTCTACTCCCAAGGGTAAAGTTGATCAAAAGATAATAGCTTGGAAGTACGGCAGTACATGGAATATGTTCATGGTGAAAAGGATCTCAAGGCTAGTACAATTCTTTATAGAGTACTCAACTCTTGTAAATGCCCTGGAGATTCATGATTTGAAGGAACTAGCTCAACTTGAACTGATCAATCATGCAGCTATGTTCAGGGGATATGAATTTGAGAACATACTTAAGATGTTCAGAAGAACAAACAACTTCAATTCATTAAGACCAATATGCATGAGAAAAGATAAAACATTTGTCAATCCCCTTGAGAAGAAGAAAAAGATGCAAGCAGAAGAAATTGTATTCCCTGAGTTGAAGTTGAAGCCTACAGAATCATTAAAAAGGAAAATGGTGTCTGGTATTCATTCCTCCACACCCATCTCAAATGTGTACTATGATGAGAAAACTTATGAGATGGTAATTGAAAGGAAGTGGGGAGGAAAGGAGGGAGCTAAAATTAGATTATTGAGTGGATATGAGGATTGATTGCTTGATGAATCATATATCCATTACATATACCCCAGACATTTCAGGGAATTGAATAATAAACTAGGAGAGTTGGATATGCACTTCTTTCTAAAGTGCATCAAGCTGTTAAAGCTGGCATATGATCAGATAAAAGCCAAAGGAGAGAAAAGAAAGAATAAGAAGACACCATTGCAGCTTGGCAACATTGTAAAACTTGAGGTTGATGTGGAGAGAGCTTACTTATACATAGAGATGGACTTTCTACAATTTCTATATGAGAGCCTATTTCACTAAAGAAGCTGCCAATAGAAGCCATCCACAACATGAGCAAGATGAAGATTCATGTGCTAAGCAGAGAAAGGATGTCAGAAGCAATAGATTTTGTGAATATGATCAAAGCAATACTGGATCCTACTAAAGCTGCATTCATCTTACCCCCAGAAGACCCAGTAGAATCTTCACAACATCAATCACCTCCCAAACATTAAGGAAAACTTGGCTGTATAATCCTTATGGGGAGTATTGTTGGACCCTTAAAAGGATCATACATGCCAACTCAATGGGTGATTTGATGATTGTTCTGCTGAAATCCCTTATGTCCAAGAAGAAATGCGGATGAAGAATCTGCTAAGAAGAATAAAGTATTGTCTCCCGCATTAGTCAAATGCGGAAGGCATAAAACAAATATGGATAAGTATTTGTTCTTCCGCATTGACTAATGCGGAAGACAAAGTAAATACAGACAAGACTTTGCTCATTCGCATTGACAAATATGGATGACCGAACAAATGCACACAAGTATTTTTTCATCGCATTAACCAATACGGATGACCAACATACTAATGCGGTTGATCAAGTGAAGAAATGATGATCAAGTTAACTCATCCGCATTTGTCAATGCGGATGAACAAACAAAGATACGAATGAAGACTTAGACTAGTTCTGATGTAATAGGTCAAGGGTAGTTTAGTCATTTTGTAATAGGCATCTTGTCTGCCTATAAATAGAGTAGATACCTCGTACATGAGGGGACGGCTGATAGATAGAGACCTTTTGTTGTAATTATTCTCTGTAATTTATCAACTTTCATATATCAATACAAAAGCATTTATGAGTATTTTTCTTGCGTTGAATGTTCTTTGATTGTTTGTTTCCGCCACTCAATCATTGACTTGGTTACCATATTCGATTCACAGTAAGAATATCACTCTTACTCAACCCCAGTCACTCATGACCACTATATGGGTGCATGAGGTTTCAAACGTATGAGGACACTTAGGCATATTTTCATACTAAGCGCATTAACCCTATGTAGGAGCATGAGTTGCCTATTTCCCACATAGACATCATTATTCAGTCTCCAATCCTTCCCAAACTTATTCTAAGCTTAAATAATGTATTCTAAGCCTTAGAAACATATCATGACAACATGAAACATATACATAGCCCAAAATCAATCCCCACCCGAAACATACACACATACATACATACATACATACAGGTATAAACCCAACTTTGATAAAAACATTCATACATGCATTTCCAGCCCCAAAGCAGTTTAAAACAAGTAAAAAGGGGGTTCTAGAACTCACCTTTGCAGCCTCTTAGGTGTGACTTCTTTCAAACCCGTTTGCAATTGAGTTCAAACGCCTAGAAACCCACCAAAAACATACCCGAACACATACAAACACACATAAGCATACAACCGAGGACAAAAGTAGTTAAGAACATCATAAACACATGAATTCTTACCTTGAATTCACACTTTACTTTTCTATTCTTCGTTAAAACCCGAGAGCTTTCTTCCCTTGCCTTCTCCCTCTAGAAATATCTGAGATATGTGTGAGTGTGTAGACATCATGGGCGGCCATGCCTTCCTTTTACACCCACTTTTCAAACATTTTGTCCATTTTACACACTTAACCCTTCAACTTTGGTTAAATAGCTTTTCTTTCTTCTTCTTCACTTTAAAGTTTTGTTTGAGCCTTCTAAAAATAACCGGTGTTATACTTCGATCATCTGAGACAACGAGCTTCCATTCGTTTCTGACCTTATTTTTCATACAAGACCGAATGTTATGTGTCCACTATTCAAACTAATGCCCCTATTGTGTTGTTGTTAGAAAAATATTTATGTTGTTTACATTAGGAATAACATTATGTTGATAATAACAAGCCTTAGCTCATATGATATTATGAACTGAGTGGATAATGACTGCTTAAACAGTTTATGTTGCTTGTAAGGTGCCATGGTTGTGATGACACAACAACATTGTCGATTGCTTTGGCACGACTGTCATTAATGCCTAGCAGCCGTAATTGCCAACCTGTTCTAAGCCTTGTCATGACTGTAATCACAATGTGAACATTCTTCAAAGTCTCACGAACAAAAAAGAGACCGATCTATCCTAGTTTTAATAAAAGAGTAACTAAAATCTCTCCTATTAAAAATGATATTAATTATTATTAATGTTATTTAATTCTATTTTAGATTAATATAGGTTTTTAATAATTTAAAAAATAGATTATTTTGTCAATTTTATTTCTAAAGAAATAATTTTTTATAAAAGAAGAAAATTTTCTAAAAATGAAACTTTTTAAAAATATAAAATATTTAAAATGGTATTTTCATAATGTAAAACTTTTGTAAATAAAGCATAATTTAATATAAGAGTAAAATAAGAAATTTTTTATAAATGATACATATAAAAATATTTGTTTTCAAACTAAAGTTTTATTCTATTTATAATAAGAAGAATTTAGTAATATCTTATCTTAAAATATTATTTTTAATTAAATATAAAAATTTATTTTATTAAAAATATTTTTATTCAACTCATATAATGCATGGGATTACTAAAACTAGTACTAAATATATAATGTGGGCCAACTAGTGGTAAGCTATGTTTGGGGTGAATAATTGTGTTAAATTGCACTGGTTTGACTCTCGGTAAATTCTCATTTCCCTCTAGTCTAGTTTTCGACTTTCTACGTGTACTCTTTGTTTTTTCCCCTTTATGGCGACTTGATGATATGAGGAAACAATTTATTAGCCTCCTAAACTTACTATATGTGATGACACAATTATTTTAATGTTTTTAGCAAATTAAAAAAGTGAGGTATATTTTAAACTGATAAATATTTTTTATTTTAATTTAATTTGTCTTGAAAACCTAATATATAGGTCTAAGTAACATGATCTAACATCTCGGTTTTAATAAAAATCCGAGTGTGAATAAAAGAAAAAGGGATGGTTTTAAAGCTCGAAGGAAAGAAGAAACCGAAGATGGGCAAGTGAAAGTTGACACCCTAAAATCCTTCTATAAAAGAAAACGTAGCCAGCCCATGCATGTTCTTTGCGATTTTTGAAGGCTAGAGAGAGAGAGCTGTATTTCTAGAGAAAGAAAGTTGATGATTTGAAGCAAATGTATCAACTTTATGTATAAAATGATAGATTTGAGCTAGATATATGTTATTTGGGTATTTTATTATCATTTTGATCAATAATGTTGACACCTTTACATGTGTTATGTGTAGATCTCGATTAATCATTATTAGGTTGTTAACACCTTTACATGTGTTATGTGTAGATCTCGATTAATCACTATTGGGTTAGGATTTTACCGTGTTCTACAAGCTAAGATGAGTTCTAGATCCCCACTTTTATGTGCTTTTAAATACTTCAAGGCTAGTATGCATACTATGAATGTTTAGTTAAAGATTTCAAGATTTAAAGTATGAAAGTTAATATTGTATGTGTTTTACGAAAGTTGGTATGATGAACAATGGGTTTGCATAAACCCTAATTGAATGCATGGTAATAAAATGGTAAAGTGTACAGGCAAATGCGAATGATATATCAACAACCGCATTTGCACCATTGTAAGTCGTATTTGTTCTTTATTTACTAAGTAAACAAATATGAATGAGTATGTTTACTGATCCGCATTTGATCCACAAATATGATGAATAATGTTGCCCGTATTTAAGGTAATAATCATATGTCCTCAAAAAGTTCCCCAAGTATAACAAAGGCATATGAATATGTAGTTCACCCATATTTGTCTCAATTGCCTGTACTTCCCCCGAAAAGTTTCTAAGTGTAACTAGTATGCATGAACACATAGTTCACACCCATTAGTTGATTGTTTAGCCATATGTGTTGGATTGTTGCCTAAATTTATTCCTGTCTGCAATGACAACTTCTCATGCCCAAGTAACCACATATGATGAACAAATACATCATGCGCATTGGTTGTTACTATTTGCCGCATTGATCAATAGTTACGATTATCTGCATTTCCTTGTTTACCCGTATTAACCCTAGCCACCCGTATTTCCCTTCATACCGTTACCCATATTTTTCCTACCCCATCAGTATTGATGTAGTTTGTATGTATTGACTTGTACTTGGTATAGCTAGATGAAAGATGTTAAAGTAATGTAGGTGTATAGTGTTGATGAACTAGCCTTTACAGTATAGAACTTTAGATACATGTTATCTAAGGAAAGCTAATGATGATATGTTATGTATGACAGATATAATATATATAACCACGGTCGTGGTAAAGTATAATGATTTATTACTATTATGATAAAGTTATAAAGAAAGATTATAGTAACTAAATAAAGTAAATGGTCCTAATACACAAGAAGTCTTGCATGCCCTGATAGGAGTTTGAATTCACTACATTCTCACCCAATAAAGGAGATTTTCCTTGTGCATTTTCACCTGATAAAGGAGATGTTCCTTGTGCATTCTCACCGGATAAAGAATACTTACCTTGTACATTCTAACCCAATGAAGGAGTCTTGTGCTATGCATTCTGTTTGCCCAGGTTGAACACTTAAATCAAATAATATGAAGATTTCTTGATCAAAATAAGATGACCCAATTAAAACCCCCTTTGTTCTATGTGGATTGCAATAATATTGTTTACAAGTAATCCCTTAATCTATTAGTCATGCAACCATTAACCAATCCTAATTACAATTAGGCTGTTTATAGCCTAGACTAACTTTCACTAATTACACTTAACCAACTAGACTAAAACAAGATAAAATATATTTTGTTCACACAAAATATATTTATTACAATAAAGTCTTAAGACACAATATATCTTAAATATCTTCACTCGATTCTTCGTCTCGAACTTGTTGTTTGACTTTTCTATTGATCTTGACTAAGACGTTGACTTTTGTTGACTTTGACTATGTTGATAATATAGACTATCTTGTATATATCCAAAATACTTCCACTTAGTTTATCATTATCAACACCTTCAAACAAACTCAGTATCAACAGGTCAACCATAGAAAGATCATTGATATTGAAGCTTTCTGAATCTGATTAGAAAGATTATTCATCTCATAAGCTCATAAGCTTGCCCTATTTATATGGTCCGCCTTGATCAACTCTCAATTCGAGAGTGCATCAAGAGTAGGAGAAGAATTCCTAGCTTGGTATCTTCTACAGACTTGAGGAACAGGTTCTCTGATCAGGTATATTGCTCAACTAATGATCGATCATCACTTACAGTAAAAATGTAAACAATAATCACAAACACAGCTCAACATTTCTAATTAGATCATTTTATTTTAACAAAATAAACCCGTGTTTATCTATGTGTGTAAACAAGCAAACCTGTGTTCGTTTGAGTGTAATTTCCTTGAAATGCATGAAAAATGATAACATTGTAACAACATAATATGGAAGACCTAAAAGAATTTAGAAATGAAAATTTATTATATTTTTTATTTTTATTTTTTTATTAATTTTTTATTTTTTATTTGATAACCGAGAACTGAATCGATCATGAGATCACATCCTCAGATATACTTTTCCACAAAGATGAATTTAAACATCGAAAAACAATAAGATCATACTAATAACTGAATCTAATCACAATCTTTGAGTGATTTTGAAAATCTCAAATAGATCAATAACAATTATTGATATGATTGTCCATTTAAACTTATATCCTATCTTTGTCAACAAGCTGCAGATGATTCATTAAGATTTGATTAAATACTTTAGAATGCTAGGACCCCATAATCATTTGACAAAAATCCTCACCCAACCTCAGAATTTCTTGAATTTTGTTACGATCTTTATGGAACAAGGCTTGTGTATTAGTGTGCAAGTGATTATCATCAAAAATTGCATTATGTGATGAATTCATCGTTAGATGATTTGACACAACTTAGACCAAAATGGTGAGAGCTCCAGGTCAGTATTGACAGACAATAGAGGAGATGGCCATTTAGCATGTGCCGATGAGAGCTCCAGGTCAGTACTTCCGTACAGCACAGGAGGTTAGCACAAACACAAGACACATAAATACGCCAAACATGGCTCAAAAGATATGGTTTATATGATTTGCATTAGGGTGGGTGAAAGATCAATTCTCAATCCAATTTTTGTTGGGACTTATTTTTTATGTAGGCCAAAATGATTTTATAAATGCAGACATCCTTAAGCATAGATTGTAATTTAAATCATTATGCTACTGTTTACTTTATTCTTTAGGCCAAGCCTACCAAACGTATCATTAAATAATCTGTTTGTTTGTTTAATTTTATTTGCAATTGAAAACTAGATGTGAATGGAATAATAGCAATAGTTACTTATCATTTCTCATTTTAAAATGCAAGTCACGTAAGATTAAGTATTTCAAGATGATATACAATCATTTCCCAGTCATCTCGAATCAAGTTCCCAATTCTTTTTTTATTTTATTTTTTTATTGAATTTTATTATACTCTCCTCCTAAAATTTTATTTTTACAAACCTGTTTTTGTTTTCTTTATATTACTATTATATTATTATTATTTTATAAAACTATACAAAATAAATTTACCAAAAAAGATCTTCCAAACTACACTGATATAAAGAAAATAAATGAATTATTTAGAAATATGCAATGAGTGTGAAATGAGAACTATAATTGTGCAGATAGAAATTCAGATTGTGGATAAAATACCATGACCTTAACTTGTTTCTTCTTATTAAATTTGAATTAGAAACAATCTTTGTTAGTGAACTGAATTACTTACAGGTCTCCTAAATTGTTCCTGCACTCATAAACAAATTAGTTTGAAAGGGGAACCCCAACCATCTTCCTTTATCATCGGTATAAGTAACTTGCTTCATCACACAATCTGTTGAAATATCAAGGATTTCTATATCCTTCTTTTTAATTTGGCAAATTTCTTTCAGTTTAATCAATTTTGATTTGAAGAAATTAAATTTGGAAATCATGTTTTGTTTAAAACCAAAGGTAAAAGAATTTGGGTTTAAAACCTTGGTCATGTTCATCTTTGAATCATGTGAAATCGGCTTTACTTGAAAGGTTTGGATGAAGTGTTTTTCATCTAACTATTCAAAGATATGTGCTTTTTACCTTTTGAATCAGATAAGCAACCCATGTCGCCTTTACTGTCTGGAACTTGCTGTGTAGACTGACATCTGGAGAAGCAATTTGTTTCGCCTTTACCATATGTAGCAAGTCTTTGAGAGCACTTCTTTACCACATGACCTTCTTTTCCACACTCAAAACAAGCCTTGAAAGGTATTTGATGCATGATTGACCCGTGTGAAGTATTTAGAACTAGAGATTGCTTTGAGGTTGTTGTAGATTCTTGCTTGTTTTGGAAGTTGTTTTGTTGAACAGTGGATGAGATCTTCACTGGTCTTGTGTTAGATTGTTGAGTGTTGTATGGATGACTAGCTTGTTATGCAGTTATAGAAGAGATCGGTATTAGTCTGGATTTAGTTTTTGGAAACTTTTGAGACTTGAAAATTTCAAGTGATTTCTTGATCTTTGAAAAACGAACACCGTCCTCTGTATTTGATTCATCATCTGAGCTTGTCTAGTCTCGTATACATAGTGTTGGATCAAGAAAGGCTACATGTGTTTGTGTGTGTGTTCATGTGTGTGTGTGTTTTGTGGTTTTCTTGGTGTTTGGACTCATTTGCATCTGGGGTAGAATGAGAGATACACCCAAAGTTGCACCAGGTGAGTTTCTAGACCCTGGTTTTACTTGTTTTAAACTCTCTTTGGGGCTGAAAATGTATTTAAACGATTTTACAATGTTTATGTATGTATACCCGTATGTATTATGCATGCTTTATGATGTTCTTTAGATGCTTATAGGTTGTTTATGTTTAGAATAGCCTTGGTAGGCTTAGAAGAACTAGGCTTGATGTTTGGGTTCGAATATATCCTAGAAACATGTTGAGCAAAAGGTTTAGTGCCTAAATAATGCTCATGCGCCTAAAAATGCCTTAGAAATGTTAAGTGTAATTCATGCGCCTGAACAATGTTCCATGCACCTAGAATTTGTAATCGGACAACTAAGTGTTGGCCATGCACCCAAGGGTGGGCCATGCGTCTAAACAGTGTTCCCATGCGCCCAAACGGCCAACTGCCTAAGTATGCCCAACCGCCCAAACCCCATGTGCCTAAGTGTCCATGCGTCTGAGTGGACCATACACCTGAATAGTATCCATGCGCCTGAATAGTTCATGTGCCTAAGTGTTAAAGCAGTTAAATGTTGGCTGATGCGCCTGCATAGTGATGAAACGCCCAAACAGGGCTCATGCGCCCAAATAGTGTTGGTGCGCCTAAATACTTAGAAATTGTACAAAATTTTTGGGAGTTTGTGCTTTTAGGGTTTTGACCGAGGTTTGACTAGGGCCAATTAATGATTGTCCATGCATGATTATGATTGTTTTTATTGTTGGTTGCATATTATTATCATTACTATTAGTGTGTGACTTTACGTGGTGTGTTTGTTATCGTAATGTAAAGTATTACTAATAATAATAAAGAGAAAGAGCAATGAAGAAGTGAAGTGGAACGTAAATTAAAATGTTAACAAGTCTTGCAAGCTTATAGGAGGTGCACGGCCATGTCGTCGTTAGCTCAACTGTGATACGGGTTAGCTACCCTATGTTGCACACAAGGCCAGTCAATTGAGATTGGCGGACCTTTGTAGCGTACCCTAGGTGATTGGGACAACCTTGTATACAGTATTTAGAGCCCCTTGAGGGAACAGAGGGCCCAGCACCATTTCCCCCGCCCTTATAGTTTAGGGTATTGCTCATTGGTCCACATGGATAGTGAAAGATAAATATAAAAGAGTACAGAATAAACAAGGCATACAGTAAAGAGAAGAAGCATTATCTGATTGTATAGTTAATGCGTGCTCACCTATAAAGAGATGAAGTTTCATAGAAAAAGTATTTTCATATGTATACCTTACAGAAAGTATTTTATATTTTTAAAACTAGAACTCACTCAGCAACACTGACTTTAGGTAAATATTGCTGAGGAAGGCACGAGGGAGAAGCTACTTGTCAGGAAAGACTAACATCCACTCATACTTATTATTGATGTTGTTTTGTAATGCAATTAAACAATTCTTTTGTATTCGGTTAAACATTAGTGTATTGCTCAACAACAGTGTTTTTAATAAAATGAATGGCTTTTGTTAAAATAATTCCGCTGCTTAAGCTTGTAAGTTTATAGAGTTGAATGTATTTAATGCTGTGAATGACCAACTATGAGGTCTCCGGGAACGGGGCCTTACAAGTTGGTATCAAAGCCAAAGTTTAAGAGAATTGGGTTAAATAAATTTTAAAAACCTAAACTTAAACTAAAAATGGGACAATTGGAGGGATTTCAGCCCGAGTAGCTATGTGCCATCAGGTATGTCTTTTCTTAATATCATCGGCATTACGTGCACATGCTATTTGATTTATGTGCTCTTAGTAGATTTAGATACTGATTAAGTCAGGATAGGAAATGCTTGGGGTATGAAGAGTAAAATAAGTGGCTAATCACAACTGGCCACTATAATTAGGGACTTACTATACTTGACATAAACTGAGTTATTACCTTGAATGACCGCGTTGGTGTTTGAATCTTATAGCGTGTTAGAGGATGGCTGGTCAGAAATCTTCCAAGATTCCTAGAGGCAGAGGCCGCCCATGTGTGACTAGGAGTAGTGCTAAGGCTCCTGAGACGACCCATGAGAATCCTGAGGTTCATGGCCGGAGCGAAGAGAATGAGAATGCTAGCTTGAATGCCTCAGCTAGGGAGGCGATTGCTGATGAAGTACACCAGGTCATGCCGACAGTCTTACTGTCTGTGGTGACTAAAGTCATCAGGGCTGTGAGAAGCGAGGAGAGGAAGGAGAATGACACTAGAAAGGGATCAATGGGCAAGGGAAGCAGAAGGGAGGAGGAGCAACCAGAGCCTAAGAGTGTGTGTCCGATGTGGAGGAGGATGATGTAGTGGGGGTAGCGACCGGAGGGTGCAGCTATGGGGCGTTCCAAAGGTGTAAGCCCCCGACTTTCGATGGCAATGCAATGCTGTTGCCGCTCACCACTGGGTGAGAGAGATGGAGGCAGCCTTGGAGATCAGCGAGTGCCGCGAGGACCAAAAGGTGAAGTTCGCGACTCACTCTTTCGTTGATTCAGCGTTGTGTTGGTGGGACAATATTGTCCAAGCTGAGGGTACCAGGGCAATCGGAAGGATGAGGTGGAGTGAACTGAAGAAGTTGGTGGTCGAGGAATTCTGTCCTCACAGGGAACTCGATAAAATTGAGAGGAAGTTCTTGCAACTTGAAGCGGGAACCATGACCACCAGCAGTACACCACTAAATTCAACAAGATGGCAAGGCTGGTGCCGGATCAGGTGATGCCGGTGTCAAGAAAGATCAAGAGGTACATCCAGGGACTATCGGCTGACATTCGTAGACACCTGATTATTGCTCAGCCAGGTACCTTCCGATCGGTGGTGGATTTGGCGGGTAGATTGTATGATGAGCGAGAGGAAACTATGGTGGAGGTGAAGAAGATGAGTGGGGATGGTAAGAACTGGAATGGGAAGATGTTTGGACGTGGTGGTTTCACTCCAAACAACAAGAAGAGGAAGGTGGACGACCGTGGAGTGTCGTCAAGATCAGAGCTGAAAAAGTGTGGTAGATGTGAAAGGGAGCATACCGGTGAGTGCAGGATGGGAATGAATATATGCTTCAGATGTGGCAAGCCTGGCCACATCGCTAGAGACTGTAGGGTGCTGAATTGCTATAACTGTGGCGGGGAGGGCCACGCGACCAAAGACTATAAGAAGCCGAGGGCGGAGAGCTCTGGGCGAAGAAGAAGCTGGAGGAAGGAGGGCAGAAGGCAAGTGCTAGAGCTTACACCATGACCCGGGTGGAAGCCAGAGCTGATCTCGATGTCGTGTCAGGTATGTTTCTAGTAAATGAAACTCGTCCTCTGTATTGTTTGATTCTGGTGCTAGTAGGAGTTTTATTTCCACTACTTTCTATGCTAAGTTGCCTATTAGTAGTAGAAATGGTAGTGAACCATTCGATGTAGAAACTGCTATTGGCAAGTGAACTAGAATCACTGATGTGATAGAGGACTGTGCTATAGAACTAGACGGTCATAGGTTTGCTGCTAGATTACACGTGATGCCCCTAGGTGGATTTGATATAGTACTAGGGATGGACTAGTTAGCAACCTATGAAGCAAACATCGTATGTCGCAAGAAGATGATTCGATTAGTTGCGCCTGATGGGAGTTTGGTTACGATTTATGGAGATCGCGTTACTACGATCCTGAAGGTGATTTCGATGGCGGTGGCGGGGAAGTGCATGAAACGTGGATGTAGTGCCTACTTGGCATACGTAAAATATGTGGATGCGTCGGTACCACAATTATCTGAGGTACTGTGCGACTTTCCGGACATATTCCCGGAAGACTTACCCGGCATGCCACTGGATCGCGAGATTGAGTTCCAATTGATTTGATACCCGGTGCTCAACCCGTTGCCAAAGCACCATATCGATTAGCTCCGGCTGAGATGAAGGAACTCATGAGCCAATTGCAGGAGTTGATGGATAAGGGATTCATTCGACCGAGTATCTCTCCGTGGGGTGCTCCGGTATTGTTTGTGAAAAAAAAGGACGGAAGTATGCGAATGTGCATTGACTATCGAGAGCTGAAGAAGTTGGCG
This sequence comes from Flaveria trinervia, assembly GCA_025506515.1. Classification (NCBI taxonomy): domain Eukaryota; kingdom Viridiplantae; phylum Streptophyta; class Magnoliopsida; order Asterales; family Asteraceae; genus Flaveria; species Flaveria trinervia. The sequence goes on along the minus strand of CM046449.1, from coordinate 9,265,435 downwards.
ATGAAGAATCTGTACCCGTTACCAAGGATTTATGACTTGTTTGACCAGTTCCAAGGTGCCAGTGGTTCTCGAGAATTGATCTACGATTTGGCTACCATCAATTGAAGGTGAAGGAACAAGACATTCCTAAGACAACTTTCCGTACGCGTTATGGACACTACAAGTCCTCGTTATGTCTTTTGGTCTAACTAACATGCCAGCTGCCTTTGTGGATTTGATGAATCGAGTGTGTCGACTGATTTGGATAGATTAGTGATTGTGTTCGTTGATAATATCCTAATCTACTCGAAGAGCGAAGAAGAGCATGCGGTCATATTCGGGAGGTGTTGGAGACATTAAGAAGGGAGAAGTTGTATGCCAAATTCTCCAAGTGCGCGTTTTGGTTGCGTGAAGTTCAATTCTTGTGTTATGTGGTGAATCCTGACGGAATCATGGTGGACTCGACAAAGGTGGAGGCAGTTATGCAATGGAAGTCACCGAAGACGCCATCCGAGATTCGTAGCTTCTTGGGTTTGGCGGGCTACTACAAAAGATTCATCCAAGACTTTTCCAAGATCACTTCTCCACTAACCAAGTTGACCCATAAGGATGAGAAGTTTGTGTGAGGTCAAGCTCAGAGAAGGCATTCGATGAACCGAAGGCGAGGTTGACTCAAGCTCTTGTCCTGTCATTACCCGAAGGAAGCGAGGATTTGGTGGTCTATTCAGATGCTTCCTACTCAGGGTTGGGGTGCATGTTAATGCAGAGAAGGAAGGTTATAGCCTATGCATCCTGACAGTTGAAGGTTCATGAGGTCAATTATCCCACTCATGACTTGGAGCTAGCAGCCGTGGTCTTTGCATTAAAGATTTGGAGGCACTATCTGTACGGGACGAAGTGCACCATTTTCACCGACCACAAGAGCTTGAAGTACTTCTTCGAGCAAAAAGATCTGAACATGAGGCAGAGAAGGTGGTTGGAGCTCATAAAAGATTATGATTGCGAGATCCACTACCATCCGGGCAAGGCCAATGTGGTGGCTAATGCCCTCAGCCGAAAAGAGAGGCCCGAGCCGATTCGGGTGAAAGCATATCAACTGATCATGACCTCTGATGTAATTAAGCAGTCAAAGAGTTTCAAGATGAGGCGCTGAAAGAAGATCATCTTAACTCTAAAAGGATGAGAGGTCTGGTTGGGGAATTGGGTGAAAACACACTTGGTGTTAAAACCCGATACGAACGGTTGTGGATTCCTCGTTTTGGAGATCTACGTGTGAGGATTATGGATGAAGCTCACAAGACTCGATACTCCAGTCATCCTGGTGCCACGAAAATGTATCAAGATATGAAGAAAGATTATTGATGGCCGGGTATGAAGCGCGATATGATGGGGTATGTGAGTAAGTGCCTTACTTGCTTGTAGGTGAAGGCCGAACATCAGAAGCCGTATGGAAAAATCCAACCTTTGGATATACCAGAATGGAAGTAGGAGCACATCACCATGGATTTCATTATGAAGCTTCCATGTACTCCGAAAGGGTACGATGCCATATGGGTGATAGTTGACCGTTTGACAAAGAGTGCTCACTTCCTAACAATCCATGAGACATATTTATCTAAGAGGTTGGCGGATCTATTCATCAAGGAAATTGTAATTCGTCATGGTGTGCCGGTGTCTATTGTATCTGATCGTGACACCCAGTTTACATCTAAATTCTGGAAGAAATTCCATGACGCCATGGGGACGAGATTACATATTAGCACGGCTTATCATCCCCAACCTGATGGGCAGCCAGAAAGGACCATTTAGACACTGGAAGACATGCTTCGGGCATGTGTGATTGATTTTGGGGGAAGTTGGGATGACCACTTACCGTTAGCTGAATTCTCATACAACAACAGCTATCATGCCAGCATTGGTATGCCACCATATGAGATGTTATACGATAGGAGATGCAGAAAACCCGTTTGTTGGGGTGATATTGGTCAGAAGGAATTAGGGAGCGTCGAAGTAATCGAGGCTACGACTGAGAAGCTTGAGAAGATTAAAGCCTTCATGAAGGCATCCAAAGATAGACAGAAGTCGTATGTTGATTAATGACACATACCGATTGAGTTCCAGGTGGGTGATCGGGTTATGTTGAAGGTCTCACCTTAGAAGGTATCATCCAATTCAGGAAGCGAGGCAAGTTGAGCCCAAGGTATATAGGCCCTTTCCGAATCATTGCTCGAGTAATTCACCCGACATTCCATGTATCTCATCTGAGAAAGTGCTTAGCTGATGAAGACATGATTGTTCCACTGGAGGATATAGAAGTACACGAAAGGCTCAATTATGTGGAGCAACTAGTAGCAATCATGATCGTAAAGAGAAGAGGTTGAGGAATAAAGTGGTTCCTCTTGTGCGTGTACAGTGGAAGCACAGGAAGGGATCTGAATCTACATAGGAGACTGAGGAAGAAATGAGACAGCATCACCCTCGTCAATTTGAGGAATAACAGGTTTCGGGGACGAAACCTAAATAAGGGGGTGGACTTGTAACACCGATTATTCCATTAAAGTAAATAAAAGAAGGAAATATCAATAACCCAAGTTGAGGGGTTAAAAATGTAAAAAAGGGACAAAAGTACAAAAGTTGGTGTAAAGGTAGGCATGGCGCCCACCCTCTTTTCACATCACCTTTTCATCAGATTTGAGAGAGTGAGAGCAGAAATACTCTCGGTTTGGAAGAGAAGAGGAAGAGGCTGAATTCAAGGTAAGAGTTCGAAGTTTTTATGTGTTTGTGATGGTTTTGTCTCGGTTTTATGCTTATGTGTTTGTGTGTGTGTTTGTGTGTGTGTGTTTTGTGGGTTTCTAGGCGTTTGGACTCATTTGCATACGGGTTATAAGGAAGATACACCCAAAGTTGCACCAGGTGAGTTTCTAGACCTCGGTTTTACTTGTTTTAAACTCTCTTCGGGGCTGAAAATGTATTTAAATGATTTTACAATGTTTATGTATGTATACCTGTATGTATTATGCATGCTTTATGATGTTCTTTATATGCTTATAGGTTGTTTATGTTTAGAATAGCCTTGGTAAGCTTAGAACAAATAGGCTTGATGTTTGGGTTCGAAAATATCCTAGAAACATGTTGAGCAGAAGGTTCATGCGCCTAAATAAGGCTCATGTGCCTGAAAATGCCTTAGAAATGTTAAGTGGAATTCATGCGCCTGAAAAGTGGTCCATGTGCCTAGAATTTGTAATCGGACGATTAAGTGTTGGCCATGTGCCTAAACAGTGTCCCCATGCGCCCAAACGGCCAACTACCTAAGTATGCCCAACCGCCCAAACCCCATGCGCCTAAGTGTCCATGCGTCTGAATGGACCATACGCCCGAATAGTATCCATGCACCTGAATGGTTCATGCGCCTAAGTGTTAAAGCAGTTACATGTTGGCTAATGCGCCTACATAGTGATGAAACGCCCAAACAGGGCTCATGCGCCCAAATAGTGTTGGTGCGCCTAAACACTTAGAATTTATTACAAAATTTTTGGGAGTCTGTGCTTTTAGGGTTTTGACTGAGGTTTGAATAGGGCCTATTAATGTTTGTCCCATGCATGATTATGATTGTTTTTGTTGTTGGTTCCATATTATTATTATTACTATTAGTGTGTGAGTTTACGTGGTGTGTTTATTATGGTAACGTAAAGTATTACTAATAATAATAAAGAGAAAGAGCAATGAAGAAGTAAAGTGGAACCTAATTTAAAATGTTGACAAGTCTTGCAAGCTTATAGGAGGTGCACGGCCATGTTGTCGTGAGCTCAACTGTGATGTGGGTTAGGTACCCTATGATGCACATGGGCCGGTCAATTGAGATTGGCGGACCTTTGCAGCGTACCCTAGGTGACTGGGCCAGCCTTGTATACAGTATTTAGAGCCCCTTGAGGGAACAGAGGGCCCAGCACCATTTCCCCCGTGCTTATAGTTTAGGGTATTTCTCATTGGTCCACATAGACAGTGAAAGATAAATATAAAAGAGTACAGAGTAAACAAGGCATACAGTAAAGAGAAGAAGCATTATCTGATTGTATAGTTAATGCGTGCTCACCAATAAAGAGATGAAGTTTCATAGAAAAAGTATTTTCATATGTATACCTTACAGAAAGTATTTTATATTTTTAAAACTAGAACTCACTCAGCAACACTAACTTTTATACATTTTCAGTTGGCAGGTAAATATTGCTGAGGAAGGCACGAGGGAGAAGCTACTTGGCAGGGAAAGACTGACATCCATTCATACTTATTATTGCTGTTGTTTTGTAATGCAATTAAACAATTCCTTTGTATACGGTTAAACATTAATGTATTGCTCAACAACAGTATTTTTAATGAAATGAATGGCTTTTGTTAAAATAATTCCGCTGCTTAAGCTTGTAAATTTATAGAGTTTAATGTATTTAATGTTGTGAATGACTAACTGTGAGGTCTTCGGGAACGGGGCCTTACATGCATTGATTCATCATCTAAGCTTGTCCAGTCTCGTATACATAGTGTTGGATCAAGAAAGGTTGTTGCAACCAAAACCAAACACTTAGACAATTTTGGCGCATCTGATAAAACTCTTCCAAAGCTAAGTGTGGAACTTCCAAAGATAAATGGAGTTCTTCCGAAGACAAGTACAAGATCATCTTTCGAAGGAAAACTCCAACTTCCGAAGACAAAGTCTTCTCTTCCGAAGTTCAAGACTTAGAAGAATTCAGACAATGACTTCCGAAGAATATTGATATAAAGAAGCCCCCAAGCCTTGGAAGAAGTAGTCTCTTCCGAAGTATAAATGGCCTCAGAAGAACTTGTTCTTTCGAATCCAGTTAACCTTTGGAAGACACTGTTATGAACTAGTGGACATATGTATGGTCCTTCTGACACTCTGTTGTAGACCTCTGATATACCGCATAGTGTTTTCTCAAAGCACATCCTTTATCAGTTAGTATGATTGCCAACTTTAGTGGTGACAAAAGGTAAATCATGGACATGTCATGAATACTTTATCATTGATAATACATTATCTAAATACCTTACCTATAGCCTTATAGTATCTGCTTTAGTTATAGGTTTCCAGCTGGTATGAAAGTATATCCAGCTGTAGGTGATAGTATATATAGTTTCTCATTGTAACTCTTGTAATATGCTTTTGAGAGTCTTGTAATACTTTGAGTTGAAAAGTAATATATACAAGTACCTTGAATATTATTTCATATTTTTTTTGTTACTAGTATATTATTATCAACTCTTAGAATAGATTCTGCTTCATCTAAAACAGTGTGTCTTTAAGTGAGTTTGAGAGAAAACCAAGTGTTAAGTGACAAACATCAATCTTTCATTAGTATTAGAGCTTTTTAGGCTCTTGATTATGATATCTTACCATCCAAATCAACATGTTTTTCATTCCTCCATCCACCACACCCAGAAATGGCCCTCAACTAAAAGTCTAAATTTGAGATGGAGACAATGACTAAAACACCTATCATAACCCCTGAAAACTTTAGATCATAGAGTAGAAACATAGAAGGCTTCATCAGGTATCAAGTGGAAATATGACAATCTATTGTCAATGGTCCTTATAGACCAAAAGTTTCTGCACCAGGTGGAAACAGTATCATGATAGAGAAAGCCGTTGAAGACTACTCTGATGAAGACCGGAAAAAGATGGACATGGATAGCAATGCTATGACTATTCTTATGACTACTATACCTAACTCCATCCTGGTGGGGTTTGAGCAATGCAAGTTAGCTAAAGAACTTTTTGATGCATTGTCTCAAATGAACTCTAGCTCCAATGACTCGAAGAAAGATTCACTGAAGTAGCAGTTCGAAAACTTCACTTACATTGTTGGAGAGACCCTCAGCCAACAATACTTTAGGTACATAGATCTTATGTTTTCCTTCAGTCTGTGGGAATTGCTCTTGAATTGAGAGATCTCACTCAAAAATTCATGAGTGCACTCCCAAATGAGTGGATGTTCGACTGTGTCTCTATCAAGAAAACTTGAACTCCCTTACCATGACTGAACTATATGGCATCCTTGATGAATACCGTGTAGAGATGGACAACAAGAGAGGCCATTAGATGAGTAGACCCTCAAGCCTTCCTGCCACCAATGCTTAATGGTTGTTGAAGCATAGGACCATCCTAATCTTAGCAGTATCTTACATATTTTTAACAGCCAACCTGCACTTCAGGACCTAAATCATATTTCCTGAGACTCCAAGTTCTCAACAGGCTCAACAAGGTTCTTTTCAAGACAGTTATGCTTTTGTCTCAGCAAGTGGGTACTCTATTGATTATCAGTATTGCTTTGATGATCTAGAGTGCTTTAGTCAAAATGATGTGGGGTATGTGGACATAGTCCGACAAATGGCCCTGCTAACCTACCGAGCAAAGAAGTTCTTCAAAAGATTTACCTACCGAGCAAAGAAGTTCTTCAAAAGAACTGAAAGGTAGTTCCCTCAAAACCCAACTAGGAATAAGTTTGGGTTTGACAAAACAAAGGCCAAATGTTACAACTGTAACATATTTGGTCATTTTTCTAGGGAATGTAGGCTCCCAAATTAAACCCGGGAACCTCACAAGCCTTCTCACACCCCCTACACCTAAAACCACTGGGAAGTCAACTGAAATAGCAACTGTAACTCAAGAAGTTAACTGGAGCTTCATGGTACATGATGTGACTCCTTCTCAAGCACTCATGATTGGAACATATAACAATAAGGTATATGAACATCTTCGTACTCCAGCTTGTATCGCTAAGGTTAAGTTATATCAGGACTATAATATGGAGATTAAATCTAATATTGAGTTTTTAAATATTTTAAAATATGATTTTAAAAGTGTCACACCCCAATCTTAATGGCGGAAATGTTAAGATGTGAGGGTTAAAACTGTTCACAGCCATATAAAACTACCAATAATTGTAAATATGATTAACCATAAGTTTTCATCAAGCATTACAACCAAAAGTCTCAAACAAAAATAAAATATAACATAAGTCCAACAATTTCAAGATTTGAAGGCATAACTTTTAGTTCCTAGGTCCAACCCTAGATGTAATAATACTTCAATATTATTCATCAACCTTGGGCATTTCCTGAAACATGTTAAAAATAAAGGCAACTTAAAATTTGGTGATTTCCATGGGTTAAATATACATACATATACATATACATACAAGCATACATACATACATATACATATACATATACACACACATATATATATATATATCTATATATATATATATAATATATATATATATATTATATATATATATATATATATATATATATATATGTTTAAAGGTTGCAACTCAGTCATCGGTTATGAATAATTCATGTTTATATATAACATAATGTTACAATCAAACCTTGACAAAGATATCCATTACAAGTTATAACGATTATCTAAGTGTACTTAGTTCTCATGATAAACAAGTCATACATCATCAGGAGGCGACAATAACCCCGACTTTAGCAACATGTAAGCCCCATTTCCGGACACTCACAGCCGAATCATCGCACAAAAACTACATATAATTCTTAACATTATTAAAACATTGTAGCGGAGTTAACTGAAACCATTCCATATATTAAAAACTGCTTTTGCAAAATAATACAACATTTTTAACAATTACAAAATATCATTCGTTCGAATTACAATGCAAAAACATTATCGTTATATAAAATGGATGCCATCCAAAATGAGCCAAGTAGCCGCCCGTGCCATCATTAGCAACCATCACTTGCCAACAGAACCACATAAAAGTTAGCATTGCTGAGTGAGTTCTAGTTTTAAAATAAAACATACTTTACTTTCGTTTAAACCTTCCTTTACATTCTTACGCGATCAAGCATCATACGTACACATAGATAATACCATTATTATCCTCCATTACCATTCATTACCTACATTCATCATTACTTCGTTATATTCTGTACCAATACCATGAACTTTACTCCACCGTCATGCATAAAGCGATTACTAGGCCGAAGTCTATAATAGACCCCCATACATTGCGCCCGATGGCCTGACCACAGTACCAGAGAAAATTCAGGTGTACCAATGCCTTGTACTATACCCCACCATCATGCATAAAGCGGGTACTGGGCCGAAGTCTATAATAGACCCCCAACATTGCACCCGGTGGCCTGACAATTGTATCGGCGTAAATTCATGTGTACTAATGCCTTGTGCTATACCCCACCATCATGCATAAAGCGGGTATTAGGCTGAAGTCTGTAATAGACTCCCATACGTTGCGCCCGGTGGGCTGACCACAGTACCGGGGTAACCGATAAGGGTTCCATACAAATGGTCAATCACAAAGATCAGATCTGGTGTGCATCCTTTTGGGGTAACTAAACTACACACTGTTGAATTAACACCCTTCATTGGGTGTGAATCTCAATACAAGGCTTACAAGACTATCCATTTCATCATTTATTAATGCATGCATTCATTCATACTTTATGTTCCTTTTTTCATTGTCTTTCGCTTTACGTTACATAATACTTTTCATTTACATTCACAACTATATTCTGAAAAGCCACAGAAAATAAACATACATAATCATTAGACATCATCATCATACATGACATAACAATCAATCACACATCATCATTCATGCCACATCATACATCACCCATCACATCTTCTATGACCTCTAAAAGTCAACTTACATTACCCCTGGGAATCTCCCAAGTCAAAGCCTACATTTTACATTTTCCCCAAAATCTCAAAAAATATTCTAAGTCTTAGGCGCACGGGCACTATACATGCGCATGGCCATCTGGGCGCATGGGAACACTTAGGTGCATGGGAAAGTTCTAGGCACATGGGCATTCTACGGGTGCATGGCCAACACTTAGTCACTTTCGGGCAACTTCCTAGGCGCATGAGCACTATGCAGGCAGATGAGTGCCTAGGCGCATGAGCTTTCTGGGCGTCTGGCACTTTGTCAAATTCAGCTTATATCTAGGCGCATGGAAACTATTGGGGCGCATGAACTTTGGATGCATGAGAACACTTAGGCATTATGACCTGTTAGGCGCATGAGCCACTATTTAGATGCATGGGCAACCAACTTACACTAAGCAACATATTTCAGTCCCCAATCCATCATCTAACCGGTTCTAAGCTTAACACTAGCATTCTAAGCCATAGAAACACGTTCATAACATAATCATAACCATATTAACACCCAAATCAAACCCTACCCACAAACACATTCATACACATGTATACGGGTGTAACCTATTTTAATAAAATGAACGTACATCCATTTACAGCCCCAAATCAGTTTAAAAAAAGTAAAAAGGGGGTTCTAGAACTCACTTTAGAAGCCTTTGGGTATGACCTCCTTCAAACCTGATTACAAATTGAGTCCAACCGCCTAGAAACCCACCAAACATACAACCGAACACATAAACAAACACAACCGAGGCATAGGCCGGTTAAGAATATCAAAAACCAAGAATTTTTACCTTGAATTCGATCTTCTCCTGGTATTATCTCTAAAACCGAGAGTTTCTCTCCTTTCTCTCACTAGAACCATAGGAAAAGAAGTGTGCAGATGGTATGGGCGGCTTTGCCAACCTTTTGTATAAAATAACAATTAATTTTGTATCTTTTATATATTTAACCCTCTACTTGGGTTTTATTAAATTCTTTCTCTTTTTCTTCACTTTTACTCTTTCTTTCTCATTTATATATATATAAAAATAACCGTGTGTTACAAGTCCACCCCCTTATATAGGTTTTGTTCTCGTAACCTGTTATTCCTCCAACAAATTTGGGTAATGCAGCCTCATCTCTTCTTTAGACTCGCATATAGACTCAGATCCCTTCCTGTGCTTCCATTGTACAGGCACAAGGGGAACTACTTTATTCTTTAACCTCTTCTCCTTGCGATCAATTATTACCACTGGTTGCTCCACATAATTGAACCTTTCATCAACTTTAGTATGTTCTTGTGGTACGACCATATCCTCATCAGCTAAACACTTCGCCGATGAGATACATGGAATGTCGGGTGAATTCCACTTAACTCATCGGGTAGTTCCAACCTATAGGCCACCTCTCCTACTCAAGTAATGATTCGTAAAGGCCTATATATCTTGGGCACAACTTGCCCCGCTTCTAAACTGTAGGATACCCTTCCAAGGTGACACTTTCAACATAATTCTATCACCCATCTTGAACTCATTTGGTCTATGACTTTTATCGGTGTACAAATTTTGCCTATCTTTTGTTGCCTTCTTAAAGGCTTTGATCCTCTCAAATTTCTTAGTCGTAGCTTCAACCACCTTGATACTTCCTAACTCCTTTTGACCAATATCACCCCAATAAACGAGCGTCCTACATCTCCTACCATATAGCATCTCATAAGGACATACCAATGCTGGCATGATAACTGTTATTGTATGGGAATTCAGCTAATGGTAAGTGGTCATCCCAACTTCCTCCAAAATCAATGACGCAGGCCCAAAGCATATCTTCAAGTATCTGTATGGTTCTCTCTGACTGACCATCTATCTGAGGATGATAAGTCGTGCTAATGTGTAACCTCATCCCCATGGAATCTCTTCCAAAATTTAGATGTAAACCGGGCATCACGATCAGACATAATAGACACTGGCACACCATGACGAGTCACAATCTCCTAATGAATAGATTCGTATCATACCCTCTCGCGTTACGTGGTAACTTTGTTATAAACTCCATAGTGATATGCTGCCACTTCACTCCGGTATATCCAATGGTTGGATCTTCCCGTACGGCTTCTGATGCTCAGCCTTCACTTGTGAACAAGTAAGGCACTTACTCACATACTCTGCACATAGCGTTTCATACTTGGCCACCAATATCTTTCTTCATATCTTGATACATTTTTATAGCACTGGGATGAATAAAGTATCGAGTCTGATGAGATTCGTCCATGATCTTCCCACATAGATACCCATAACAAGGAATCCACATCCGTCCGAATCAAGTTCTAACACCGAGAGTGTTTTCACCCAATTCCACGACTAGACCTCTCATCCTTTCGGAGTTAAGACGATCTTCTTTCAACGCCTCGTCTTGAAACTCGTTGACTTACGTCATCCCATAAGAGGTCATAATCAACTAATAAGTCTTTACCCGAATCAACTTGGGTCTATTCTTTCGACTAAGGGCATCCACCACCACGTTGGCCTTGCTCGAATGGTATTGGATCTCACAACCATAATCCTTTATGAGCTTTAACCGTCTTCTTTGCCTCATATTCAAATCTTTCTACTTGCAGAAGTAGTTCAAGCTCTTGTGGTCGGTGAAGATGGTGCCTTCGTCCTATATAGGTATGCCTCCAAATCATCACCGCAAAGACCATAGCTGCTAGCTCCAAGTCATGAGTTGGGTAATTAACCTCATGAACTTTGAATTTTCGGGATGCATAAGTTATAATCTTTCCTCGCTCTTCGAATGAATCAATATATCATTGATGAACATAATCACTGATTTATCCAACATCGGCTGACACACTCGATTCATCAAATCCATAAAAGCAGCTGGCGTGTTGGTGAAACCAAAAGACATAACGAGAAACTCATAGTGTTTATAACGCATGTGAAAATCTGTTTTAGGAATATCTTGCTCCTTCACCTTCAACTAATGGTAACCAGATCAAAGGTCTATCTATGAGAACCAACTGACACCTTGGAGCTGATCAAACAAATCATCAATCCTCGGTAACAGGTACCGATTCTTCACTTTCAACTTGTTCGACTCACGGTAGTTGAACTCTTGCAGTTGCCCCATTAGTTCCTTCATCTCGGAGAGAGCTAATTGATACGGTGCCTTAGCAACAGGTTGGGCACCTCGTATCAATCCTAGCTGAAACTCGATCTCGCGGTACGGTGACACACCTGGTAAGTCTTCTAGAAACATGTTTGGAAAGTCACACACAACCGGTACATCGGAAAGTTCTAGTGTTGATGTATCCACATCCTTCACGTAGGCCAAGGAGGCACTACATCCATGTCTCATGCAGTTTCCCGACACCACCATCGAAATCACCTTCGGAATCGTAATGACTCGGTCACCATATATTGTCACCGAATTCCCGTCAGGCACTGTTAGTCTGACCTTTTTCTTACGACACACAATGTTATCCAACCAATACATTTCTAGGACTACATCAAAACCACCTAAGGCCATCACAAACATGCTAGCAGGGAACTTATGACCTTCTAGTTATATGATACAAGATTTTATCATATCAGAAATCCTGGTAGACTTACCTATGGTAGTTTCTAAATCGAAGGGCTTATCTATGCTCCTATTACTAATAGGAAATATAGCATAGAAAATAGTAGAAATAAAACTCTTACTAGCACCTGAATCAAATAACATAGAAGCTAGAGTTTGGTTTACTAGAAACGTACCTGACATAACATCAGGGTCCGTCCTAGCCTCCTACTATGTCATCGTGAAAGCTCTAGCACTTGCTTTCTGCCCTTCTGTTTCGGTCGCCTTCTTTGCTCCGGAACTCTCAGCCCTTGGCTTCTTGCAGTCTCTGCTCATGTGGCCCTCTCCCTCATAGTTATATCTCCATATCACCCCACACTCTCTTGCCAGATGATCGGGCCTCCCACATTTGAAGCAGAGGTTTGATCCCCACCTACACTCTCCTATATGCTTCTTCCCACAATTACCATAACGTTTCGCCACTACATGAGATGTGACCAAACGCCGGTCATCTACCCTCGCAGCCTTGTGTTTGGATTGGCCCTGCCACGTCCAAACCGCTTTCGATTCCAGTTCTAGTCTCCGCCACCCTTCTTGTTCACCTCAATTACAACCTCCTCCCTCGCCGCTCTAATGCTTCGGTCACCACAAATGGCAAAATGTCTGCATGACCTGTTGAACTCCATTGACGACTGCCTCTTTCACTGCGGTCCTCAGGTTAGCATAATCATCACGGCCCTCCGAGTGATGGATCTCGGGCTCTTCGAGTGCCATTTCAGCAGCTCTAGCCATGCTTCTCGTGACACACAATCCAGCACCACATCCACCACGACCTCTACCTAGTAAAACCTTTGAACATCTACCTCCAACCATCTTCTAATATGTTATAAGATCCAACACCAACACAATCATTCAAGGTAATGCTCATTTTGTCAAGTATAGTAAGTCCCTAATTATAGTGGCCAGTTGTGATTAGCCACTTACTTTACTCTTCATACCCCAAGCATTTCCTATCCTGACTACATCAGTGTCTAAATCTACTAAAAGCACACAGTTCAAATAACATGCGCACATAATGTCGGTTATCATTTTAGAAAATACCTGATGGCATGCATCTACTTGGACTGGCATCCCTTCCCTTTGTCCTATTTTCAGTTTAATTTTTGGTTTCTTTTGAAAATTTAACCTATTTCACTTAACTTTGGCTCTGATACCAACTTGTAAGGCCCCGTTTCGGGATGATCATACCTAGTCAATCATCGCACAAAAAACATACATATATTTTTTAACATTATTAAACATTTCAATGGAATTAACTTAAACCATTCCATATATTAATATTTCTTTTGCAAAATAATACAACATTGTTAACAATTACAATACATCATTTATTTGCATTACAATGCAAAAACATTATCGTTATACAAAATGGATGCCATCCAAAATGAGCCAAGTAGCCACCCATGCCATCCTCAGCAACCATCACCTTCCAACTGGAAACACATAAAAGTCAGCATTGCTAAGTGAGTTCTAGTTTTAAAATAAAACATACTTTACTTTCGTAAAACCTTCCTTTAAATTTTTACGCGCTCAAGCATCATACGTACACATAGATAATACCATTATTATCCTCCATTACTGTTCATTACGTACATTCATCATTACTTCTTTATATTCCATACCAATACCATGAAATTTACTCCACCGTCATGCATAAAGCGGTTACTAGCCGAAGTCTATAATAATCCCCCATACATTGTGCCTGGTGGCCTGACCACAGTACCAGAGTAAATTCAGTTGTACCAATACCTTGTACTATACCCGACCGTCATGCATAAAGCGGGTACTAGGCCGAAGTCTATAATAGACCCCTATACATTGTGCTCCGTGGCCTGACCACTGTATCGACATAAATTCATGTGTATCAATGCCTTATGATATACCTCACCGTCATGAATAAAGCGAGTACTCGTAAGGCCCATTCCCGGGACGCTTACAGCTGGCCAGTCATCCCATATAAGACATATAATTTACATTAACTTGATTAAAACATTGCAACTAAAACATTTAAACACCCATTTCATTGTATTACAAAAGCTTTTGCAAAATAATACATTGTTATCAAATTAGAAAATCATTGTTTAATTACAACACAAAAGCATTATAAAAATATATGCCATCCAAACAAGCCAAGTAGCCACCTCGTGCCATCCTCAGCAACATTTACCTGCAACTGGAAACACATAAAAGTTAGCGTTGCTAAGTGAGTTTAGTTTTATAATAAAACATACTTTATCTTGCTTAAACCATTCTTTACAATCATGTGATCATGCACTGTACATCCACATAGATAATATCATTATTATCTTTATCATTCATTCGTTAACTTTCTTTACATTCCATACCAAAACCATGAACTTTACCCCACCGTCACGCATAAAGAGGTAGGGGCCGAGGCCTATCATAGACCCCTATACATTGCACCTAGTGGCCTGACCACAGTACTAGGGTTAATTTAGGTGTACCATTGTCTTGTGTTATCCTCACCGTCACGCATAAAGCGGTACTGGGCCAAGGTCTATCATAGACCCCCATACATTGCACCGGTGGCCTGACCACAGTACTAGGGTAAGCGACAAAGGTTCTATACAAATGGTCGCGTCATAAATACGGACCCCGGTGTGCATCCTTCTCGGGTACCTCGCCCACACACCGTTGAACTAACACTCTTCATTGGCGCGAATCAACATACAAGGCTTTCAAGACTTTATTTACGTTCTCTTTTATAAATGCATAAATTTTGTTATTATGTTCCTCTTTTCTTTATCTTCCACTTTACATTACATAATAATTTCAATTCATTGAGTCATAACATACAAGTAAAGCCACGGGAGAAAATCATACATAATAGGAACAGAATATAAACATACAACATCACCATACAAGGCACATCATACATAACATACATCATACATACCATCATACATCAATCATACATGACATACACCATCACATCATCTATGACCTCAAAATTCAACTTAGATGGACCCCTAGGAACCTCCCATGTCAAAAACTACATATGCACTTCCCCCGAAAATCAAGAAATAAACTAAGTCCTTTCGGGCGCATAAGCTCTATTTAGGCGTATGGACCCCATTCAGTCGCATTGCCTTCCATGCGCATGAGAACACTTAGGCGTATGGACATTAGGCGTATGGACTCTCAGTCATATAGCTTCAGTTGCGTAGCTCCCATGCGTATGACCCTCAGTCGCATGGTATTCGGGCGTATGGGCTTCAGTCGCATGATTTCATATTCATTTCCTCTTGCTCACTCCTCATTTGCTCCTGCTCATCCTCATTTCCTCCTACTCATGTGCATTCCTCTTGCTCATTCGCATTTCTTATTGTTCATCCGTATTTCTTATTGTTCATCTGCATTCTTATTGTTCATCCGCATTTCTTATTATTCATCTGCAATTCTTGTTGTTCATTCGCATTTCTTATTGTTCATCCGCATTTCTTATTGGTCATCCACATTTCTTCCACTCTTCCGCATTTGCCAATGCGTAAGAGCAGAACTTGTCCGCATCACTTCTGGTATTCCGCATTTGTTAATGCGGAAGAACAAAATATTTCTTTTCCCGCAGACTCTTCATCCGCATGAGGAACACTTAGGCAGATTCTAATACTTAGGCGCATGTGCCCTATTTGGGCGCATGAGCAGCCTCATTCGCACCTAAACATGAGATTTCAGTCCCAAAACATCACCTATCATGTTCTAAGCTTAAATCTTATATTCTAATATATAGAAACACAACTATAACAACATCAAAGACCTACATAGCCCAAAATCAAACCCCACCCGAAATCACACACATAAACACATACGGGTACAAAACCCAACTTTTATAAAAACGTTCATACAATCATTTCCAGCCCCAAAATCAGTTAAAACAAGTAAAAATAGGGGTTCTAGAACTCACCTTAGCAGCCTCTTGGGTAAGACTTCCTTCAAAACCCGTTTGCTACAAGTTCACCTAGAAACCCACTAAAAACACACACAACCAAGCACACACAACATAGATAAGCACACAACCAAGGATGTAACCAGTTAAGAACATCTTAAACACACAAATTCTTACCTTGAATTCGATCTTTTTAGCTCTTGTTCTTCCAAATCCGAGAGTTTTCAGCTCTCCTTCTTCCTTTCTCTAAAATATCCGAATGATATGAGCAAGGGAAAGAGATGGGCAGCCATACCACCTTTATTCACCAACTTTCAAACCTTTTTGTCCTTTTGACACTTTTAACCCTTCAACTAAGGTTAAATAGCTGTTATTTCTTTTTCTTCACTGTATTCTTTTTCTTTGGCTTCAAAGATATAATCGGGTGTTACAAGTCCATCCCCTTATACAGGTTTCGTCCCCAAAACCTATTATTCCTCAAACAACCGTAGGTAATGTTGTCTCATCTCCTCTTCAGTCTCCCACATAGACTCACATCTCTTCCCATGCTTCCTTGTACACGCACAAGAGGAACCACTTTATTCCTTAACCTCCTCTCTTTACGATCGATTATTACCACCGGTTGCTCCACATAATTGAGTCGTTCATCCACTTCAACATCCTCTAGTGGCACCACCATATCCTCCTAGACTAAGCACTTTCTTAAGTGAGATACATGGAACGTCAGATGAATTCCACTTAACTTACTGGGCAACTCCAATCTATAGGCCACCTCTCCTACTCGAGAAATAATTTGGAAAGGCCCTATGTACCTTGGGTTCAAGTTGTCGTGCTTCCTAAACCGAATTATGCCCTTCCAAGGTGAGACCTTTAACATAACCTTGTCACCCACCTGGAACTCCATTGGTCTACGTCGTTTATCAACATACGACTTTTGCCTATCATTAGCTGCCTTCATAATGGCTTTGATGCTTTCCATCTTTTCAGTCGTAGCCTCGACCACCTAGATGCTCCCTAACTCTTTGTGGCTAAGTCACCCTAACAAGCGGGTGTTCTACATCTCCTACCGCATAGCATCTCATAAGGGGGCATGCCAATGCTGGCATGGTAGCTATTGTTATATGAGAACTCAGCTAACAGTAAGTGGTCATCCTAACTTCCCCTAAAATCAATGACGCATGCCAGAAGCATATCTTCTAGCATCTGAATCGTCCTTTCCGACCGACCATCCGTCTGAGGATGATAAGCTTTGCTAATATGTAACCTCGTCCCCATTGCATCATGAACTTTCTTCCAAAATTTAGATGTAAACCGGGTGTCACAATCAGACACAATAGACACCGGCACTGTCACACCCTTAAAATCCACGAGGCGTGTGAACAAACCAGGATCACAGTCAATAGTTATTCAGAACGACTCTATATGCCACATTAAGATAAGACCACCAAAGTTCAAACTTTAAAACCATGCGGAAGCGTTTTGTAAGTAAAGAAACCCAAAGTATATAAATGCATACTATGGCAAAACACGCGCCAACCCAAATGATTAAACATTAATAATAAAAACCCAACAAAGATGTCTTTAAGATAGAGTCTTAGAACGCATGATGAACCCGTGCAGTGATCCTAATGGCAAGCGAAGTTAACGACCTGAGAATAACATACTTAAATGTGAACACAATGGTTGGTGAATTCAAGAGTTTGCATTTAACATAAATATTATCAATTGTATAGCATAATAAGTGCATTGAAATAGATAGCTAGTCTATATTCACAAGTAAGAACAATTGTGATTTTGCGATCGAAGCTGACTGTGTTTCGTTAGTTGCCTCCCGTCACGCCTTTCCAGGTCATGACGATGTTTGTTTTTAGGACAATATTTCACCCTAAGGAATTTTCAAGGTATTAAGCACTATGTTAAAACATACACAACTTATAATAATAAAGTAGTGTTTGAGTACAAGTATGCTACCTCCCCGAGAAGAGAGTTTATAAAATAAAAGGGGCATGAATTCACCTGGTGTGTAATGACAGTGAACAAAGAGACTCCTGATAGATGCAATGACAACCCTTCAAAGGTTACCTAAATCACACAACTGCATAAGTACGTGTACACATAGAACCTCAATAATCCTAGGTTAACCTAGTTGACCCATTTGACCGTTGGTGACATATTAGTTGAAATATAGTTTAATCATATATGATAACTTAACATACAAGAGTATCATGCAATTTATCCATGTATATCACATTATCAACCTCGGTTCTACCTAAGTCATCATGCCACATTAGATCATCATACACTGATACAAATCTCAACAATCATTATGCTTTATATATATAAATACATCATAACAAATAATTCATACACGAAGACTAATCATGCACCACCTGCCATGTGAAGCCACTCATGACTTCACATCCTAAACCCTGCCAATCCGACTAAGTAGGGGCCTCAGATTTGCATGCATGTATGACAATCATAATCACATTCATTCATTCAGTTCATTACAACCAACATACACATTGACCATCAGTTTCAATCCCAAACATGATCTCCTAATCACTAATCATAATCCATTCTCATGAATGATCAACAAAGCCTATACTTCCTACATGATCAACCAAACATCTATTACAACTCAATTACACATTCTAACACAACAAACATCATCCACAATCATTCTAACATGATCCTAACATCATAAGCATGCCCAAATCATCATATCCAACGTTCTACAAAAATAAAGTTTCCCTTTTGGAAACTAACACCCAATAGTGTTCTAGCATCCAATTCAATGATAATTTCATCAATGTTATACCTAATCAAGTTAATAACATTCATTCTAACATGTTAGTCGTCTCCAAAACATCCAAATTCCCAAACATCATACACAAAAGTTTCTACTTTTAGTAAGTCATGATCAACATCTCAATTTCATGGATTTTCTTACATAATTCAAACTAACTAACATCTAAGAATCACATCTAACCTATTAGCATCATCAAATCATGAATTCCATGAACAAAAAGTTTCCTCTTATGGCAATGTATGAACTAGATGATCAAACCCTAGATTTCTTGCATAATTAACATCATTCAACATTCATACAACCTAACTAACATCATATTAACATTTAACAATCATCAATTGCATATAATCATCATCAATTTCGGAATTAGGGTTCATCTTCATTAAAAACCGTGAACAACCAATCAATACTAATCTCTAGATGCGTAGAAATCAATAATTGGACTTGTTAAACACCTTGTAAGCACTTCAATCACTAAAAAATCCGAATGTTTGTGTGTTGAAGCTTGAATTTGCAATGTGGGGGTGTGGGGATGGGGTTTGCGGCCGAATTTGGGTTTGGGGGGTTTAGGGGGTTTAGGGTTGGGTAATTTTGGTAATATTTGGTTAAAAAGTTTTTACACAATAACCCCTTTAATTATATTTTATAAAAACTAGTCTTTCTAATACTTTTTAAATAGTTTTTAACTACTAAACACAAGTATTATTAACCAATAATAATAATCCTAGACATTTATAACAAGTCACATACCACATAGAATATATATATAACACGTTGTCACGTTATCGCGTAAAATTTATAAAATAAACATTTACAATTCTATAAAATCGTGAACCACATAATCACAAGTAATAATAAACATTATTAATTAGATTATTATTGTTTATCATAGATTATTATTATTAAGTCACCAACGTTCAACGACAACTAGTGTGTTCTCACGACACGTGTATGCAAGACTTAACAGAACTAACGGAGTTTGGTAACGGAAAATTACCGGATGTCACAGGCAGACCATGACGAGTCACAATCTCCTTGATGGATAGATCCCCTAACCTCTCGGATGAATATGTCTCGCGGATCGGTATGAAGTGAGCACTCTTCGTCAGACGATCAACTATCACCCATATAACATCATACCCTCGCAGAACCAGAACGCACACTTCGAGAATTTAGCATACAACTTCTCCCTTCTCAATGTCTCCACACCTCCCGAATGTGCCCGACATGCTCTTCCTCGCTCTTCGAATAAATCAGGGTATCATCAATAAATACAATCATTGATTTATTCAACATCAGCCGACAAATTCAATTCCTTAAGTCCATAAACGCAGCTAGCATGTTGGTCAAACCAAAAGACATAACAAGAAGCTCGTAGTGACCATAACGTGTGCGAAAGGCTGTTTTAGGAATATCTTGCTCCTTCACCTTCAACTGATGGTAACCCGATCGAAGATCTATCTTTAACAACCAACTGGCACCTTGAAGCTGATCAAACAAATCATTGATTCTCGGTAATGGGTACCGATTCTTCACCACCAACTTGTTCAGCTCACGGTAATCTATACACATCCTCATACTATTGTCTTTCTTCTTCACGAATAATACTGGAGCACCCCAAGGAGAGATACTCGATCGAATGAACCCCTTGTCAAGCAACTCCAGTAGTTGCTCCATCAGTTCCTTCATCTCGGTCGGAGCCAACCGATACAGTGTCTTAGCAACAGGTTGGGCACCCGGTATCAAGTCAATCTAGAACTCGATCTCACGATCAGGTGGCATTCTTGGTAAGTCTTCGGGAAATACATCTGGAAAATCACACACAACCGGTACATCGGACAATTGTGGTGTTAGCGTATCCATGTCCTTCACGTAAGCCAAGTAGGCACTACATCCACGCCTCATACACTTTCCCGCCACCGCCATCGAAATTGCCTTTGGAATTGTAGTGACTCGATCACCGTAAACCTTCATCGTATTTCTAACAGGCGCTGTCAACCGAATCATCTTCTTGCAACACACAATGTTCGCCTCGTAGTCCGCCAACCAATCCAATTCTAGGACTACATCAAAACCGCCTAAAGTCATCAAGAACAGTCTAACAGGAAACTTATGACCTTCTAATTCAATGTCACAGCCTTCTATCATCTCAGAAATCCTAGTAGACTTACCTATGGCTGTTTCTACGTCAAAGGGCATATCTATACTCTTACTACTAATAGAAAATTTCGCACAGAAAGCAGCAGAAATAAAAGTCTTACTAGCACCAGAATCAAATAACACCGAGGCTATAGTTTGGTTTACTAGAAACGTACCTGACACAACATTTAGGTCCGTCCTAGCCTCCTCCTGCATCAACATGAAGACCCTGTGCTCGCCCTCTGCCCTTCAGTTTTGGTTGTCTTTCTTGATCCAGAACTATCTGCCCTTGGCTTCTTGCAGTCCTTGCTTATGTGACCCCTTCCACCGCAGTTATAACAATTTATCACAGCACAATCTCTTGCCAGATAACCATGCCTCCCATATTTGAAGCAGAGGTTTGATCCCCACCTACACTCTCTAGTATGCCCTTTAGCACACTTACCACACTTCCTCGCCTTCGCATCAGACGAAGTTACACGCCGGTCATCCGTCTTGGCAATCTTGTTGTTTGGAATAACCCCCACGTTTAATCTGTTTTCCATTCAAATTCTGGTCGCTACTACCCTTCTTGTTCTCTTCAATCACGTTCGTGTCCTTCACCGCCCTAATTACCTCAGTCACCATAGACGGTAGAATCATCTGCATAAACTGTTGAACTCCCTCAACAACAGCCTCTCTTTGTGTGGTCCTTAGACTAGCACTATCATCACGCCTTCCAGGTGATGGATCTCGGGCTCTTCGAGTGCCATTTTAGCAGCCTTAGCCATGCTTCTCGTGATACGCGGTCCAGCACCACGTCCACCACAACCTTCACCTGACGAAACCTTCGGAGATCTACCACTGGCCATCCTCAACACACACAAAAAGATTCAAACACTAACTTGGTCATTCAAGGGAACAACTCATTTTATGTCAAGTATAATAAGTCCCTAATTACAGTGGCCGGTTGTGATTAGCCACTTACTTTACTCTTTGTACCCCAAGCATTTCCTATCCTGACTACATCAGTATTTAAATCTGCAAACAACACATAAACCACATAATATACACACGTAATACCGATTAACATTAAAGAAAATACTTGATGGCACGTAGCTACTCAGACTAGCATCCCTTCCCTTTCCGTCCCATTTTTAGTTTAAGTTTAGGTTTATTTTGAAAATTTACCCGTTTCACTTAAAATTAGGCTTTGATACCAACATGTAAGGCCCCGTTCCTGGGACTCTTATAGCTAGCCAATCATCACACATAAAACATATAATTTACATTAACTTGATTAAAACATTGCAACTGAAACATTTAAACACCTATTTCATTGCATTACAAAAGCTTTTGCAAAATAATACATTGTTATCAAATTAGAAAATACATGTTTAATTACAACACAAAAGCATTATAAAAATATATGCCATCCAAAACAAGCCAAGTAGCCACCTCGTGCCATCCTCAGCAACATTTACCTGCCAACTGGAAACACATAAAAGTTAGCGTTGCTAAGTGAGTTCTAGTTTTATAATAAAACATACTTTATCTTGCTTAAAACCATTCTTTACAATCATATGTGATCATGCACTGTACATACACATAGATAATATCATTATTATCTTCATCATTCGTTCATTAACATTCTTTACATTCCATACCAAAACCATGAACTTTACCCCATCGTCACGCATAAAGCAGTACTGGGCCGAGGTCTATCATAGACCCCCACACATTGCGCCCGGTGGCCTGACCATAGTACTAGGGTAAGCGACAAAGGTTTTACATAAATGGTCGGTCATAAAGACGCCCCCCGGTGTGCATCCTTCTGGGGTAGCTAGCCCACACACCGTTAAACTAACACCCTTCATTGGGCGTGAATCAAAATACAAGGCTTGCAAGACTTTCTTTACGTTCTCTTTATTTATGCATGCATTCCGTTACTATGTTCCTCTTTTTTTATCTTCCGCTTACATTACGTAATACTTTCAATTCATTCATTCATTAACATACAAAGTAAAGCCACAAGAAGACAATCATACATAATAAGAAACATGAATATAAACATACAACATCACCATACAAGGCATATCATACATAACATACATCATACATACCATCATACATCAATCATACATCACATACACCATCATATCATCTTTGACCTCAAAAGTCAACATACATGGACCCCCGAGAACCTCCCAAGTCAAAACCTACATTTGCACTTCCCAGAAAATCAAAAAATAAACTAAGTCCTTTCGGGCACATAAGCCCTACTTGGGCGTATGGACCCTATTCAGTTGCATGTCCTTCCATCCACATGAGAACACTTAGGAATATGGACACTTAGGCGTATGGACACTTAGGCATATGGACTCTCACTCGCATAGCCTTCAGTCGCATAGCTTCCATGCGTATCACCCTTAGTCGCATGGCATTCGGGTGTTTGGGCTTCAGTCGCATGACTTTCATCCGCATTTCGTCTTGCTCATCTGCATTTCCTCCTGCTCATCTCCATTCCCTCCTGCTCATCCGCATTTCCTCATGCTCATCCACATTTCTTATTGTTCATCCCCATTTCTTATTGTTCATCCGCGTTTCTTATTGTTCATCCACTTTTCTTATTGTTCATCCGCATTTCTTATTGTTCATTCGCATTTATTATTGTTCATCCGCATTTCTTCCACTCTTCCGCATTTGCCAATTCCTAAGAGTAGAACTTGTCTGCATCACTTCTGGTCTTCCGCATTTGCTAATGCCGAAGAATAGAACAGGTCTTTTCCCGCAGACTCTTCATCCGCATAAGGAACACTTCGGCAGATTCTAGACGTAGGCGCATGAGCCCTATTTGGGTGCATGAGCAGCCTCATTCGCACCTAAACATCATATTTAAGTCCCCAAACATCACCTATCATGTCCTAAGCTAAAATCTTACATTCTAAGCCATACAAACACAACCATAACAACATTATTCAAGCTTATTAATTAATTAATTTTTATATATTATTATCTTTATTATTGTTATTATTATTTTTATATTATTTGTATTATTATTATTTAAGTTAAAATTCATAAATAATAAGCAAAATTTGTAATTTTTAAATTTTATTATTATCGTTATTATTATTATTATTAAATAGATTAGGTTATCAACTTTTAAATTAAGAAAGAATTAAGCATAAACGACCACGTAGTTTCATAAATGACAAAAAGGCCCTTACAAGAACATAATGATGCTAACTTTTATTTAATGAGATTACAAAAGGTTAAAGTCTCCACAACTTTTTAGAATTTTGTCCCAAAATTGAAAATGAAACTAAACGAACAAGTGCAGATATTTCTTATTCATATGGTCCTCGCGTTCCCAAGTAAACTCAGGTCCACACTTATTCTCCCAACGAACCTTGACGATTGGGGTGGTAGTGGTTCTAGTCTTCTTCATGATGTGATCCATGACCTCAACGAGCTTCTTAACAAATTGTATGGACCCGTAGATCTGGATGTCATCCAACAGAACATGCAGACTTTTGTGACCCTAACATTTCCTCAAATTTGAGACATGAAAAACATGATGAACCCCGCTAAGATCAGAATGTAGTTCCCATTTATAAGTCATTTTCTCAGTCCTTTATAGGATCTTGAAAGCTCCTACAAACTGTGGGGCTAGTTTACCCTTCATTCCAACACGAACAATTCCCTTCCATGGTGAGACTTTAAAAAGAACCATATCCCCAACTTGAAATTCCAACTATTTGCGTCGTTTATCTGCATAACTCTTTTTTCGACTTCTAGCCACTTAAGGTTCTACGAATCGTGGAGACTTTATCGGTCGTTTCTTGTATGAGTTCAGGACTAATGATAATGTTTTCACCAATATCCATCCAACAAATTAGGGAATGAAATTTGCGACCATAAAGTGCTTCAAAAGGTGCCATCTTGATACTCGAGTGGTAACTATTATTATAAGAAAATTCTGCGAGAGGTAAATGCGTATCCTAGTCACCACCAAAGTCAAGGACACAAAGACGTAGCAAATCCTCCAGGGTTTGAATGGTTCACTCAGTTTGACCGTCCATTTGAGGATGGTAAGCCATGCTTAGATCTAGTTGAGTACCCTAAGAGTTCTTGCATAGACAACCAAAAGTGCAAAGTGAAACGGGCGTCTCAATCGGATATGATATGCAAATGTACGTCGTGAACACTCACAATTTCATAATTATGACAACTCACAATTGCATAGTCACCTGTGTTCTGTCCAAAGCTTCCACTTTTGAGTCTTTCTTATGGCATCACAAATTGGGTCACCTTAATTTTCAAAAATATAAACAAATTAGTTATGGCATGTGCCAAGGGCAAACAACATAAGAAATCACATAAGCCAAAACTCCAAAATAGCATATCTAATCCCCTCAAGTTGTTACACACCGATTTATTTGGCCCAATCAGTGTTAAATCAATTGCTAAAAAATCTTTCTGTCTTGTGATAATAGATGATTTTTCCAGGTATTCTTCGGTAAGATTTCTTGCCCACAAGGGAGAGGCTGCTGAGGAGTTGTAGAAGTTAATTCTTTCAATCGAGATGAAAAGCAAGAAGAAGGTTTTGGCGATCAAAAGTGACAACAATATTGAATTTAGGAAATCAGATTTTGATTCATTTTGTGCTGCCAAGGGAATTGTAAGACAATTTTGTGCTGCAAGGACCCCTCAACAGAATGACATGGCTGAACAAAAGAATTGCACCCTTATTGAAGCTGCTCGTACAATGTTGATTGAATCTTCCTTACCCATCATCTTTTAGGCTGAGGCGATGACTTGTGCTTCATACGTTTGGAACAGGGGTGTGATAGTCAAAGATAAAATGAAGACTCCTTATGAACTGTTTCATAATGAAAGCCTTTTAGTTGACTTCTTTCATCCATTGGGCTGCTCATGCACTTTATGAATACTCAGGCGTAGAATACAAAATTTGGTTTCGTGTCTGATGAATGTTACTTCATCAGCTATTCTTATTCTCAAAAAGCTTATCGGGTATTGTAAGGATTCCTTAAGTCTGATACAACCCAAAATATCCAAAGTGTCTCAGCAACATGCACTAAGTATTGAAGTGAAGAATGCTTCGGAAGTTTTACACAATGCATTAGAAAATACTCTAAGTGTAAAAACTTCCGAAGCCAAGACCAATATCTTCGAAGCCAAAGATGAAGTCTTCCGAAGCCTCAGAGACAAAGTCTTCCGAAGCTTCAAGTTATGAAGACAGATTTCTTCCGAAGACTTTTAAGACATGCTTTTTCTGATGTACTTTTCTGTAAAGCTGGACACCTTTCCGCTATGCCTCTGCAAGTCACCAACTTACATGAGTTGGTGAAAAGGTCCATGCTTTTGGTAACTGTACATTGAGGTCTTGAGTCTGTATACTTTATACTTTATGTACTTTATCCTTTTTGTAATAGATAAGGATGTGAGCTATGGCATGTCATAGTCACAAGTCAAAAGGCAATCTGCCTTTTGACTCTACAACTGATTTTGTTTGTGTGTCTAGTCAATTGTATCCAGCCGGCTTTCAAAGTATAGCCAGCTGTAGGATGTAGTATAAGTATCTCGTTCTTGTATCTTTTATCTCATGCTTTGAAACACCTGTAATAGAACATAGAGAAAGCAATATACTGCATTCTTGAAAACCATACTCTCTTGTTCTGTCTCTTACTTTACTTGTGCTCTTTGTATCACTTTGGTTAACCCAGTTCACTGTTTGATTAAAGTTTAGTTAATCTCCTCTCTTTGTGTTGTTGTGTTGTAATTGTGTTAAATCCCTTAAACGGTCCTGCAATTGGTATCAGAGCCTTCCAGGTTCTTGATATAAGATCTAACCATCTTAAGATCCCTCACACACCCAAAAACTAAACTCTTCAAACGGCTTCCATCTCAAAGACTGATATGGAGACTGGAACCATGAACAAATCCCCACTGATCACTCTTGACGATTTTGACACTTGGTGCATGAGGATGGAAGGCTTCATCAGGTCTCTTGACTCAAGAATGTGGGAATCTGTTGTAAATGGACCTTCATACCCAGCACCCCCTCTGCTACGGGTACTGGTATGATCCCTAAAGATATGGCCAACTACTCAGATGAAGATAGGAAAAGAGTAGAGATTGATAGGAAGGCCATGGCTGCTCTTCAGACTGCTCTCCCAAACTCTGTGTACAGAGGTTTTAAGAAGTGCAAAACAGCTAAACAGCTATGGGATGCACTGAAGCTGATGTATGAAGGCTCCTCTGAAGCCAAGGAGAACAAGAAAGATCTTCTGAAGCAGCAGTTTGAAAATTTCACCTTCAAAGCAGGTGAAACCAGGACCCAACAATACTTCAGGTATGTTGAGATTGTGGATACCCTAGTGGATGGAGGAGTACCTCTTGAGAACAGGGACATTGTAAGGAAGTTCATGTCCTCACTTCCTAGGCAATGGACACACTATTGTGTGATGATCAAGAGGACTGAGAACCTTAAAACTCTTACTCTGACAGAGTTGTATGGGATTCTCAGTGGATACCAGATGGAAATGAACATGCAAGGTCCATCTGGAAACTCCAACAATCAAATGGGTTCAGCCCTTCATGTCGTTGAAAGGGATAGCATAGAACCCCAACATCATCTCATATGCTACCTGACAACTCACATAAGGGTCCTTTCATCACCTTCCCGGAGACACCAAGAGAGAACTTTACTCAAGGAAGTCCATTCCAAGAGACAAGTTCTTCTCAAGCCTTTGTGTCTACTGATGAAAGCTGTGGAAATTATCTCTTCACTCTTGAAGACCTGGACTGTATTCATCCAGATGACCTAGAATACATGGAGATAGTTCAGCAGATGGCTCTCCTCACTCACAGAGCCAAGAAGTTCTACAAGAGAACAGGAAGAAGATTTCCAAGCAATGCTATCAGTGGAAAGTTTGGCCTGGATAAAAGCAAAGTTAAGTGTTACAACTACAATCTTATGGGTCACTTTGCTAGGGAGTGTAAGGAACCTAAAGAAAATGGGGGCCAAACACAACCCATACCAAACTACACTGACAAAGCTCCTCAGTCTGAGAAGACTAAGCAACATGCTGCTGTCGCTGTTAAAGAAGGAGGTTTTGACTGGAGTTTTCAGGTTGAAGATGCTTCTCCAAACCAAGCACTGATGGCTGATCATGATGAAGCCAAGGTATTGGAACATCTCTATACTCCTGAATGCATTACTAAAGTAAATAGATACAGGTCCTACAACTTGGAGATGAGATCTGATCTTGAGTCCTTAAACATTTTAAAATCTGATTTTAGAAAGTCTGAAAATGATTATAAACTGAAAATAGAGGACTTAGAGAAAACTATTTCAGCTCTAAAACATGAACACATAGACTTTAGAACTCAAATTCAAGATCTCATAACCAAGCTAACTGAGTGCCAGGCTGAGCTTGTGATCAGCAAAGCCAGGGCAGAAAAGAGTGTTCTTGAAGAAGAGACCTTCAAGAACATGATATCCTCATCCCTGCACAACAAAGTGTGCTATCAAAACAGACAGGCACTGGGATCAAATGAGATAGCTCCTCCACACACAATCTTGTCTGTAAGATCTCCTAGATGTGGAATTGTGAAGATGAGCTTCCTCTCATAGATCCTATAAGTGAGGATGATGAAGAAGTGATAGTGAAGAATTCCTCTGAGAAGAGTGAAGATGAGGATTCTTCCAAGGGCCATTATCCTTCTGAGGAGAAGAAATCAACTGATGACCAAGTCTAAGAGAAAGAACTTGATCAGAAGAGCAAAAGGAAAGCAAAGAAGGCTCAAGAAATCAAGGCTAATTTTGATGCTAGCAGAAACAAGTTTTTATCTCTGCAGGTTTCAAAGTAGTAAAGACTGAAGACATCAACCAAGACTCCTCAGCTAAGAGTACTGGTTCATGTTCAAATCATCACAGTGCAAAGAAGAAGACTGAGCTGCTGTGTACCATTGCTGCACAGCCTGGACCATCAAACTCCAAGAACAGTTCACAGCCCAAAAGAACTGTCTCAGCATCTACCAAGATGAAGGTGGAGAAGGAATGTGACCAAAGCCAGTCTTGCTCTCAAAAGGAGACTCCTTTGAAGAAGAAAATGTTATGTGTCATGTGTGAAAGTACATCTCACATTGCCAAGGATTGCCCATACAATCCTAAAAGTACCATCCACATGACCAATTCAAAGAGTTCAAAGAATCTCAAGAAGTCTCAAATTCGGAAGGAAAGTCTGTTTCCTTCGGAAGCTCCAAATCAAAGAAGAAGTAAATGGAAAATTACCTTCGGAAGTAAAATCGGTCTCGGAAGAAAGGAGTTCTTCCGAAGCACTAAAGTCTGCTGCAGTGACTGTAGAATCTTCCGAAGGTTCAGTCATCAAAATGTGTGAAGTTCCAAAAGCTTCAAAGGTTTGAAGGTCAAGTCCAAGACTCCAAAGGTGGTGTGGAAGTCTAAGAAAGACCAAATGACTGAATTTCTCCATCAACAGCTGAAGATCCCATAGTACAACCATAGGATCTATTACTGTTGCATTACCTTCTATTACACTTACTGAGCCCAAGACAAGTAAGGCTTGGGTTTCCAAATGTAACTAATCATTTTCTTTGTGCAAGAACAGCTCAAGACAAACAGGATGTCTGGATAATTGACAGTGGCTGTTCCAGGCACATGACAGCAATAGGTCTCTACTCCATAATTTTGAGAGAATTGATGGAGGACCAGTTGCTTTTGGAGGACATGAAGTGGTTACATTTCTGGAAGGGCAAGGTCACAAATGGTAAGCTCAGCATCGAGAAGGTAACTTTGTTAAGGAGCTTGGGTACAATCTTCTGAGTGTATCCCAATTTTGTGATCAGAGTCATAACATGCTCTTTACTGAGCATGAGTGCATTGTTCTCAAGCCAGGTGTGGTCATTCCTCATGAGCATATCCTGCTCAGAGCCCCCAGGAAAGGGAACATGTACAAGATGGATTTGCAAGAAACATCTCTTCTGGAGAGTTTCATGCTTTCTATCTAAAGCAAATAGTGATGAGTCTTTCCTATGGCACAAAAGAATGTGCCATGTAAACTTTAAGAACATAAATAAATTGATTAAACATGATCTGGTAACTGGAATGCCAAGAAAGAGTTTACAAGTGATGATCTTTGTGTTGCATGCCTGAAGGGGAAGCAACACAAGGTATCTCACAAGCCTAAGGAAAAGAACTCCATCACTACTCCCCTACACTTGTTACATATGGATCTCTTTGCCCCACAGTGTAATGAGTTTAGGAAGGACCTCTTACTGTTTGGTGATCACAGATGACTTTACAAGATTCACTTGGGTCTTTTTCCTTAGAACCAAGGATGAACCCCTGAGATTCTGAAGAATTTCATCTTAAAATTAGAATCAATGTGATCATAAGGTCAAAACCATAAGATGTGATCAAGGAACTAATTCAAGAACCAAATCCTTGATACATTTTGTGATGAAAAAGGTATTACAAGACAATATAGTGCTCCCAGGACTCCTCAGCAAAACGGAGTTGCTGAGAGGAGAAACAGGACACTTATTGAAGCTGCAAGAACTATGTTGTCTGACTCTAAACTGCCTATCACCTTCTGGGCAGAGGCAGTTAATACTGCTTGCTATGTGCAGAACAGAGTTTTAGTAGTTAAGACACATGGTAAGACCCCTTATGAACTTTGGCACAAGAGGAAACCTTTCATTGGTTTTCTCAGGTCATTTGGATGTCCCTGCACCATCTTGAATACCAAAGATCATCGCCAAGTTTGCTGAGAAATCAGACGATGGACACTTCATTGGATACTCCTCTCAAGCCAAAGCTTATAGAGTATACAATCTCAGAACTAGAATAGTTGAGGAGTCAGCCAATGTGACTTTCAATGAACACACACCATGTGTTGCTGGTTCTGGTCCGATTGGCTGTTTGATCTTGATTTAGTTACCAACTGTTTTAACAAATCTTGTGAGCATGTTTCAGGATCTGCAGAAAATTTAAATACAGGTGATCCTGACCCAAGATTTGAGCTAGGAAAATCTTCAAGTCATACATCTTCAGCTCTAGCTGAAACTACTTCAACAAATGAAGTTTCTATCAGCACACCAATGACAAATTCAGCTGATACATCTGGTATGCCTTCAAATTCCTGCTCAGAGGCTTCTCAACCAGATAAAGACACCTCAATTGTAGAAGACAACAATGGTGATGGTGATAGTGATCAGGAATTTCTTGATGCTAATAACCATACCATAGATGACAACATCAATGATGTCACACACTCATTGGATCAAGTTAATCATGATAAGTGTGATAATGTGGAGGGTAAATCTTTAAGCCCAAATCTAAATTTCTCAAATTTGGATCTCTCTCAGCAACTTGTTGTGATCCCTCAGCTAAGGATCCACAGGTCTCACCCCACCACAAACATCATTAGAGATGTTGACACAAGGGTAAGAACAAGAGGACAAACTCATAAAGCAAATATTTGTCTTCACTCTTGTTTCTTATCTCAGATAGAGCCAAAGAAAGTTGATGAAGCTCTAAAGGATGGAAGTTGGGTTGAAGCTATGCAACAAGAGCTGCTTCAATTCAAAAGGCAGAAAGTTTGGAACCTTTGTCCACTTTCTCATGGGAAGAGTACCATTGGAACCAAATGGGTTTTTAGGAATAAGAAGGATGATAGAGGAATCATCATCAAGAACAAGGAAGACTAGTTGTTAAGGATACACACAAGAAGAAGGGATTGACTACACTGATGTCTTTGCTCCTGTAGCAAGACTAGAAGCTGTTAGGATATTCTTGGCATTTGCTGCATCCAAGAACTTCAAAGTCTATCAACTTGATGTAAAGTGTGCTTTCTTATATGGAGTGATTGATGAGGAGTTTATGTCAAACAACCACCTGGTTTTGTAGACCCTGATCATCCTGATTATGTCTGCAAGCTTGACAAAGCTCTTTAGGGCTGCATCAGGCACCCAGAAGTGGTATGAGACACTTTCTGAGTATCTCTGTAAACATGGTTACAGGAGAGGTGCTATAGATGGAACTCTCTTTATCAAAGGATAGGGAAATGACTTATTACTGGTTCAAGTATATGTAGATGACATCATCTTTGGTTCAACCAATCCAAAGCTCTGTAAAGACTTTGAGACTGATGAAAGACAGATTTGAATTGAGTTCAATGGGAAACTCAACTTCTTTCTGGGAATTCAAGTGAAGCAGGTTGAGGATGGCATCTTCATAAGTCAGTCAAAGTATGTTCAAGACATACTCAAGAGGTTCAACATGACTGATTGTAAGATTGCTAAGACACCGATAGCCAGAAACCACTCCCTTTGTCCAGATCTTGAGGGGCAGTGTGTAGATGAACACTTATACAGGGCTATGATTGGGTCTCTTATGTATCTTACAGCTAGCAGGCCTGATATCATGTTTGCTACGTATTTGTGCAAGATATCAAGCCAACCCTAAGATGTCTCACTTAATCACTGTGAAAAGAATTTTAAGATACCTCAAAGGTGCTTCAACACTTGGTCTATGGTATCCAAAGAATCCTAATTTCAATCTGTATGCCTATACAGACAGTGATTATGCGGTTGCAACATGACTGCAAAGTCTACATCTGGGGGATGTCAATTCCTTGGTGAAGGATTGTCTCATGGCAATGCAAGAAACAATCCTGTGTGTCTGCATCAACTGCTGAGGCTAATACATTGCTGCTGCAAGTTGCTGTGCTCAAGTGCTTTGGATTCAAAATCAGATGCTGGACTATGGATTTAACTTCAAAGAGACTCCTATCCACATAGACAACAATAGTGCTATCTCTATTACTGAGAACCCTGTGCAGCACTCAAGGACCAAACACATCAACATCAGGTATCATTTAATAAGAGATAATTATGAAAAGGGATTAATTAAACTTGTCAAGGTTCACACAGATGACCAATATGCTGATTTGTTTACAAAGGCTTTTGATGAACAAAGATTTAAATATCTAATATCAGCTATTGGGATGATCAACCTTGAGTAAATTTTTCTTAAAACTAATTCTTATTATTTCTTAAAATGTGTGTTCTAAGTTGTCTAGTCAATCATCTTCATAAGCTCATGTTTTTTTTTGGATTGGAAGATTTTCTTAGATTAATTGATGATTTTATACTTCGGAAGTTATTCATTTTAACTTCGAAGAAAATCACATCTTCAAAATTTTTAACTATCTAAGAAATTTATCTTCGGAAGAAATTTCAATTTTATCTTCCGAAGCTTAAATAGTTATCTTAGATACTTCCTTATTTTCAAGGACCATTTCCTTCCGAAGCAATATTAACTCTCGGAAGCTATATTGATCCCTATACAAAGCTTTCAAGTCTTAAATTTTTCTTCCGAAGCAAAATCATCAAATACTCTCAGGAAATTCTTCCGAAGTCATTTTAGCTTCGGAAGCTTTTTCATTAAAACTTCCGAAGATAATTACCTTCGGAAGCTTTTCGAATTCCAAGAAAACTACTTTTTGAGCAAAAGAAAACTACTTTTTCAGAGGTGGGACTGACGTTCGGATTTCAAAGTTTATCCTCTTTCATTAAACTTTATCTGAAATCCCTCTCTCATATAAACCCAACGGTTTCCCCCTCTTCTCTCATCTGCTTTTCATCCAAACCTAAAACCCAAAATCTTCTCTCTGAAATTTCTTCTTCATCTCTAAGCTACCTCACAATGGCTAACCTTGCTCACAGAAATGATCCAACTTTACCATGCAGCTACACAGACAACATAATCAAGTTGCTCTGTTATGCTTTGAGAAAGATCCTCATTTCTCAGAGGTTTGCCTTTTCTTGTCTCTGTCTCACTACTTCACCTCCCTAACCATTGATCCTCCACTCTATGAGGATCAGTTGCTTGAATTCTGGAAGACCTGCCAAGAGGTCATTATGGACGGGGAAGGCACTGTCTGCCACAGTGCAAGGGAAAACAATCTTCATCACTCCGGCCATCATCAATCGACATCTTCAGCTGGATGATGAAGAAGGTGAGGTGTTCTTCCCAAAGGAAGCTGTAAATCATTCCTTTGAGCAGATGGGCTACGAAGGATATTTCTCTGTAAAGACCTTCAGGAAAGGGAAGGTCTCATCCCAGTGGAATACCTGCTCCACGTGGTTATCCACAGCTTATCAAACAAGCATGGTGGATGGGACCAGATTCCTGAGGATCTCTCCTTTATAGTTCAAGGAATGGTTCAGGGGGTCAAGTTCAGGTATTCACAATTTGTTTATACTAATTTACTTGCAAACTTAGACTCCTTAGAGTATTACATGTTTCCTAGATATGTTCAACACATTCTCAACTGTGAACTGGGCTCACAGTTGAGGGAAACAAGTAATATCTTAAATTGGGACAGATGAAGCCCGGCATCTTTACAATAATGAAGAAGCCCACTATAGGCTTCTCAGGGGTAGAAACAGCCCTAGTCCCAAAAATGTTAGAGCTCATTGCTCAAGGTGACAACCTAGCAGCACAAGCTAGTGTTGAACCCACACCTGCTGCTTTCCAACCACCTACACAGCCCCAAATATCCATCACCTACCAAAGAAAATACAAACAACCCCTGCTCAGACTATTCAGTCTGAGGAGGCACCCATATACTCACTCATACAGGAAGAAGTGGATACTGGAGCTCCCACTTCTCCTGAGGAGCAGACCACTCCCATTTTTCAAGAATCAGTGCTGAGGTTCCTCATGCTCAGCCTGATGAGCTCACTAGCCCAACAGCCTTAAGCCTTCACTCTGAGTCTCAACACTCAAGTGAACAACCTTCAGGGGACAGCTACCATCCCCAGCTTTGGATCTCAACCAACCAATTCCAACCTATCCTTCTATACTGATGAAGACTTAGGATTTAGTGAGTACCATGAGTCTCTCTTCCCTCCCACCTACTCAAAGAGAGATGAGTACCTCTGACTCTCCTCAGTCTATCCCATATCAGTCACCTATTACTGAGGTGGACACTTCTGAACTTGTTCAGGATGTCCATATGGAAGAGGCTCTCACTTTTGAAAGTGATTACATCATTAAGACCTCCACCAGGGCAACTCAGCTCCCTGGCATCTCAACTGAGGCTGCCAGTGAGCAGAGGAAAACCAGCAGCCAAGAAACTCAAGCTGGTGGTGAGCGAGAGGACCTTGGTCCAATCATCTCATCCCCCACTGATTCTTCTGATGAAGATGAGGAATTTGAGACTAAAGGTGCAGAAATTGTCAAAAACATGCACCTATTTTGTCTCTAAGGTTAGTCACTTGGAATCTCAGGTGACTACCTTACAAAACCAGGTCAATGATCAGCAACTTCAGATTTCATATCTGCAGAAACAACTAGCTGAGAGACCTTTAAGGACAACTCAATCAGGAACACAAGAACCTGTGGAAGTAATTGACTTACCCTCCAGCTCACCTATGCAAGTGGGTGCTGCTACCAAAAAGGGGGAGAAAGTTGTTACAACCACAAAACCTGGGAGTTCTTCAAAGAGAATGGACATAGAGGACTCACCATCCTCACTTGCTGTTGTGCATTCTCAGCAACTTCCTCAAGTTCACATTAATATGGACTCTATAGACTCAATCATCAGGAGTCTCTTTGAGGAAGGTATACCAAGGGCTGTCTCATCTCCACCACAAGGAACTGGCAACTACATCATAAGGTGGAGGTATGATGAGGATAGAAGAGCCCTTATACTTCACAGAGTTCAAGGCCAACAAGAAGTTTTTCAGTTCCAAAGCCTGAGCTTCTATGAAAGACTGGATTTAGTCAACATGCCACTTGTCAATCCAAGCAATTCAAGACAAGCTGACAGGCTGGCTCAAAGAATCCAAGAAAGGATCCTTGCAGAGTTTCTCTAAGAAGGAGACATAGGCAATCAGGCAATGTCATCGGTCAACTGGATGTAAGGTGGACCCTAAGATTAGTTTCATAGGGGAAACCTTGACTGAAGGCCCAGTGGCAGAACCTGAGACCCCTGTCTCATCATCAACAACTGCTGCAGAGGTCCAAACTCCATCTGAAACACCTGCTGGTGAAGGTGTTTCTCAGCCTCTCTCTGGCCAGAGCATGGAAGCTACACCAAGCAATGAAGGCCAAGCCTCAATCCACCCTGAGTCACAAAGGTCTGTTGGTGACAAAGGGAAAAGGAAAATGACTCCTGAGGAAATTGAGAAGGAGAAGAGAGAGGAAAAGGAGGCTAAGGGGAGAAAGTTCTTCTGGGTCATCTACCTTCATGCAAGCTGCAATCAGGGCTGCCCCAGACCAAAACTCAAGATGATGAGTTAAGGGCAGTCAGGATTACCTATTTACAAACCAGGAACTATGATATTGATGAAATCATCTCCCTCCCCTTAGAAGAGTTAAATGAACTGGCTGACATGGAAGTGTCAAGAGAGATGAAGGAGAAAGAGGATGCAAGGTTACTTCTCCAATTCAAAGAGGAGAAGAGACAAAAAGGGCTTACAAGCATGCTCCCACTCTCTCTCCAGTTCAAGAAAGTCCTGCACAGGAAGATGTGGCTCCACAAAACCTCAGGTAGATAAAGAAGAAGATAGGATCAAGATGATCAACTACCTGAGTGCCACAGGCTTCTATCAGGCAAATGCACTTCTTCCCCTGTCCTATGACTTCATTGAGTTCGAGTACCTAAAGCAACTTGAGCTTGAGCTAGTCAAAGAAAGAAAAACAACCAAAAGGAAGCTAAGGGAAGAAGCTGCAAAGTCAAGAGCCATCATTCAAAAGAATGCAAAGAAGTCTGCTGACAGACAAAGAATGATGAGCTTCTTGAAGCTATATGGATTCTCCGGAAGGAGACTTGGCCCCATGTCTCTATCTACAATGGATGAGCATATAAGGGTGATCAAGCAGAAGATAAAAGTGGAGAACTGATTGACTTGCACTCTCTTCCAAGTCAAGTCCCACCTGAAGTGGAGGTCAAGTTTGAACAACCTGAGACACCTCAACCAGAACCTCCAGCTAAGCCTCAGCAAACTTCATCTTCTGATCCAAGACAGGGTCAAACTCCCTCTCCTTCTGAACCTGTGAGGGAGGAACACCCAACTGAGAAAGACACTGATGATCAACATGGTGCTGCAGACCAGTCTTCTCAGTTAAAGACATCTAAGAGGAAGAAAAATGGCTTCTAACCAAAGACTAAGAAGAAGAAGCCAAAGTCATCTACCTCTACACTCAGGCTGAATCAGATCAACCTGAGGAAGTGCATGATGAGGCAGCCCAATCAACTCCTATGCAAGTGGCTCCTCTAACAACTGAGACACCCATCTTGTCCTGGACTTATTCTACCAATCCAGAAAGATGGCATGTTATCAGAGATCAAGGTGTTGAGAATGTCTACTCCTGGCAAGACATAATCAACTTACCTCTGCATGATCTCTTTGAGATGAGAAGATACTATGAGAATCTTGATGATCCTGACCATCTAATGAAGAAAGGAATGGTCTTGATTGTACTGAAGACCACCACATCTGAAGATCTTCTAAGTGTTTTGGTAGCATCAGCCTAGGGGGAGTTTGTAAGGATTCCTTAAGTCTGATGCAACCCAAAACATCCAAAGTGTCTCAGCAACATGCACTAAGTACTGAAGTGAAGAATGCTTCGGAAGTTTTACGCAATGCATTAGAAAATACTCTAAGTGTAAAAACTTCCGAAGCCAAGACCAATATCTTCCGAAGCCAAAGATGAAGTCTTCCGACCTCAGAGACAAAGTCTTCCGAAGCTTCAAGTTATGAAGACAGATTTCTTCTAAAGACTTTTAAGACATGCTTTTTTGATGTACTTTTCTGTAAAGCTAGACACCTTTTCCGCTGTGCCTCTGCAAGTCACCAACTTACATGAGTTGGTGAAAAGGTCCATGCTTTTGGTAACTGTACATTGAGGTCTTGAGTCTATACTTTATACGTTATGTACTTTATCCTTTTTGTAATAGATAAGGATGTGAGCTATGGCATGTCATAGTCACAAGTCAAAAGGCAATCTGCCTTTTGACTCTACAATTGATTTTGTTTGTCTGTCTAGTCAATTGTATCCAGCTGGTTTTCAAAGTATAGCCAGCTGTAGGATGTAGTATAAGTATCTCATGTTCTTGTATCTTTTATCTCATGCTTTAAAACACTTGTAATAGAACATAGAGAAAGCAATATACTGCATTCTTGAAAACCATACTCTCTTATTCTGTCTCTTACTTACTTGTGCTCTTTGTATCACTTTGGTTAACCCAGTTCACTGTTTGATTAAAGTTTAGTAATCTCCTCTCTTTGTGTCGTGTGTTGTAATTGTGTTAAAGCCCTTAAACGGTCCTGCAGGTATATAACAAGAGAACAGGTATTGTTCAAGAGTCTTTCTATATTGATTGTAAGAATCTAATTCCTCTAATGTTTGATCTGAACAGCATGGTTCTTTGACTTCCAATACGGTGTTTAACTCTTTCAACCTTCCAATTTTCAAGGATGATGAGTCCATCTCCAATTTAAACAAATACCATTCCTACATCTCCATTACCTGCCATTCCTCAAGCTCGTCCCCCACATCTGCAACCGATGCTACATCAGTTGATTTGCATCTTCTTTATCATCATTTGATCTTCCACGTCCACCTATTTTTGCATCCCTTCCCTCATCACCAACATCTATCTCATCTCAGTCGGTATCACCTATCTCTCCAATTGACTCTACCTTACCTTCAACCTTACCAACATCTACCCATCAATAACCCATTAGCCAACCGTCTTCAATTACCTTATCAATGCCCACTGATTTCAAAACCTTGAAAGATCATCCACATGATAACATCATAGGATCTATCACCGATGGAATTCGGACGTGGAGTTAATCTGGTTTGATTAAGGTTTGTCTATTCTCTTGTTTTATATCCCAAATTATTCAGAAAATTGTTCATGCAGCTCTTCAGGACCCTTGCTGGGTTGAATCGATGCAATTAGAGCTGCAACAGTTCAGGAAACTCAAAGTGTGGACCCTAGTCGATCTTCCACCAAACAAATGCCAATTGGCATGAAATGGGTGTTCAAGAACAAACCCAATGATCGTGGCATTATGGTTAGAAACAAATCCAGATTGGTGGTCCAGGGCTTTGCTCAAGAAGAAGGGATTAACTACACCGAAGTCTTTGCTCCTGTCACTCGTCTTAAGGCCATCAGAATCATTCTGGCTGCAACCTATAAATAGTTTAAAGTCTATCAGATGGATGTCAAATGTGCTTTCCTTTATGGAGACATTGACGAGGAGATATATGTGTGTCAACCACTAGGTTTTGAGGATCCCAACTTTCCTGACAAAGTTTACAAACTTGATAAGTCCCTTTATGGTTTTCATCAGGCACCTAGGATCTGGTATGAGACTTTAACACAGTATCTCTTAAGCAATGGTTTTTCTCGTGGTACCATTGATATGATATTATATAAGAAGGAAGTGGATGGTGAGATGTTGATTGTACAAGTCTATGTTGATGATATTATCTTCAGCTCCACCAATCCAAAGTTGTGTCGGGAGTTCGAGGAGGTAATACGTAGTCGCTTCGAAATATGCATAAGGGGAGAGATGTGCCTTTTCCTTGGACTGCAGGTTGAACAAAGACGAGAGGGAATTCTCATTCATGAGGAGTAGTATATTAAAAAAATTTGAAGAAATTCAAGATGGATGACCCTTCTTCTGAAATGACTCCATTTATTGCTTAAACATGCCTCACTTCTAATGAGAATGGGAAAACTATTGATCCTCATCTTTATAGATCCATGATCGGCTCCCTTATGTATCTTACAACAAGTCGTCCTGACATCACCTTTGCTGTAGGATATTGTGCTTGATACCAATCTGCTCCGAAAGAGTCTCATGGAATGGTTGTAAAACGAATCTTTTGTTATCTTAAAGGCTCTTCTTGTTAGGTCTTTGCTATCCTTATGTTGGCAATTTTGACTTACATACTTATTCTGATAGTGATTCTAATGGCTGCACGTTTAACAGAAAGTCACTTAGCGGAGGTTGTCAATACTTGGAAAATTGTTTGGTTTCATGGCAAAGCAAAGAAACAGACAACTGTTTCTCTCTCTATAGGAGAAGCCGAATACATTACTGCCTCCGGCTGTTATTCACAAGTGCTTTGGATATCGCACGAGATGATTAACTATGGGATCAACTTTCTCCATACATCGTTATTCTGTGACAACGAAGCAGCTATTGGCATCGCCAAGAATCCTATTCATCATTCCCGAACCAAGCACATCGAGACACGTATTCATGCGATCCGTGATGCTGAGGAAAAGGGTTTTATTGATATCATTCCTATAGACACCAAAAATTAAAAAACAGATGTTTTCACTAAAACCTTTGATAAACCTCGTTTTTATGAATTGATCTTTATGTTAGGTTTAATATCATTTTAAAATCCTTTTTCTTTCAAACCATGTTTTGTGCATATTATTTATTATTTCTCTTTGTTTTCTTCTTTCTCTTCGCTCGGTTGGCTCCATCATTCTTCATTTTTATATAAACCATTATAATAAATATACTTAAAATATATGCTGGTGAGAGTGTCATATAGTCAAGTAAGAAATTCTACATCTTTCATATTCATAGAAATTTCAGGGGAGATTATATATTATATGCTCTTCTTGTTTCCTTTGCAGAATAAAATGAGAAACTTGGACGATGTAAAGGAGGTTAACGGTATTGTGTGGGATATGCTTGATAGGTTTAGCTAGAAAGCGAAGTAAACAATAATCCTATAGCTTAATTAAAAGAGCAATAACTTGATGACTCAGATAATCCTCTTGACATTTTTGGCCTTCACAAAGTCTCAACTCCTTGTTCGATAAGGGTTGAGAACGTGATATCTCTATTTTGAGTTATACCTATCTAAAGTATCTTTGCCAAATCATTACATCTCATCTCAAAAGCTATATGCTTTCTCATCTTTGTATCTAAGATGATCCCTGTTGTACTTTATCCAGTGCTAATCTCCTCTGCTATGTGTGGACATTGACTTGAAGTGATGATCTCTTTTGATGTATGATAATACTGACCTGGAGCTCTCATCGACACAATATGATGACCATTTTTGTTATACGTAAGTATAGACCTGAAGTTCTCATCTATAAGACTCAATTGATCAATTCCTTTGTTATACGTAAGTATAGACCTAGAGCTCTCATCATTTGATGTTAGGGACCGTGTATGTACGGAGTACTAACTGATCTGTGTGTATACCAACTCAAATAGTGTGGAATCCTATTTGATTGGCGATCCAATCAGGGAGAACACAGTTTAGATCAACCTAACAATTAATGAAACGTTAACGATTATTAGAACACGATCAACTGTGATCTATGAACTTGGAACATGTTTTCTTGAGTCTCTGGACGGCTAGGGTACGATTATGTGTGTAGGTATTCGAATTGTTATGTTTTTTCACAAATTAGGTGGTATTTATAGGTTAGGATCTTCCAATCGTACGACTGAACCATCAGCATGGTTCAGTCGTGTGACTGAATCATGCGATTGATCCATCCGCACGACTGAAGGTCCAGTCGTGCGACTGAGTCAATCTTATGTCTTAATCGTGCGACTGATCTAGTCTCCTGGTTCAATCGTGTGATTGGTCTATTAGCATGAAGTAGTCATGCGTATAGTCCATTAACATGGTCCATTCACTTGAGAACTTCACACAATGAGTTTGAACATGTTCTCAATCATTATTGATTAAGAATGATGCACAATAACCATAAACCTATATAGTTAGTTCACTATATGTTATAACACAATAAACAATGAAATATTAAACATTATAAGCATCAACCACACTTTGTATTTCATTCATACCCATTACATTACATATATGTAAGACATGATAGACATTTTACATTAAGCCCCTAAACTAGGTACATATGTATCAACAAACTCCTCCTTGGACCTAGTTTACATCATTGTCTAACATTCTTCACTAGTTCTTCAAAATTCTTGTACTTTTCCTCACTTGTAACTCCAGTATGTATCTCGAATGCAAAACAGAGTCTTATTACATTCTGAAATTAAAGGGCTTGTACAATATCCTACGAGTCATAGAATAGCGACCACTTGTATAAGGTATAAACATCTTCAGCCGACAAGTTTGTAAGCCACATTGGGTCAAACACCCAGATAGTATCCATTTCGCTCTTCTTTTGTAAGACTATGACTGCTTCACTTGTTTTCCAATTGTAGTACCACCACTTGAAGTGTGGAGTGAAGTCCTGTGGCATTTCCCTTAGAGGGATTTTGGACATCCTACGCGGAGGACTCAACTTTAACCCTACCTTAGGCTTTCCAGTAATGGAATCAACTTCAGACCTTATGATGTACCTCTTCGGTTGTTGAGGTCTGAAGTTGACCCACCTGGCGTGGTATTCCTTCCTCAGTGTAGCCTCAAACCAGCCTGACATTTTCTTTGGATCAACATATAACAACTTTAGGCGTGCCAGCTGGTTGAGCTCAAAACCAGGGAGAGTCTTTAGATCATGTGCGAATCTAAAGTACTCAATTGCCTTCTCTCTCTTCACAACATAAACCTTCAGATCCTCAAAATATGCCCATGCAATGATCTTGCCT
Source organism: Flaveria trinervia (assembly GCA_025506515.1). Taxonomy (NCBI): domain Eukaryota; kingdom Viridiplantae; phylum Streptophyta; class Magnoliopsida; order Asterales; family Asteraceae; genus Flaveria; species Flaveria trinervia. Next base: position 9,222,607 of record CM046449.1, on the reverse strand, counting down.
GACACCTTTTTGTTTTTCTTGACTTTGTACAGCTTAGTGTAGGCATTAGGCTTTTGTGCAGTGCGCATGGCTCAGATCTCAGTAAAACAGGCCGCCCATTCAGCCTTTTTGATGTCAACATCAGCGTCTGAGGCTTGGGCTTGACTCACATTCTTATTAAACTCTTCCTCCATCTGATCTAGCTGTCAAATGTGTCACTGCCAGGAGTATCACCCAAGTTAGGGACTACATTTCCCTCTCGGTCAGTGTACTCTGGATAACAGTCAGCAGTGACATCCTCTATCTCGATTTCATCTATGTCATTGAGCTCATCGTCACTTGTAACTTAAAAAGTAGGAGTGTCCTTGACAATCTCATCAGGATTTAGCTTGAACATCTGAGCAAGCTACTCATCAGTAAGGTCATGAATGATTTCTCTTTCTTCAAGACTGTAGCTTACAAACCTTCTAACTATCCCTTGCAAATCAAGATTCATCATGAGTTGAGTAATTAATCAAGATAGTTAAACATTAAATATATATATAAACATTAAGTACAAAATTTTAATACATGACTTAAGTACAAAAGCTTTTAAATACATAAATATCTAATCATTACTTTTGCCTTGAATAACAGGCTCGTCAATCGGAGGTGCTGAGGATGAGGCTCCCTGATCCTGAGCCTTCTTAACTGTCGATCTCTAGCCTATGTGGCTGCTGATACAGTAGCATCATCTCCTTCATCCTCATCTCCTCCCTTCTTCTATCCTTCATCTCCATCACCTTCTCTATCAGTCTCATCATCATCATCTTCATCATCCTCATCATCGTCATCATCACCATCATCATCTCCTTCCCTGATCTTGAGGGGCTCATCTTTGGAGCCTTTGAGTCGTAGCATCAACTTCTTGTTCTTCGCTCAAGATCATATATCCTCTGTACTGAAGAAGTCTGCAGCTCACGAAGCTCAGCAATCTCCTGACTCTAAGATGCTATCTGCTGAGCCTGAGCAGCATTGAGCTCCATCAGCGGTTTAGCTGTCTAGCTCATTGCTCATCAGTAGCAAGAAGCTTAAGCACAATCCGGTTTAGATTGGCCAGCTGCTCCTCTAACCCAACAGAGGGCAGAGAGGATCCAAAGCTCAATGTGACCTGAGATGAGGTCCCGGATCGATGGGTGGTGGTAGTGGTGGTGGTTGTGGTAAAGATGGGTGGTGGTATAGGTGTAGCTGGTGGAGGTCTAGCTGTAATAGTGGAAGGTGGAGGTGTGGTAGTAATGGTGGGTGGTGTGGTAGTACTGGTGGAGGGTGTGGTAGTGGTGGTGGTAGCTGTGGTGGTGGTGTGGTAGTAGATGTGGTGATCAAAGTGAATCTCCGTCTCTTACTTTTCATCCCGTGCGGCTGAGCCATCCTCTTTTCCTCGATCCTTTCGAGGACGATGCTCCCCCTTGGTTGCTGGGCTGGTCTGGGGTGTTAGATGGATCAGTATCAGCCTCCACAAACTCACCCTGGCGTCCACCTACTGCCCTAATCCCTCGCTCAGTGGCAACCACCATGCTACCCACCGTCTGAACTAATGGCTCCTCATCAAACTCCTCCTCCTCATCAGGACGGAAGTCCTGATGGAATCCTGGCATCTCAGCTCCACCGTGGGTGGATGATGGAGGTGTAACATCTATGGTAGTGGACCTAGATTGGGTGGGGCAGTATCTCCACCATCACCACTATCACCATCATCATAATCGTCAGATGGGAGCACAATCGGCTCAGAATCTGAGTCACTATCATCGTGACGCCACTTCTCCTAGTTGGCGCCACGTAGTCCTCTTGGGCCAAATGCCCAAACAGTCTCTTTACCGGTGTAAGGCCCCGTTCCCGGAGACCTCACAGTTGGTCAACCACAGCGTTTAATACATTATATTCCATACATATACAAACTCAAGCAGCGGAATTATTATAACAAAAGCCATTCATTTCTTTTTAAAACACTGTTGTTGTGCAATACACTATTGTTTGACTGATTACAAAAGAATTGTTTAACTGCGTTACAAAACAACAACAATATGAAATACGAATGGATGTCAGTCTTTTCCCTGTCGAGCAGCTTCACCCTCGTACTATTCTCAACAATAATTACCTACCAACTGAAAATGTATAAAAGTCAGCGTTGCTGACTGAGTTCTAGTTTTAAAAGTAACAAAATATTTTTTGTATGTTGTATATGAAAAATACTCTTTCTGTAAAATACAACTTTACTTTGTATGTGAGACATTAACTATATGAACAGATACTATAATAAATTCTAAGTGTTGGGCGCTTAGACACTATTTGGGCGCATGGGCCCTGTGTAGGAGCTTCATCACTATATAGGCGCATCAGCCAACAGTTAGTTGTTTTAACACTTAGGCGCATGAACCATTTAGGCATTGGACATTATTCAGGCGTATGGCTCATTCGTTCGCATGGACACTTAGACGCATGGGTTTATTCGGGAGTATGGAAACTTAGGCGCATGTGAATATTCAGACGCATGGGTACTATTAGGGTGCATGGCCCTACACTTAGTTGTCCGACTAATATTTCTAGGCGCATGGACTACTATTCAGGCACATGGATTACACTTCAATTCTTCTAAGGCATTCCCAGGCGCATGATCCTTATCCAGACGCATGAACCTTCTGTACAACATCTTTTTAGGATGTTTACGAATCCAATCATCAAACCTATCTGTTGTAAGCTTACCAAGGCTATTCTAAACATGAACAACCTATAAGCATCCAAGAATCATCATCCAACATGCATAATACATATGAGTATACATACATAAACATTTGAAAATAGTTTTAATACATTTTCAACCCCAAGAGAGTTTAAAACAAGTAAAAACCAGGGTCTAGAACTCACGTGGTGCAACTTGGGTGTATCTTCATTCTAACCCTCTTGCAAATGAGTTCAAACACCTAATAACACACCAAAACACACACAGACATGGACACACACACACACATATAAGCACATAAGCATGGCTTATTGGTTTCATCAGTTAGGCGTCTTTATGGCAAAAGTTTTTCGATTTGGAATTCATTTTCAGTTACGAGATGAATCAGGTGATATACTCTGTAACTTTGCTTAACCCAACACAACCCACTTTCCATCGCCCTCCCTGTACTCCAGCCGACATCCGTCGAGCTTCGGCGAAACCATAAGACCAAATTCGTTGGAATCAGTAAATTGACCGTTTCACTTTGTTTTTCACCATGTTCGAACCTGGACACTATCTAATTCAAAAATTACAGAGTATACACCTATTCATCTCGTAACCTGAAAATGGATTCCAATCAAAAAACTTTTGCCAATAAGACTCGTAACTGATGAAACCAGTAAGCCATAAACACTCATTTGATCATTTTGATTTAAATGTGCATCAACTCAGTTACAACAACAAATTACTACTCATTCGAATAAAAAACTACGCATCTACATTTACACTCTTCGGTTTTCGAACAGTTTCAATAGGACCTATATAACCTAGGGTAAATCATCTACTACTTTCTGGAACTACCTACAACTCCAATTTCCACTCAACCAAACATACACAGTCAACCTTCGATCGTCACCTCATCGCCACCCTGCCATGCTCGGGTCATCTTCGCACCATCCACAAAACAAAATTTCACAGAGGGCTTTTCATCTAAGCCCTTAGAAGCTTGTTGTAGACGAATTCGGCTTTCATCATCAAGTGCAACCCTGAACAAACTGACAACCCGCGGCCCATTTCTATTTGTTCTTCATCAATTTATTTTACAAATCGGGTAATTAAACACAACACACACTCTATTTCACTTAGGGAACAAAAGCCCTAAGTTTGATTCCATTATCTGCAGATTGGTGTTCAATTGAGTGAAATCAAAACTAGAGTTCATAGACTTTAGGGATCTTTCATTAACTCTATGTTAGGATCAGTGATCTATGTTTGATTGATTGAAGAGTATAGCAGCGGAATTCAAACAATGAATTAGTCGATTCACAAGAACAAAACCATATTCAATGAAGAACAAAGACGGTTATAGAGAGAGAATATCTGCAAATATATTTCATTCAATATTCGCTTTCGTGGTAACAGAATGTCACAATTACAATTAGGTCGACACCTCTTATATAAGAGATGTGACGTCTGCTGATGTCACTTGATAGTGACATCTAACAGATTTATTACAACTGAAACACAACTACTGAAGATGTCAAAACAGCTGACATCTTCTTACAAAAATGCTAAGTGTTATCAGTTGTTATAACTACTGAAAAACATAAAACTACTGAAACTACAACGACTGAAGAACAAGCTCTTCAGTCGTTTTACAAAACTACTGAAACTAAAAATATAAAACTACTGATATCACAACTACTGAAGAAGTACTCTTCAGCAGTTGTGACAAACTACTGAAACTTCAGTACTTGATCTTCAGACTTGAACTTCAGATGTTTCATCAGCTGATGACTTCAGTAGATATCATCAGCTGATGTCTTCAGTCTTTGTCTTCAGACTTTGTACATCAGTTGTTGATCTTCAGCACTTGTAAACTCTTCAGCTGTTGTACTTCAGTACTTTGGTCTTTCAGCTTCAGCACTTGTGTTCTTCAGCTGTTCAGCTTCAGTACTTGTGTTCTTCAGCTGTTCAGCTTCAGTACTTGTGTTCTTCAGCTGTTGTACTTCAGCACTTTAGTTCTTCAGCTGTTGAAGTCTTCAGCACTTGATCTTCAGCTGTTGAAGTCTTCAGCACTTGTCAAACTGCTGATGAAGCTTTCAGCAGTTGTTGTGATACCATGTGGGACTTAGAGGTTTTCTGATCTTGGCTCATTGGTTCTTTTGGTCCAACAAACTCCCCCTGAACCAATGCAGCCAAAACCTCTAATTTATTATTATCCCACTTATTGTTGGCAAAAGGTTGGTCTTTTTCCTTCTTGATCAGTAGAGAAGATGACCCATATAAGCTCCGGCCTGGGAAGAAGTCTCTGATATTTGTTTGGCAAGATATGAATGGGAACTCTGTTTTGGGGAACTGGACACAGAGTTGTTATCCCATTCATGAGATCTACTTCCCGTGTATGAGCCTGTAGGATTCTCTGGTGTAGGCTCTGAGAAACATGATTTGTTCTTCCATGGTCAGGTTCTCGGCTTCACCATCAAAAATCCTTCTCGCCCATACAGCTCTGAGATGTACTTGGCCTGTTTGCCGTTTTTGAGCTCAACTGTTGTAATTTGTCTATATGCAAACTCATCAGGATGATTCCCTTCGAGTAGCAGACTGAGCTCATTCTGTTTGAAGTTCTCAAGCCTCTTGTAGACTAACCCCTTTTTGATAATCCTGTCTCTAGCTCTTCATCTTCTGGGGTGGTTGTTTAGTCTCGTAGGCCTTCTTGAAATCTTCGACAATCTCCCAGGGTGATACTACAAGGCCACTGTGATCTCTTCATCTACGATCCTCTTGACTTGACCCTTGTATCTCGAAGGAATGTCTTTCTTTACAATCCTGTGAGCCACCCTCGGATCAGGCCATACTCTCACCCTTTCCTTCTGATATTGAAATGTGTTGGCGAGAGTGTACAATCTCAGAGCTTCTTTCTTCATGCTGATAATTGATGAGGAGGCAGCATAGGTTTTGTCAATGCTTTTCAGCATTTCATCATCATGAAGCTTTTGCTGCTCCTCTTCTTCAATTTTTACTCTCACAACATCCATCTGTGAGGTGGGAGTGATGGGCATAGGTTTGGCTTTCGCCAGTGTTAGGACTGCAGACAGAGCATCCTATCTTCTTCCACATCATCCTCTCTTCTTCTTCTTCTAGCCTCAACACCCTTCTCTTCTTCTTCTTAGGTGCATCATCGGCTGTTGGTTTAGATGGTGAGGGAGTTGGTTTTGTGGTTGTGATTGTGGTTGTTTGGATTTGGGCTTTGAGATTGGTTTGGAGATTTGAGGGGTAGGCTGTTTTGAGTGGGTGGAAGGGAAGGTTGTTCCAGCATCTTTGTTGTGAGTTTAGCCTTTGTAAGTTTTGCCATTTCAAACCTTTTACCAGCCCCAGCCTCATCAAGGGCTTCAATGATAATCCCCTTGTGGAATTGCTCAGACAGACAGATTCTGGTGGCTATAGCCAGAATACTGTCTCTGGTCCACGCGCGAATCTCCATCAAAGATCTTCCTAAGTATTTGGCAATGAAACGGATCATGATCTCCAATCTCTCCTTTTCAAGTGCATCATACCCAGCCCATCGGGTTTGAATCTCTTGCACTTCCAACTCCTGATTTCACTATCCAATGTGGCTGTATCAAAACCTTGCCTGAAGAGTTGCTCAATGATTTTATCCATGGATCGGCTGTGTGTATCATCAGCATCTTTTACCAGCTCTTCCAAGGATTTTTCTTCAGCAGTAGGTTGATCATCAGCACTTTTCTTTCGTTTATAGTGATCAGTTGTTGCTTTTCTTTCCCCTCTTGGGCTTGCTCTTGGGCCTTCTCATCCTCTGTTCTTTTCCTCTTCTTTTCTTTCACTGCAGTACTCTCCCCCTTTTGGATGCATTGGTGGTAGGGGTTTGTACCGCAGAAAGTGTCTTTTGCACAGCAGCATCAATCAATGGTTGTAAAGTTGAGGAAAGCCTCTCATCAATGGCTTTAGTCACAATGTCAGTGATTATGGGTGTGATGAGAGGGAGGGAATTTTGAAGGACAGCAACTATTTGCTCAGGAGGGTTCTGTTCCTGAGAAATAGTGCCAGAAGCAGAGGCAGGTGTGAGTTGTTTTTGGAGTGGCTCAGTGTTTGGGGACCTTCAACTGAAGGTGCCATCTGTGGGTTGGTGGAGGCAGATGGTCTTTCTCCTTGTGAGAGTTGGTCAAGTAGGTTTTGCAGCCTACTGACTCCTCCTCAAGGATTGTGTTCTGGGCAAGAACAGAATCGTAAAAAGCCCAGGTCATCATCAGCAGAAGCTGAATCACTGACCTCCTGCTTGGAGCAGGATTACATGCACTGGGTGTAGACCAGTTGTAGCATGTGCCCCTTTGTCTTGGTACTGGGGACTTCCAGCCTCAGGACTATGTCCATCATCAGCTGTTGCCTCTAGTGAGGTCTTAGCAATGTTACCAGCCTCATTCTGATCATGTGCTGATTCAGAAGAGGTGGCAGCCTCACTAGATATTCTAATCTCCCTATCTACACCAGGAGATAGAAGTGGTAAACCCCTATGCTGTGGGTTCTCAATTGCACTTTGTTCCTCCCCCTCAATGGTAGAGGTGTTCCCAGTAGTAAGTGGTATCTGGGGAGGGGGTGAGGAGTGCAATTGAGTCAGCACTTGTGCAACTATCAATGTTGGGCTGTGAGGGGCGGTTGCATGGGGTGAAGGGATAGAAGCAGTGTGCACCTGGGGAGGAAGGTGCTCTTCAATGGCAATCCCCTCAAGTGAGGAAGATCCCAGATGTGTGGGTACCCCTTGTGTGGTTGCTGCAGGCTCCTGTTGAGAGGAATCCTGAGCGGCTATGGCTGGAAGAGTCCTTATATCCACTAGGGGGTTTGGACCAGTGGATATCTCCTGCGTTTGTGTTGCAGGGGCATCCTCAGGGGACTCATTTCCCTGAGTAGCCGTTTTGGGTTTCTTTTTGGTGGGTTTGGTGGGGACTTTTGATTTGGAGGTGGTGGCTGTGGGTTCCAGCTGCGTGGGTTTGCGCAGCTTGGCAGCAATTTGAGTGTATGGTCAGAGTTGTGCCGGGAGTATACTTCAGGCAAAACAGCCGTAGCAGGGACTCCCAGGCCAACAAGTCCCTCAGCTTGAAGCTGGTTTGTAATGATGGCCATTATGAACCGCGGATATAATATCCAACGGTTAGCAGTTAGTTTTTGAGCCATATCCTTGAGCTCCGAAAATATTATTTCTGAAAAATTTAACGGCTGTTGCTCAAGAATAGAATACATTACCTGCTGCCACTTTGTCGACATTTGATCCCAACGAAGTCTTAGGAGCCAAATACATTCACCATGTGAAAAATTAGGCGTTCAGCGTCATGGAAATGTTTCTTCATGATAGTGGAGGCACTAAGATTGCCCTGATATCCATGTTGGGCAAAGGATAGATCAGTTGTGCCCTTGGGATATCCAGCAGGAGAAATGGCATCATCCAGATGTAGAATTTGACGGATTATTTCGGAGTGATGACCACTTCTTTGTTGTTGACGACCGACTGGAGAGATGTGTGTTGTTCCCCCAGTGGTAATGGTGACGTTCATCCAAAACTGTTGAGGGATTCGGCATGTAGTTGGGATTGAGAAGAAATGCCGTTTTGTATTGTGACTGAACCATAAGATCGATAGCAGTATCGAACTTAGCCCAGACAGGCGATTTAGTAAGGTAGGCTACACAGTTGTGTCGCGGTTTGATTTGCATGGACGCCATTTAGAAGAGAGAAGTTTTGGAGAGGAACGTTAGGTTTGAAGAAGATGAAGCTTTGAAGGATTAGGTCAGGGATATTTATAGGGTACGGGTAGAAAACGACTGAAGGATGTGGTGTTAGTCATCAGTAGTTTTAAACGACTGTTGACATGGTATTATCCTTTCAGACGTTGAAACAGCTGAAGTCGTGGTGTTAGGCATCAGTAGTTAGAAAACTACTGAAGCCGTGGTTTTGACTTCAGATGATGAAACAACTGAGGACTTGGTGTTTGTCATCAGTAGTTGTGAAACTACTGAAGACAGTGGTTTTGTCATCAGTTGTTGTAAACAGCTGAAGACTTGGTATTAGTCATCAGTAGTTATAAAACTACTGAAGACATGGTTTTGCTTCAGTTGTTTAGAATGAAACAGCAGTTGTTGAAACAACTGAAGAGAAAGTTCTCTTCAGTAGTTTTCGTCAATTCATAGCCTTTCAGCTGTTTCATGCTGTCCTCAACACTTACTCATCAGACTTTGCATCTGATTTTCAGGTGTTTCATAGGACATCAGTACTTATCTGTTTATACTGATTTCAGTAGTTGTAACTACATCAGTAGTTTTAACTACATCAGTAGTTGGAACAGATAAAGTACTTCAGTACTTGTGAGGCATTTAGCCATCAGTAGTTATAAAACTACTGAAGGGAAAGGACTCATCAGTACTTATATGTGACATGGGTACCAATGATCACCAGTAATTACTACTGAAATCATCAGTAGTTGTCACTTATTCTAGCTGCAGCATACCAAGCCTTAACACAAGGTTTTGGAAAGTAGAACTATCCAAAGGCTTAGTAAAAATATCTGCAAGCTCATCAGCACTAGGCACAAACTTAGGATCAATCAGACCTTTTTCAAAGCAATCCCGAATAAAATGATGTCTGATCTCTATATGTTTGGTCCTAGAGTGCTGGACTGGATTTTTGACAATACACAGAGCTGAAGCACTATCCATTAACAATGGAGTCTTAGTCTCTGTAATGCCATAATCCAGAAGTTGGTTCTGAAGCCAGAGTACCTGAGAGTGCAACTTGCAGCAGCAATGTACTCGGCCTCAGCAGTTGATGTAGCAACAGATGTTTGTTTCTTACTCTGCCAAGAAATCAAACAGTTGCCTAGGAATTGACAACCACCAGAAGTTGACTTTCTAGTTAACTTGCACCCTGCATAGTCACTATCTGAAAAAGCAACTAATTTGCAAGAGTGTCCAGTGGAATACCATAACCCAGAGATTGTGTACCTTGCAAATATCTAAAGATTCTCTTGACTGCAATCAAATGAGACTCTTTAGGAGCAGCCTGAAATCTAGCACAAACACATGTAGCAAACATAATATCTGGTCTAGAAGCTGTTAGATACATCAAGGACCCAATCATACATCTGTAAAGCGTTTCATCAACAGCTTTACCTTTCTGATCAGCATCCAGTTGTGTGGTGTTGCACATGGGAGTAGAACAGGGCTTACAGTTTTGTAAATCAAACTTATTCAAAAGATCTTTTGTATATTTTGACTGATGAATAAAGGTTCCATCAGCCTTTTGTTTGATTTGCAAGCCTAGAAAGAACTGTAATTCTCCCATTGCACTCATTTCAAACCTCTTTTCATTAATGTTGTAAAATCATCACACAACTGGGGATCAGAGGATGCAAAAATAATATCATCAACATAAATCTGAACAAGTAGCTTATGCTGATCCACCTTCTTAATAAACAAAGTTTTATCAATGGAGCCTCTAGTGAAATTATTCTTAAGAAGAAAAGTAGAGAGTGTCTCATACCAGGCTCTAGGAGCTTGTTTCAACCCATAAAGAGCCTTATCAAGTTTGTACACCCATTCAGGATTTTATTATCCTCAAAGCCTGGTGGTTGACACACATAAACTTCTTCCTTTATTTTACCATATAAAAATGCACTTTAACATCCATTTGAAAAACTTTAAGATTGTGGAATGCAGCATAGGCTAAGAACAATCTGATTGCCTCTAGTCTGGCTACAGGGGCAAAGGTTTCATCATAGTCAATACCTTCTTCTTGTGAAAACCCCTGTACAACCAGTCTAGCCTTGTTCTTAACAATAAGCCCATTTTCATCGGTTTTATTCCTAAACACCCATTTAGTGCCTATTGCACACTTACCTGGGGGAAGAGGAACAAGTTCCCACACTTGCTGTTTCTTGAACTGAAGTAGCTCAAGCTGCATAGCTTCAACCCATCCATTGTCTCTCAAAGCAACATGGTAGTTCTTTGGCTCTAGCTGACTGATGAAGAGAGCATAGAAGCAGAAGTTAGACAATTGACTTCTGTTGAAACACCAGCATTGATATCACCAATAATCTGAGACATGGGGTGATTCTTCAGTTCTTGATAAACAATGAGATCTGTGCAAGTGTTTGTAGAACCTTCAGCAGCAGCAGATGTTGATGTAGACTCTTGAAACCAAGAATTAGATGGTAACTCAAAAGATGTAGAGGAAACAGAGATCTCATCAGCATTTGTTGTGGATGGAACTGCTGAAGCTACAGGAACATCAATTTAGCAGACACAGGCAGTTGGTCACTAAACTTGAATAGGTGAGTATTGATATTATCATCATCATCATCAATACCACCAGGTGGAAGACATGCTGCAGAAGATGATTTATCCACAGGATCTGCAACAGCTGGAGGTTGATAAGGAACATATTGCAGTATGTCCAAATCAAACAACTCCACAGGGTTTTGTGGAATCTTGTCCAAAGGAGATTCATTAAACTTCACATGCAAAGTCTCTTCAACTATCTTTGTTCTGCAGTTGAAGACTCTGTATGCCTTGCAAGTAGATGAATAACCAACAAAATACCCTGCATCCACCTTAGGATCAAATTTATGGAGTTGATCCTTTGTGTTGAGAATAAAACAGGGACACCCAAATGCTTTGAAAAATGAAATTAGAGGAGCCAAGTGATGGAGAACTTCATATGGAGTCTTCATCAACCTCTGATTTACTAAAACTCTATTCTGCACATAGCAAGCTGTGTTGACAGCTTCAGCCCAAAAGGTCAGTGGCAAACCAGAGTCAGCCAGCATGGACCTTGCAGCTTCAATGAGGGTCCTGTTCTTTCTCTCCACTACTCCATTTTGTTCTGGAGTCCTTGGGATGCTAAACTGCCTTTTGATTCCCTTTGAGAGATAGAAGTCATCAAGTGTATGATTCCTGAATTCAGTTCCATTATCACTCCTGATACACTTGACTGGAAGGGAATACTGCTTCTCAATATACAACACAAAGTTAATAACCTTCTGAGCAACCTCATCCTTTGAATGTAGAAAGAAAGTCCATACAAATCTGGAGTAATCATCCACAATTACCAGACAGTATTTCTTCTTTGCCATGCTCATCACTCTCACAGGACCAAATAGATCCATATGCAGTAATTGCAAGCAGGCAGTGGACTTAGGCTCTTCAATAGGAGGGAATGAGACTTTGTGCTGTTTTCCTTTTAAACAAGCAGTGCAGGTTTCATCACAGTGGAACTCCTTTATTGGTAAGCCTCTGACTAAACTATTGTGGATAAGCTGATTCATGTTTTTGAAATTAACATGACCCAGCCTTCTGTGCCACAGTTTAGATTCTTGAGAAGAGGCTTTGGAAAATAGGCAAGGATTGCCTTTGAGATCTATTTTCTTGGAAAGATCTAAGGCATACACTCTTCCTGTCCTGTTGGCTCTCAGGAGAGTGTGATCATCCAACACCTTCAATCAAATGCAAAACTTTGGATGACAGAATCCTACAGTTCTGACTGGTGAAAAGAGCAACATGGCCTTTATCACACATTTGACTGACACTCAAGAGATTGTACTTGAGATTTTCCACATGATTAACATCATCAATTTGATTTCTCCATTGGAGACAAAGCCATTACCAATGATGTAACCCCTAGCATCATTGCCAAAAGAAACAAATCCCTTCTTTCCTTGAGAGTAGTCATGAAGAAGAGAGCTGTTCCCAGTCATGTGCATAGATCCCCCACTGTCTACATACCAGATGCTACTTTGGCATGTTGGAGAACCCTGCAATAATAAACAATCAGTTAGTTTTAGAGACCCAAACCTTTTGGTTTTGGGCCTGGTCTCATCAATAGATGGTAAACTAACAGGTTTATTTGAAACAACAGCCTGAGAGGAAGAAGATGGTGAAGAAGAGGAATCCTTTGGCTTGGATCTCCTTTTCTGTGGTTTCAACATAGGAGCATCTAGTTGGTTAACTCTACCCAACAGATGTTGAACCATCATAACCAGCTGTGTCTGATTTTGTGATAAAGCTTTCAGCTCATCAGACACATTGCCAGTGGAGTTTGATAAGTTCCTATGTTGCACCTTCTTCTTCTGAGCACTCTCAGCTGTCACCTGTTTAACCCCTTCCTTTTTGGATTTCTTTGAGGACTTAAGGGTTACAGGATTTGATGTTGCTGATACAAATGTGGTCTCAAACTCATTTTCATTTTTACCATTTTCTCTTTAATTTCTTCTTTTTGTTTGAGTTTGGAACCTCTTTTGTACCAGCAATCATCTGTAAGATGATTGAACAAACCACATACTTCACATGGTTTCTTCTTCATCTTAGGTTGATCATCAACTAAAGAGGGTGAAGCAACTGAAGACTTGTCTTCAGTGCTTTGGAAGCATTGTTTGCTTTCTTGACTGCCTCTTTAGTAGTCTTCAAACTCTTTCTACTGACAGTTTTCTTCTCTTCAGTACTGGCAGTAGTTGGAGTTTGAACTTCAGGTGTTAAATCCTGCTCTCTAGTCCTTTCAGGACTTTCAGAATTTACTCCTGAGTGATCTCTTCTGATTGTGTTGTATCAGAAAGTAGATCACATGATGAGATGGATTGGTTATTACTCTCACCATCAGATTCTACCTCTCTGCTCTTGGAGTAAAATCTGTAGGTGGAGCAGTGTGATTGTAACCAATGCCAAACTTCACATTGGAAGCAGATTGCTTACTAAGAAGCATTTCAAAACCTTTGCATGATTGTACCCATCTATCACACTCTACCTGGGTAACTGCAAGGGTTTCTTTGAGATCTTTATACTTCTCTAGAAGTATCTCTTCCCTAGCCTTATCATCAGTTATTTGGCATTTCAGTTTGTAAATCTCATCATTTTTATCATTAAGCACAGACTCAAATTCAGCTTTGTTTTTGGAAATTATTTGTTCTAGCTCAATGTTCTTGTTGATTAAAGCTACATTTGCTTCTCTAATAGATGCAAATGCTGCTATGCATGTTCAGAACATAATTTGGCTTTTGCCTCAGAGGATACCTGTGATACCTTTGTGTAGAGGCATTAGAGGATGAAGTATCAGCAGAATCCAAAGCCATAAGAGCTAGATTTCCAAATGGACTTTCACCACCATGTTGACCAGCACCTGAGAACAGTTGTTCATGACCAGACAAGTCATCTGGTAAACTGCTCCAGTCAACAACTCCTGGGGTGAAGAAGCTGTGTTGTTGAGGTTGAGTTTGTTGATGAGATTGGGAAGGTTGTGGTTCAGGCAATGCTTGTGGTTGTTGTGCAATTGGAGCTTGAACAGGATTTGGTTGAGGCATATAATAGCAGGGATAAGGATATGACATTTGACCCTGGGGAACAAAGTATGCAGGAGATCTAGGATGTGAATAATGACCAGAACCAGCAGGATGTTGCCCTCTGTTTTGTGGACTAGTACTAGGAAAAGTCACAAAGGGTGCAGAAGAGTTAGATCCAGTTGATCTACACTCTCTTGCAAAGTGTCCTAGCCTTTGGCATTTGTGACACCTCAACTTACTCTTGTCAAAACCAACTTTGGTTTTGCCAGAGAGTCCAGGAAATTTCCTGCCAGTTCTCTTATAGAACTTCTGAGATCTGATATTAATCAGTGCCATTTGGCTCAGAATATCCATCTCTTCTAGATCATCATCAGCTATTCCTTTCAGATCATCCATGATGAAGCATAAATTGTCACTATTACTGCCAGAATGACTCTCAATACCAACAAATGCATGATCAGAACTATTTGAAGAGAAATCTATATGCTCATCATAATTGCTTTCAGATGCAGCATATTCTGACTCATGACCAACCAAGGCAGTATTCCCTGGTACAAAGTCATCAGTGAGCTTTCCTGATGAGGACAGTTTCCTCTTCTGCTCTATCTCTCTTTCAAATGTAAGCAGTTTCCCATGAAGTTGGGTGAGAGATAGGCCATCCAGATTTGCACTGGAGCGTAGGACAATAGTGTATGTGTCCCATCTCTCAGGCAGTGATCTGAGGAATCTGTTGTTCATCTGGCTATTGGTGTATTCCTGTTTCACCATTTTCAGCTCAGATATCAAGCAGGAAAAGCGCTCAAACTGTTGAGTCAGTGTCTCACCCTTTCTATGAGAGAATGTCTCATATTGTTGGGCAAGGATTTCTCTATTGTTTGCTAAGACCTCATCTGTGCCACCGAATTGTTCCTTCAGGGCATTCCAGAGATCATGAGCAGTTTCATGATGCATAAGCCCTGAATAGATTTCATTAGGCAGTGCCATGGCCAGAATTCCATGGGCTTTAGCATCAATCTCAAATAGTTTCCGATCTTCATCAGAGTATTGTTCCTTCTTCTTCGGAACCATTTGATTGGTTTCCGGATTGTTCACCATAGGCTTATGTGGTCCATGTACCACAGATGTCCAACAACCTGAACTGTTAACAGACAGGTGATGAAGCATTCTTCGTTGCCATATGTTATACTCGGTCCTAACCAGCATCGGAGGCTTGGTTGAGGAACCGGTATTGTGAGGATCATTAGAAGGAGTCGTCATCTCAGATTCAATCAAATTCGGTTAAGCTAAAACAGATTTAGAACAAAACACAACAACCAATTGAACCAGAAGATCTCAAAATAAATGAACGAAAGCGACAGAAATTCAATAATCTATAACCAGTTCTTGCGAATACGCTAATTCAATCAAACACAGATATCAATTAGCAGTTTCAATGATCAATTGTTAGATCGATCAATGATTAACCTGCTCTGATACCACTTGTTAGGATCAGTGATCTATGTTTGATTGATTGAAGAGTATAGCAGCGGAATTCAAACAATGAATTAGTCGATTCACAAGAACAAAACGATATTCAATGAAGAACAAAGACGGTTATAGAGAGAGAGAATATCTGCAAATATATTTCATTCAATATTCGCTTTCGTGGTAACAGAATGTCACAATTACAATTAGGTCGACACCTCTTATATAAGAGATGTGACGTCTGCTGATGTCACTTGATAGTGACATCTAACAGATTTATTACAACTGAAACACAACTACTGAAGATGTCAAAACAGCTGACATCTTCTTACAAAAATGCTAAGTGTTATCAGTTGTTATAACTACTGAAAAACATAAAACTACTGAAACTACAACGACTGAAGAACAAGCTCTTCAGTCGTTTTACAAAACTACTGAAACTAAAAATATAAAACTACTGATATCACAACTACTGAAGAAGTACTCTTCAGCAGTTGTGACAAACTACTGAAACTTCAGTACTTGATCTTCAGACTTTGAACTTCAGATGTTTCATCAGCTGATGACTTCAGTAGATATCATCAGCTGATGTCTTCAGTCTTTGTCTTCAGACTTTGTACATCAGTTGTTGATCTTCAGCACTTGTAAACTCTTCAGCTGTTGTACTTCAGTACTTTGGTCTTTCAGCTTCAGCACTTGTGTTCTTCAGCTGTTCAGCTTCAGTACTTGTGTTCTTCAGCTGTTCAGCTTCAGTACTTGTGTTCTTCAGCTGTTGTATTTCAGCACTTTAGTTCTTCAGCTGTTGAAGTCTTCAGCACTTGATCTTCAGCTGTTGAAGTCTTCAGCACTTGTCAAACTGCTGATGAAGCTTTCAGTAGTTGTTGTGATACCATGTGGGACTTAGAGGTTTTCTGATCTTGGCTCATTGGTTCTTTTGGTCCAACACTCTATTTATTACTTATTTCAAACAAAACCGATCGGGCTTTAGCCCAAGTGGTTTACCAACCATAACCCTTTAAAGGACCCGGGTTCGATCCCCGTCATCCCTATTGTTTTTAAAATAACTTTCTTTCATTTTAAAATTCCGGAAAAGGTATATTAATTAGTACATCTAAATAAAAAGTATTTGTTGATAAAAATGTCTAAAATTATTAAGTAAATTTTTGAAAGGTTTTAAAACTTAAAATGCTTATTCATTTATTTCTTTTAAGAATAAAAAGGTATAAAACACTATTTAGGTATTTATGATATAGATATTTTAGCTCAAAATTGGATTATTTCAAAACACTTAACTAACATATTACATACACTTTAATAATTAATTATCCAATGATTATATAATAATTAATTATTCAATATTTTAGTTAACCATGTTATATTATAAATAGTTATAAATCCATTTTTTAAACTTGAATTAAATTCTTGAAACTTAAAAGCAACATATTATACTTTATTCTTAAAATTTTGTATTATGATCTTTATAATAAATCATTTAAAGTTCAAAACCTAAAAATAATTTTAAATAATTTTAAAGTCATTTAATAAGTTCAATTATCACTCTTTTCAAGTTTTAATAGTTAATTATTAAATTGATTATTTCATTTTACACATTATACTTAATTTCTTTAAATCAAGAAATTAAATTGTTGAATCATTTTTAATTATTCTTGATCCTAAATGTTTTATATACCCTTTATTAAACAAAACAGAATTATTTAAAACCCTCCAAATTCAAATTAAAACCTTACTCCATATCTATTTGTTAATCTTATTAATAAAACTAATCTTGGAATCCATACGTTTAGGTAACTTGTAAAAGAATCGTTGGAGACTCGTCTAAATTCTTATCAACACCTTCTCTATATCTTGTAAGCTTTCCATGTGACTTCTCCATGCCTCTTTTTACTTTATTTCACCCCTTTTGGGGTGAAACATGTTACCTTATAAACTTACACTGTAAACATCTTGATACTTGTAAATGCACATGCAATTCTGTGAAGTCGGCTTGGATCGATAAACATCCAAGCATGTTCTTGACGGAAGGATAAACAACAGCACAAACCAAAAGTCAAACATAATACGAACTATAATTGAATGGTTTCATTGATAAAACCTAACGATTACAAGCTCGTTACAACATAAGAATCAAGACTCTTGGCAAGGGGAAGATCGAGCATGTTCTCCCCTCTCATCTGGCAGCCCTAGGCACTCGGGCAGACTACCTCTCCGATTCTCCCTGCTCTCTACACATTGAAACGGCATATATAGGCCTCGACCCATATTAGATGCGACTGGGCCCATTCATGCGATTGGACCATGCGTATGATTCAATCATACGACTGGACCATGCGTGTGGTTCAATCGTATGACTGGACCATACTTATGGTTCAGTCTTACGAATGTCCCAATCACATCTCTCAGTCGCACGGCTGATCCATTAGCATGGCTCAGTTGTACGACTGAGTCTCATTCACATATGCTCCTGCGAATGACCCAGTTTCATGTGTTTACAACATATCAAGTGTATAACATTAAGCCTAGACTATTCGACAAGCGACAGAGACACTATATATGACTATATATGCTCCAACAAATTCCCCCTTAGACGTTGGTTGCGAATAGTAGATAACACCTCTTACAATCTTCAGTCAATCTTTGCTCTGGTTTCTAATAGAATCAAACAAAAAACCATATAAGCCAACGTTGTCGATCCGTCAGGTTACACACATCCCCGAAAATGAATTTAGGCACAAGAGCTTTCGTTTACTTTGCAGAACACCTTCATAGTAGTAAGATTCCCCATATGACTGATTTTTATAGATAATGACATGAATAGTTTTCGATTGCTTCAATCTTCACACAAGCTAACCTGATTAACATCAACACCTGCAGAAATTCCCCCTCACATTCAGCATATCCCAATATATAGACATTGTGCTCTCCTGGAGTCTTCACACGGTGTATTAGGCAAAAGGTTGAAGGTTCCAATCCAGAGCTGAAAATATTAAAGAAATCAGCATGCATATAGATTCATCATCAGAAACCTACTCACATCATCACTTTCTGATTGCGTCTTCAATTTCTCTATACATGGATTCCCCCTAAGAATGAGAATCTTCTCTGTGCGGATAAATATAACTTGATTGGCCCATAAGTAGTCAGATGCTCCTGACTACCCCATAAAATCAGCACCAATTGCTGACATCTTCTCTTCTCTCTTTCGTGTTCCAATTACATTCACCTATTCTGGAAGTCTGACGAATAATGGGGTATACATTGAACTTATTTGAAAAAAGAACCTCAGGGTGAATATGCTTCGCTCATCCTCAAATATGTGCAAGAAGCTTTTCCAAACTCTTTTTTTTGGTCTGGAACAAATACAGACGAGTCAATGCAGATGGTACATTCGTGCGAATGAACATACGAATGGTCTAGTCGCACGACAGAACATACGACTGGTACAGTCGCACGAATGGTCCATTCGCATGGCTCATTCGTACTAATGGTCCATTCGCATGGCCCAGTCGCATGAAAGGGTCTGCACGCAGATTTTCAGATCTACAGCCGCCCGGG
Organism: Flaveria trinervia; assembly: GCA_025506515.1. NCBI lineage: Eukaryota > Viridiplantae > Streptophyta > Magnoliopsida > Asterales > Asteraceae > Flaveria > Flaveria trinervia. The sequence continues at coordinate 9,203,560 of CM046449.1, read as the reverse complement.
CTGCTCAAACCCTAATCCGACGAATTTTACGTGAAATGAAACAAAATAGGCATCTCAGATTCGAAAGGGTGATAGGAATGTGGTCTTGAATTCGATTTTAACATAGAAATACCACATGTAACAAGATCTTAGCAAAACATGAAGAACACGAAGTGGGTTTAATGTCAAGATCTGAAATTAGATCCAGAAATCAAGAGCTCAGGTTGCTAGAATGATTGTTAGATCATTCCAGTAGTAACCGGCTCTGATACCAATTGTGAAGTCGGCTTGGATCGATAAACATCCGAGCATGTTCTTGACGGAAGGATAAACAACAGCACAAACCAAAAGTCAAACAATAATACGAACTATAATTGAATGGTTTCATTGATAAAACCTAACGATTACAAGCTCGTTATAATATAAGAGTCAAGACTCTTGGCAAGAGGAAGATCGAGCATGATCTCCCCTCTCATCCGGCAGCCCTAGGTTCCCGGGTAGACTACCTCTCTGATCCTCCCTGCTCTCTACACATTGAAACTGGTATATATAGGCCTCGACCCATATTAGATGCGACTGGGCCCGTTCGTGCGATTGTACCATGCGTATGGTTCAATCATACGACTGGACCATGCGTATGGTTCAATCGTATGACTGGACCATACTTATGGTTCAGTCTTACGAATGTCCCAATCGCATCTCTCAGTCGCACCGCTGGTCCATTAGCATGGCTTCGTCATACGACTGAGTCTCATTCGCATATGCTCCTGCGAATGACCCAGTTTCATGTGTTTACAGCATATCAGGTGTATAACATTAAGCCTAAGCTATTCGACAAGCGATGGACACACTATATATAACTATATATGCTCCAACAAATTCATCTTTACCTTTTTGTCATGGTTATTTGTGTTATTGTAAGTCTTATATGAGATACATATTTTTTCTGCAATCATTAACAATTGCTAGCCTAGCGACATGTTAGATCTTTGGGCCAGACAAGCCTATTTGGTGCTAAAGCCGATGTATTGCCAGCTCCTAATGACGTATTCTTGTTCGTCATGGGAACCACATAAACTTAGCCAATCTTATAAACTTGTAATCAAGTCGAGATTTGGTTGTAACTGTATGTGTTATATAAACTTGCTAACTCATAAACATTAACATGAAATGCTACTTGTAAACCTTTATATATATATATATAATATATATATATATATATATTATATATATATATATATATATATATTATATATATATATATATACGTGTGTGTTTAACCCATGGGAACTCACCAACTTTCAAAGTTGTCCCTTTATTTTTAACATGTTTTAGGTTTGATACTTGAGAATTCTCTTCGTGCTCATATAAGACTTGGACCTAGTTTAAATAAATATTTTATTTTCTTTGTTTGAAACTTTTGTATTGTATGGACTTATTTTTCATGTAATGTGCAATGAATAATGATATTTAATATTATTCCAACTTAGTTAGTTCCATGTGCTATGAACAGTCATTTCACATTCGTCTGCCCCGATGATTCTACCGTCGGTCGGGGAGTGACAGATTAGTATCAGAGCCATGGTTATAGGGAATTAGATTATTAGAAATGGAATGACCTACACTATAACTAAGTACCCTTACACATGAGTCCTCTCATGTATTTTATATGCTTAGTGTAACACCCGGTTATCCTATTAAAGTAAAAGAGGAAAACATCAATAAACTCAAGTTGAGGTGTTAAAAATATAAAAGGGGACAAAAGTACAAAAAGTTAGTGTAAAGGTGGGTATGGCCGCCCACCCTCTCTTCACATCACCTTTTCATTCGGTTCTAGAGAGAGTGAGAGCAGAAAACTTTCGGGTTGAAGAGGAAGAAGAAGAAGGTTGGATTCAAGGTAAGAATTCGAAGTTTTTAAGTGTTTATGTTGGGTTTTTTCTTGGTTATGTGCTTATGTGTTTGTGTGTGTGTTCGTGTGTGTGTGTTCGTGTGTGTGTGTTTGGTGGGTTTCTAGGTGTTTGAACTCATTTGCATATGGGTTAGAAGGAAGATACACCCAAAGTGGCACCAGGTGAGTTTCTAGACCCTGGTTTTACATGTTTTAAACTCTTTTGGCTGAAAATGTATTTAAATGATTTTACAATGTTTATGTATGTATACCCGTATGTATTATGCATGTTTGATGATGTTCCTTAGGTGCTATTATGTTGTTCGTGCTTAGAATGACCTTGTTAAGCTTAGAACAAATAGGCTGATGTTTGGGTTCGAAAATATCCTAGAAACATGTTGAGCAGAAGGTTCATGCGCCTAAATAAGGCTCATGCGCCTGGAAATGCCTTAGAAATGTTTTAAGTGTAACTCATGCGCCTGAACAGTGTTCATGCGCCTAGAATTTGTAATCAGATGACTAAGTGTCGGGCCATGCGCCCCGATAGTGTTGATGCATCCGAATGGCCATGCGCCTAAGTGTCCATGCATATGAATGGACCATACGCCCGAATAGTTCATGCACCTGAATGGTTCATACGCCTAAGTATTAAAGCAGTTAAGTGTTGGCTGATGCGCCTGCATAGTGATGAAGCGCCCAAACAGGGCTTATGCGCCCAAATAGTATTGGTGCGCCTAAACACTTAGAATTTATTACGAAATTTTTGGGAGTTTGTGCTATTACGATTTTGACCAAGGTTTGACTAGGGCTTATTAATGCTTAGTTTTATGCATGATTATGATTGTTTTATGATTGATCCGTATTATTATTATTATTACTATTAGTGTATGACTTTACGTGGTGTGTTATTATTGTAACGTAAAGTATTACTAATAATAATAAAGCGAAAGAGCAATGAAGAAGAGAAGTGGAACTTAAATAAAATGTTAACAAGTCTTGCAAGCTTATAGGAAGTGCAAGACCATGTTGTCGTTAGCTCAACTATGATGCGGGTTAGCTACCCTATTATGCACACGGGGCCTGTCAATTAAGATTGGCGGACCTTTGCGGTGTATCCTAGGTGACTGGGCCGGCCTTGTATACAGTAATCAGAGCCCATTGAGGGACCAGAGGGCCCATCACCAGTTTCCCCCGCGCATATAGTTTAGGGTATTGCTCATTGGTATAATAAACAGTGAAATATAAGATAAAAGAGTACAGAATAAACAAGGCATACAGTAAAGAGAAGAAGCATTATCTGGTTGTATAGTTAATACGTGCTCACGTATAAAGAGATGAAATTTCACAGAAAGAGTATTTCCATATGTATACCTTACAAAAAGCATTTTATTACTTTTAAAACTAGAACTTACTTAGCAACGCTGACTTTTATACATTTTCAGTTGGCAGCACGAGGGTGAAGCTACTCGACAGGAAAAGACTGCCATCCATTCATACTTGTTATTGCTGTTGTTTTGTAATGCAATTAAACAATTCTTTTGTATTCGGTTAAACAATAGTGTATTGCTCAACAACAGTGTTTTTAATGAAATGAATGGCTTTTGTTAAAATAATTCTGCCGCTTAAGCTTGTAAATTTTAATGATTAATGTATTTAATGCTGTGAATGACCAACTGTGAGGTCTCCGGGAACGGGGCCTTACAAGCTGGTATCAAAGCTAAAGTTTAAGAGAATTGGGTTAAATACTTTTAAAAAAACCTAAACATAAACTGAAAATGGGACAACCGGAGGGATGTCAGCCCGAGTAGTTACGTGCCATCATGTATTTTCTTTAATGTTAATCAGCATTACGTGCGCATGTTATGTGATTTATGTGCCTTTAGTAGATTTAGATACTGATGTAGTCAGGATAGGGAATGCTTGGGGTATGAATAGTAAAGTAAGTGGCTAATCACAACTGGCCACTGTAATTAGGGACTTACTATACTTGACGTAAACTGAGCTACTCCCTTGAATGACCGCGTTAGTGTTTGAATCTTATAGCGTGTTAGAGGATAGCCGGTGGTAGATCTTCGAAGGTTTCATCAGGTGAAGGTTGTGGTGGACGTGGTGCTGGACCGCGTGTCAGGGCTGCTGAAATGGCACTCAAAGAGCCCGAGATCCATCACCCGGAAGGTGGTGATGATGGTGCTAGTCTGAGGACCATATTGAAAGAGGCTGTTGTCGAGGGAGTTCAACAAGTCATGCAGATGATTTGGCCATTTATAGTGACCGAGGTAATTAGGGTGGTGAAGGAGATGACCGTGATTGAAGTGAACAAGAAGAGTAGCGGCGACAAGAATTGGAATAGAAAGCGGGTTGAACGTGGGGGTTACACTCCAAACAAAAAGGTTGCGAAGATGGATGACTGGCATGTAGCTTCGTTCGGTGTGGTAAGTGTGCTAAAGGGCATACTGGTGAGTGTAGGTGGGGATCAAACCTCTACTTCAAATGTGGGAGGCCCGATCATCTAGCAAAGAATTGTGGTGTGAAGAGGTGTTTAACGGTGGTGGAAAGGGTCATATAAGTAGAGACTATAAGAAGCCGAGGGTGGACAGCTCTGGAGCGAAGAAGAATCCGGAGGAAGGAGGTTAGAAGGTAAGTGCTAGAGCTTACACCATGACACGGGAGGAAGCCAGAGCTGATCCCGGTGTCGTGTCAGGACCATTGCCAAAGCACCATATCGATTAGCTCCGCCTGAGATGAAGGAACTCATGAGCCAATTGCAGGAGTTAATGGATAAGGGATTCATTCGACCGATTATCTCTCCGTGGGGTGCTCCGGTATTGTTTGTAAAGAAAAAGGACGGAAGTATGCGAATGTGCATTGACTATCGAGAGCTGAACAAGTTGATGGTGAAGAAGCGGTACCCGTTACCAAGGATTGATGACTTGTTCGACCAGCTCCAAGGTGTCAGTTGGTTCTCGAGGATAGATCTACAATCTGGCTATCATCAATTGAAGGTGAAGGAACAAGACATTCCTAAGACAACTTTCCGTACGCGTTATGGACACTACGAGTTCCTCATTATGTCTTTTGGTTTAACTAACGCGCCAGCTGCCTTTATGGATTTGATGAATCGAGTGTGCCGGCCGATGTTGCATAGATCAGTAATTGTGATCATTGATGATATCCTGATTTACTCGAAGAGCGAAGAAGAGCATGCCGGTCACATTCGGTAGGTGTTGGAGACAATAAGAAGGGAGAAGTTGCATGCAAAGTTCTCCAAGTGCGCATTTTGGTTGTGCAAAGTTCAATTCCTAGGTCACGTGGTAAATCCCGAGGGGATTATGGTAGACCCCATAAAGGTGGAGGCAGTGATGCAATGGAAGTCTCCAAAGACGCCACCCGATATTCGTAGTTTTTTGGGGTTGGCGGGATATTATCGAAGGTTCATTCAGGACTTCTCCAAGATAGCCTCCCTGTTGACTAAGCTGACCTGTAAGAATGTGAAGTTCGTGTGGGGTCAAGAGCAAGAAAGGGGTTTTGAGGAGGTGAAGGCAAGACTGATCCAAGCCCCTGTCTTGTCATTACCCGACAGAAGTGAAGATCTGGTGGTTTATTTGGATGCTTTCGTACTCAGGGTTGGGTCACGTATTAATGCAGAGAGGGAAGGTTATAGCCTATACATCCCGACAGTTGAAGGTTCATGAGGTCACTATGCTACTCATGACATGGAGGTAGCAGCCGTAGTCTTTGCGCTAAATATTTGGAGGCACTATCTCTACGGGACGAAGTGCACCATATTCACTGACCATAAAAAGTTGAAGTATTTCTTTGAGCAGAAAGACCTGAACATGAGGCAGCGAAGATGGTTGGAGCTTATAAAAGATTATGATTGCAAGATTCATTACCATCCGGGCAAGGCTAACGTGGTGGTCGATGCCCTTAGTTGGAAAGAGAGGCCCGAGCCGATTTGGGTGAAAGCATATCAGCTGATCATGACCTCTGATATGATGAAGCGAGTCAAAGAGTTTCAAGATGAGGCACTGGAGGAAGATCATCTTAACTTTGAGAGGATGAGAGGTCTGGTTGGGGAATTGGGTGAAAACACACATGGTGTTAAAACTTGATTTGGACGGGTGTAGATTCCTCATTTTGGGGATCTACGTGTGAAGATTATGGATGAAGCTCATAAGACTCAGTACTCTATTCATCCTGGTGCTACAAAGATGTACCAAGACATTAAGAAAGATTATTGATGGCCGGGTATGAAGCGCGATGTGGTGGGGTATGTGAGTAAGTGCCTTACTTACTTACAGGTGAAGGCCGAACATCAGAAGCCATATGGGAAGATTCAACCTTTAGATATACTAGAATGGAAGTGGGAGCACATCACCATGGATTTCATACGAAGCTGCCGCGTACTCCGAAAGGGTACGATGGCATATGGGTGATTGTTGACCGTCTGACGAAGAGTACTCACTTTCTACCAATCCGTGAGACATATTCATCTGAGAGGTTGGCTGACCAATTCATCAGGGAGATTGTAACTCGTCATGTTGTGCCGGTGTCTATTGTGTCTGATTGTGACACCCGGTTTACATCTAAATTTCGGAAGAAATTCCACGACGCCATGGGGACGAGCTTACATATTAGCATAGCTTATCACCCCAAACTCATGGTCAGTCAGAAAGGACCATTTAGACATTGGAAGACATGTTTTGGGCATGTTTGATTAATTTTGGGGGAAGTTGGGATGACCACCTACCGTTAGCTGAATTATCCTACAACGACAGCTATCCGGCCAGCATTGGTATGCCACCCTATGAGATGCTATACGGTAGGTGATGAAGAACACCTGTTCGTAGGGTGATATCGGTCAGAAGGAATTGGGGAGCGTCGAGGTAATCAAGGCTACGACTGAGAAGCTTGAGAAGTTTAAAGCCTTCATGAAGGCAACCAAAGATAGGCAGAAGTCGTATGCTGATAAATGACGCAGACTGATTGAGTTCCAGGTGGGTGACCGGGCTATGTTGAAGGTCTCACCTTGGAAGGGTATTATCCGATTCAGGAAGCTGGGCAAGTTGAGCCTAAGGTATATAGGTCCTTTCCGAACCATTACTCTAGTAGGAGAGGTGGCCTATAGATTGGAGTTGCTAGATGAGTTAAGTGAAATCCATCCCACATTCCATGTATCCCATTTGAGGAAGTGCTTAGCTAATGAAGACATGGTTGTACCACTGGAAGACATCAAAGTATATGAACGGCTCAATTATGTAGAGCAACCAGTGGCAATCATTGATTGTAAAGAGAAGAGGTTGATGAAGAAAGTGGTTCCCCTTATGCGTGTGCAGTGGAAGCATAGAAAGGGATTCGAATCTACATGCGAGACTGAGGAGGAGATGAGGCAGCATTATCCTCATCCGTTTGAGGAATAACAGGTTTTGGGGACAAAACCTATATAAGGGGGGTGGACTTGCAACACCCGATTATTCTATTAACGTAAATAAAAGAAGGAAACATCAATAAACTCAAGTTGAGGGGTTAAAAATGTAAAAGAGAACAAAAGTACAAAAAGTTAGTGTAAAGGTGGGTATGGCCACCCACCCTCTCTTCACATCACCTTTTCATTCAGTTCTAGAGAGAGTGAGAGTAGAAAACTTTCAGGTTGAAGAGGAAGAAGAAAAGGTTGGATTCAAGGTAAGAATTCGAAGTTTTTAAGTGTTTATGTCGGGTTTTCTCTCGGTTATGTGCTTATGTGTTTATGTGTGTGTTCGTGTGTGTGTGTTTGGTGGGTATCTAGTTGTTTGAACTCATTTGTGTACAGGTTAGAAGGAACATACACCCAAAAGTTGCACCAGGTGAGTTTCTAGACCCCGGTTTTACCTGTTTTAAACTCTTTGGGGCTGAAAAATATTTAAACGATTTTACAATGTTTATGTATGTATACCCATATGTATTATGCATGTTTGATGATGTCCTTAGGTGTTATTATGTTGTTCATGCTCAGAATGACCTTGGTAAGCTTAGAACAAATAGGCTTGATGTTTGGTTCGAAAATATCCTAGAAACATGTTGAGCATAAGGTTCATGCGCCTAAATAAGGCTCATGCGCCTGGAAATTCCTTAGAAATATTTTAAGTGTAACTCATGCGCCTGAACAGTGGTTCATGCGCCTAGAATTTGTAATCAGACGACTAAGTGTCGGGCCATGCGCCCCGATAGTGTTGATGCGTCCGAATGGCCATGCGCCTAAGTGTCCATGCATATGAATGGACCATACACCCGAATAGTTCATGCGCCTGAATGGTTCATACGCCTAAGTATTAAAGCGGTTAAGTGTTGGCTGATGCGCCTGCATAGTGATGAAGCACCCAAACAGGGCTTATGCGCCCAAATAGTATTGGTGCGCCTAAACACTTAGAATTTATTACGAAATTTTTGGGAGTTTGTGCTATTAGGGTTTTGACCAAGGTTTGAATAGGGCTTCTTAATGCTTAGTATTATGCATGATTATGATTGTTTTATGATTGATTCGTATTATTATTATTATTACTATTAGTGTATGACTTTACGTGGTGTGTTTATTATCGTAACGTAAAGTATTACTAATAATAATAAAGCGAAAGAGCAATGATGAAGAGAAGTGGAACTTAAAAAAATGCTAACAAGTCTTGCAAGCTTATATGTAACACCCGGTTATTTATCTATTCTGAAGCCGACGAAAGAAGAAAAGAAATAAAGTCCTAAGTCGAGGGACCAAACTTGCCAACGAAAGAAAGACGGGCGAGTGGGGGTATATAAAGGGAGAGGGCAACCCTTACCCTCTCCCCACACCCACATTTTCAGCCATCAAAGAGGGGAAGAGAGAAATAAGAGAAAAAGGGAGAAAAGGTTGGTTCAGGTAGATTCAAGCGGGCAAAATCATCGTGTAGCAAGTCAAACCGAAGCTCTATTTCTCGATGTCGTTTGTGTGAGTTCTAGGATCCCACTTTTACTTGTTTTCAAACGATTTTGGGGCTGGAAACCATAGAAAACCCGTTTTTGTATGTATGTGTGTTTGACCCATTTGGGTGTGTTGCGTGTGATGCGTTTAGAGATTGTTTCTGGGCTTGTATGTGCTTGAATGATGTTTTGGTATGCATTCCTAAGGTCTAGGATGGTTGATTTAGGCTTGGAATAGGTTTAGATGAGTTTGGAGGTTAAAAAGGGCAGTTTGCGTTTGGCTGGAACTGCATTCTGCATCAACTAGGGCTAGGCGACCGACTGGAGACCGAATGGAGGCCATACGGCCGAATAGGGTGCGATTGGGTTCCATTCACACTAGTGGGTTCCATTCGCACGATTGACGGTCCATTCGCACGATTGAAAGGCCAGTCGCATGGAGGTCATGCGATTGAAGGTCCAGTCACATAAGTGCTCATCCGTATTAGTTCCATTCGCATGAGCGTCCATCTGCATTAGTTCATTCGCATGATGTTCAGTCGCATGGAGGCCATGTTACTGAAGGATGTCCATATGCCTCAATAGGGCTGTTGCACCCGAGGAGAAGTGTAGTCTAACTTCTGACTTTCGGGGGAAAGGGCATATGTAAGCTTTGACGTAAAGGTTTCCGTAAGAGCGTGTAAGATGATGATTGAGGCCTTAGAGAGTGTGTTGGACATGATGACGATGATGTTGCCTGTTTATGCATAATGCATGTTATGTATGTATGATGTTGCCCTATATGTTGTGATGACTGTGTATGTTATGTTCCTTGTTATGACGTATGTTTATCTTCCTATGGCTTTACATGTCATCTTAATGAATGGATGAAGTATTATGTAACGTAAAGTGAAAGATAATGAAAGAGGAACATGAAGTAAGAATGCATGCATTATGGAATGATAAATGAACGAAGGAAAGGCTTGCAAGCACATATATTAGGTAAGCAACCCTATTGTTGCAAGAGATTGAATAGTATGCAATCGTTGAGATACCAATGAGGTAAGCAACCCTGTTGTTGCAAGAGACTCAGATAGCATGTAATCGTTAAGATTGTCAATGAGGTGAGGAACCCTGTTGTTGCAAGAGACTCGGATAACATGCAATCGTTGAGATTGCCAATGAGGTGAGCAACCCTGTTGTTGCAAGAGACTCGGATAGCATGCAATTGTTGAAATTGCCAATGAGGTGAGCAACCTTGTTGTTGCAAGAGACTCGGATAACATGCAATTGTTGAGATTGCCAATGAGGTGAGCGACCCTATTGTCGCAACAAACTCAGGAGAACGAACGTATACAATGAACAGAAGTTAACGATTGTAATAGAAGATAATAATAATATTATCTATGCGTACGTACGATGTATGATCGCATGAAAGTAAAGAATGGTTTTAATGAAAGTAAAGTATGTTTTATTATAAAACTAGAGCTCACTCAGCAACGCTGACTTTTTATGTGTTTCCTGTTGGCAGGTAATGATTGTTGAGGATGGCATGAGCGGCCACTCAGCTCTTTTCGGATGGCATCCATTTATTTATTGCTTTTGTGATATAATGAAATAATGTATTTTGTAAACGATTGACGATGTATAATTTGACAATAGTTTTTAAAATGAAATGTGATGTCATTTTTGAATGTTTCCGCTGCGATATTTGTGTAAAAGAAAAGTAATTATCTGTTTTAGGTGCAATGAGGATCCAACTGTAAGCGTCCCGGGAACGGGGCCTTACAAGTTGGTATCAAAGCCAAAGTTTAAGTGAAATAGGTAAATTTTCAAAATAAACCTTAACTTAAATTGAGAATGGGACGGAAAGGGAATGGGATGCAATCTGAGTAGCTGCGTGTCATCAGGTATTTTCGTAAAGTTAACAGGTATTATGTGCGCATGTGATGTGTTATGTGTTGTATGTAGATTTAAATACTGATGAAGTCAGGACAGGTAATGCTTGCGGTATGAAGAGTAAAGTAAGTGGCTAATCACAACTGGCCACTATAATTAGGGACTTACTATACTTGACATAAACTAAGCGTTCCCTTGAATGACCATGTTGGTTTTGAATCTTTCAGTGTGCGTGTGATGGCCGGTGGTTGATCTTCGAAAGCTTCGTGGGGTGGAGGTCACGGTGCTAAACAGCGACCCAAGAGAGGAAGACCTAGGGTTCAGAAGGTGGTTCATGAAGAACCAGAGACCCCTCATCTGGATGGTGGCGATGAGAGCACCAATCTGAGAGATTCTGTAAAGGAGTCTGTGGTGGAAGAAGTTCATCTAGTCATGTAGACGATCCTACCGTCTGTGGTGACCAAAGTGATCAAGGCAGTAAGACAAGGGGAAAGAAAGAATGAGAGCAACTGGAGCCTGAAACGCTTCTCTTAGATGATGAAGAAGAGGAGGAGGAAGAAGAAGAGCCTGTGCAGGAGGCGGCACGAGGATGTAACTGCGGGGCATTTATGAGATGCAAGCCCCCACCTTTTGATGGAAACGGAACTGTTGTTGCTACTCACCGGTGGGTGAGGGAAATAGAGGCTGTTCTTGATATCAGTGAGTGCCATGAAGATTAGAAGGTGAAGTTCGCTACCCACTCTTTTGTGGATTCGGCTCTATGCTGGTGGACAACATTTTCCAAGCTGAGGGTAGTAGGGCCATTGGGAGGATGAGATGGACTGAGCTGAAAAAGTTGGTGATTGAAGAGTTTTGTCCTCATCGGGAAATGGACAAGGTCGAAAGGGAGTTCTAGCAACTAGAGGCGGGAACCATGACACACCAGCAGTACACAACAAAGTTCAACGAGATGGCATGTCTGGTGCCGGATCAGGTGACACCTTAGTCACAGAAGATTAAAAGATACATTCAGGGTTTGGCAGTGGATATTCACAGGCACATGATCGTTACCCGGCCAAGCACGTTTAGGTCGGTGGTGGATTTGGCAGGGAGACTGTATGATGAGAGGGTGGTGGTGGTGACTGAAGGTTGCAAGAAGAGCGGTGGTGATCGAAACTGGCAGGGGAAGAGGTTTGGTTAGGGTGATGCCTCGACGGGTAACAAGAAGGTATGGGTGGACGACCGCCGTGTGGTCGCATCGGGTGCTTGTATAAGAAGTGTGGTAGGTGTGGGAGAGAACATAGCGGGGAATGTAGGCTGGGGTTGAATGTGTGCTTCAAATATGGGAAGCCGGGGCATATAGCCAAGGACTGTAGTATGGTCTGGTGCTATAACTATGGTGAAGAGGGTCACCTGAGTAGGGATTGTAAGAAGCTAAGGGCTGAGAGTTCCAGGGCGAAGAGGATGGGAGGTGAAGGACCGAGGGCGAGGGCCAGGGCATTCACTATGAAGCAGGAGGAAGCTAGGATGGACCTTGATGTCGTGTCCGGTACGTTCTGGTGAACCAAACTTTAGCTTCTATGTTATTTGATTATGGTGCTACTAAAAGTTTTATTTCTGCTACTTTCTGTGCTAAGCTGCCTGTTAGTAGTAGACACATTGATGCACCCTTCGATGTAGAAACTGCCATAGTAAGTCTACCAGGATTTCGGAGATGATAGAGAACTGTGATATGGAACTCAAGGGTCATAAGTTTCCTGTTACACCGTTCGTGATGACCTTAAGTGGTTTCGATTTGGTTCTTGGGAAGGATTGGTTAGCAGACTACGAGGCGAACATTGTGTGTCGCAAGAAGATGATTCAGCTATTTGTGCCTGACGGAAGTTCGGTGACGGTTTATGGTGATTGGGTCACGACAATTCCGAATGTAATTCAATGGCGGTGGCAGGAAAGTGTATGAGGTGTGGATGTAGTGCCTACCTGGCCTATGTAAAAGATGTGGATACGCCAACACCACAACTAGCCGATGTACCGGTTGTGTGTGACTTTCCAGACGTGTTCCCAGAAGACTTATCAGGAGTGCCACCTGACAGAGAAATCGAGTTCCAGATTGACTTGATACCGGGTGCCCAACCTGTTGCCAAGGCACCGTATCGATTGGCTCCGACGAAGATGAAGGAGTTGATGGAGCAGTTGCAAGAGCTGGTTGATAAGGGGTTCATTAGACCGAGTATCTCTCCTTGGGGTGCTCCGGTCCTATTTGTAAAGAAGAAGGACGGTAGTATGAGGATGTGTATTGACTACCATGAGCTGAATAAGTTGACAGTGAAGAACCGCTACCCCTTACCTAGGATAAACGTATTGTTTGATCAACTTCAAGGTGCCAGTTGGTCCTCAAGAATAAATCTTTGATCTGGTTACCATCAGTCAAAGGTGAAGGAGCAGGATAACCCTAAAATAGCTTTCCGCATGCGCTATGGTCACTACGAGTTTCTTGTCATGTCTTTTGGTTTGACCAATGCGCCAGCTGCTTGTATGGATCTGATGAATCGGGTGTGTCGGCCGATGTTGGATAAATCAGTGATTGTATTTATCGATGATATCCTGATTTATTCGAAGAGCGAGATAGAACATGCCGGTCACATTCGGGAGGTTTTGGAGACGTTGAGGAAGGAGAAATTGTATGCTAAGTTCTCCAAGTGCGCGTTCTGGTTGTGTGAGGTTCAATTCTTGGGTCATGTGGTGAATCCTGACGGGATCATGGTGGACCCGGCAAAAGTGGAGGCGGTTATGCAATGGAAGTCACCAAGGACGCCATCCGAGATTCGTAGCTTCTTTGGGTTTGGCGGGCTACTATAGAAGGTTTATCCAAGACTTCTCTAAGATTTCTTCTCCACTGACTAAGTTGACCCAAAAAGATGTGAAGTTTGTATGGGGTCAAGCTCAAGAGAAGGCATTCGAAGAATTGAAGGCGAGATTGACTCAAGCTCCTGTTCTGTTATTACCCGATGGAAGCGAAGATCTGGTGGTTTATTCTGATGCTTCCTATTCGGGGTTGGGGTGCATGTTAATGCAGAGAGGGAAGGTTATATCCTATGCATCCCGACCATTGAAAGTTCATGAGGTCAAGTATCCTACTCATGACTTGGAGCTAGCAGTTGTGGTCTTTGCACTAAAGATTTGGAGGCAATATCTGTACGGGACGAAGTGCACCATATTCACCGATGACAAAAGCTTGAAGTACTTCTTCGAGCAAAAACATCTGAACATGAGGTAGAGGAGATGGTTAGAACTTATCAAGGATTATGATTGTGAGATCCATTACCATCCGAGCAAGTTAACATGGTATCTAATGTCCTTAGCCGAAAGGAGAGGCCCGAACCGATTCAGGTGAAAGCATATCAGCTGATCATGACCTCTGATATAATGAAGCAAGTCAAAGAGTTTCAAGAAGAGGCACTGAAAGAAGATCATCTTAACTCTAAGAGGATGAGAGATCTGGTTGGGGAGTTGGGTGAAAACACACTTGGTGTTAAAACCCGATTTAAATGGGTGTGGATTCCTTGTTTTGGGGATCTACGGGTAAAGATTTTAGATGAAGCTCACAAGACTCGATACTCCATTCATCTAGGTGCCACAAAGATGTATCAAGACATGAAGAAAGATTACTTGTGGCCGGGTATGAAACGTGATGTAATGGAGTATGTGAGTAAATGCCTTACTTGTCTACAGGTGAAGGTCGAGCATCAAAAGCCATATGGGAAGATCCAACCTTTGGATATACAAGATTGGAAGTGGGAGCACATAACCAGGGATTTTATTACGAAGCTGCCACGTACTCCGAAAGGATATGATGCTATATGGGTGATTGTTGACCGCTTGACGAAGAGTGCTCACTTCCTACCAATCCGTAAGACATATTCATCTATGAGGTTGGCTGATCTATTTAGCAAGGAAATTGTAACTCGTCATGGTGTGCCGGTGCCTATTGTGTCTGATCGTGACACCCGGTTTACATCTAAATTCTGGAAGAAATTCCACGACGCCAAGGGGACGAGGTTACATATTAGAATGGCATATCATCCCCAAACTGATGGTCAGTCAGAAAGAACCATTCAGACATTAGAAGACATGCTTCGGGCATGTGTGATTGATTTTGGGGGAAGTTGGGATGACCACTTACCATTAGCAGAATTCTCATACAACAACAACTTTCATGCCAGCATTGGTATGCACCATATGAGATGCTATACGGAAGGAGGTGCAGAACACCTGTTTATTGGGGTGATATTGGTCAGAGGGAATTGGGGAGCGTTGAGGTTATCGAGGCTACGACTGAGAAACTTGAGAAGATCAAGGCCTTTATGAAGGCAACCAAAGAAAGACAGAAGTCGTATGCTGATAAACAACGCAGACCGATTCAGTTCCAGGTGGGTGACCGGGTTATGTTGAAGGTCTCACCTTGGAAAGGTATTATCCAATTCAGAAAGCGGGGCAAGTTGAGCACACCGTATATAGGCCCTTTCCAAATTATTGCTCGAGTAGGAGAGGTGGCCTATAGATTGGAGTTACCAGATGAGCTAAGTGGAATCCACCCGACATTCCATGTATCTCATCTAAGGAAGTGCTTGGTGGATGAAGACATGATTGTTCCACTGGAGGATATCGAAGTAGACGATAGGCTTAATTATGTGGAGCAACACGTGGCAATCATCGATAGAAAAGAGAAGAGGCTGGAAAATAAAGTGGTTCCCCTGGTGCGTGTACAGTGGAAGCACGGGAAGGGATTTGAGTCAACGTGGGAGACTGAGGATGAAATGAGACAGCATTATCCACGTTTGTTTGAGGAATAACAGGTTTCAGGACGAATTATTCACCCGGTTATTTATCAATTCTAAAGCCGGCGAAAGAAAAAAAGAAATAAAGTCCTAAGTCGAGGGACCAAACCGCTAACAAAAAAAAGACGGGCGAGTGGGGGTATATAAAGGGAGAGGGCAGCCCTTACCCTCTCCCCACACCACATTTCAGCCATCAAAGAGGAGAAGAGAGAAAGAAGAGAAAAAGGGAGGAAAGGTTGGTTTAGGTAGATTCAAGCGGGCAAAATCATCCTGTAGCAAGTCAAACCAAAGCTCTATTTATCGGTTTCGTTTTTGTGAGTTCTAGGACTCCAGTTTTACTTGTTTTCAAACGATCTTGGGGCTGGAAAACATAGAAAACCCGTTTTTGTATGAATGTGTGTTTTACCCATTGGGTGTGTTGCGTGTGATGCGTTTAGAGGTTGTTTCCTGGCTTGTGTGTGCTTGAATGAGGTTGTTGTATGCATTCCTAAGGTCTAGGATGGTTGATTTAGGCTTGGAATGGGTTTAGATGAGTTTGGAGGTCGAAAACGGCAGTTTGCGTTCGGCGGGAACTCCATTCTGCATCAGCTAGGGCTAGGCGACCGACAGGAGACCAATTGAGGCCATACGGCCGTATGGGGTGCGATTGGGTTCCATTCACACGATTGGTTCCATTCGCACAATTGAGGGTCCATTCGCACGATTGAAAGGCCAGTCGCATGGAGGTCATGCGATTGAAGGTCCAGTCGTATAAGTGCTCATCCGCATTAGTTCCATTCGCATGAGTGTCCATCCGCATTGGTTCGTTCGCATGATGTTCAGTCGTAACTGAAGGGTGTCCATACGCTTGAATAGGGCTGTTGCACCCGAGGAGAAGTGTAGTCTAACTTCTGACTTTCAGGGGAAAGGGCAGATGTAAGCTTTGACGTAAAGGTTTCCGTAAGAGTGTGTAAGATGATGATTGAGGCCTTAGAGAGCATGTTGGGCATGATGATGATGATGTTGCATGTTTATGCATAATGCATGTTATGTATGTATGATGTTGCCTTGTATGTTGTGATGACTGTGTATGTTATGTTCCTTGTTATGACGTATGTTTACCTTTCCTATGGCTTTACATGTCATCTTAATGAATGGATGAAGTATTATGTAACGTAAAGTGAAAGATAATGAAAGAGGAACATGAAGTAAGAATTCATGCATTATGGAATGATAAATGAACGAAGGAAAGGCTTGCAAGCAAATATATGAGGTGACCAACCCTATTGTTGTAAGAGACTCGGATAGCATGCAATCATTGACATTGCCAATGAGGTGAGGAACCCTGTTGTGGCAAGAGACTCGGATAGCATGCAATCGCTGAGATTGCCAATGAGGTGAGCAACCCTATTGTTGCAACAGACTCGGATAGCATGCAATCGTTGAGATTGCCAATGAGGTGAGCAACCCTGTTGTTACAAGAGACTCGGATAGCATGCAATCGTTGAGATTTCCAATTATGTGAGCAACCTCATTGTTGCAAGAGACTCAGATAACATTCAATCGTTGAGATTGCCAATGAGATGAGCGACCTTGTTGTCACAACAAACTCGGGAGAACGAACGTATACAATGAACTAAAGTTAACGAATGTAATAGAAGATAATAACTATATTTTCTATGTGTACGTACGATGTATGATCGCATGAAAGGAAAGAATGGTTTTAATGAAATAAAAGTATGTTTTATTATAAAACTAGAGCTCACTCAGCAACACTGACTTTTTATGTGTTTCCAGTTGGTAGGTAATGATTGCTGAGGATGGCACGAGCGGCTACTCAGCTCTTTTGGGATGGCATCCATTTATTTAATGCTTGTGTGATATAATGCAACAATGTATTTTGTAACCGATTGAGGATGTATTATTTGACAAAGTTTTAAAATGAAATGTGATGTCATTTTTGAATCTTTCTGCTGCGATATTTGTGTAAAAGAAAAGTAATTATATGTTTTAGGTGCGATGAGGATCCAACTGTAAGCGTCCCGGGAGCGGGGCCTTACATTATAGGAGGTGCACGACCATGTTGTCGTTAGCTCAACTGTGATGCGGGTTAGCTACCCTATTATGCACACGGAGCCAGTCAATTGAGATTGGTGGACCTTTGCAGCATACCCTAGGTGACTGGGTTGGCCTTGTATACAGTAATCAGAGCCCATTGAGGGACCAGAGGGCCCATCACCAGTTTTCCCCGCGCATATAGTTTAGGGTAATGCTCATTGGTCCATATAGACAGTGAAATATAAAGATAAAAGAGTACAGAATAATGAAGGCATACTGTAAAGAGAAGAAGCATTATCTGGTTGTATAGTTAATGCGTGCTCACGTATAAAGAGATGAAATTTCACAGAAAGAGTATTTTCATATGTATACCTTACAGAAAGCATTTTAATACTTTAAAAACTAGAACTCACTCAGCAATGCTGACTTTTATATATTTTCAGTTGGCAGGTAATCATTACTGAGGATGGCACGAGGGTGAAGCTACTCGACAGGAAAAGACTGACATCCATTCATACTTGTTATTGATGTTGTTTTGTAATGCAATTAAACAATTCTTTTGTATTCGGTTAAACAATAGTGTATTGCTCAACAACAGTGTTTTTAATGAAATGAATGGCTTTTGTTAAAATAATTCCACCGCTTAAGCTTGTAAATTTATAATGTTTAATGTATTTAATGCTGTGAATGACCTTACACTTAGATAGGATTTTATGTTCCTTATGTGTTTATACTTGATATGTGATTATATGCTTTATGTGCCTATCTTTATACTTTGAATCTTATTAATGCACACACAAACCTTAAATTATATTCTAAGGCATTATGTGCCTAAATCAAATGGTTCTCAAAATAAGCTTTGATCGTTATTCGTGGTTTTCAAGTCTCGTCAAAGTCTATGTCTTATAATGTAACACCCGGTTATTTTAAAGCCAAGAAAGAAGAATAGAGTGAAAGAAAAGAAGGAAAAGAAATAAAATCCAAGTCTAGGGGTAAAAAGTGTCCAAAAGGACAAAATGTTTGAAAAGTTGGTGATAAAGGTGGCATGGCCGCCCATCACCCTTTCTACACACAAATTTTCGTATTTTAAAGAGAGAGAGAGCATCAGGAAGCAGAGAAACTCTCGGTTGGAAGAGAAAGAAGAAGAAAAGTGCGAATTCAAGGTAAGAATTCATGTTTTTATGGTGTTCTTAACCGGTTGTGTCCTCGGGTTTATGCTTATGTGTGTTTATATGTGTCCGAGTATGTTTTTAGTAGTTTCTAGGCGGTTGAATTCAATTTGCAAACGAGTTTGGAAGAAAGCCATATTCAAGAGCTGCAAAGGTGAGTTCTAGAACCCCTCTTTTACTAGTTTTTAACTGTTTTGGGGTTCATTAAACTGGGTTTCGGACCCGTATGTTTGATTTTGCGTATGTTGATTATATGGTTATGTTCATGCTTGATAATGTATGATGGGATTTCTAAGGCTTAGAGGGTAAGATTTATGCTTAGAACATGATAAATGGTGTATGGGGATGTAATATGATGTTTTAGGCTCATGTGTTATGTTTTTGAATCTACCTAAGTGTTGGAAAGTAAATACGGATGAGTAATGGGAATAAATGTGGATGAACAGTTAATGCGGATGAGCATTTACTAAGTATGGTAAATATGGATGGCTCATGCGGATGAGTAAGGTTAATGCAGATGAGCATTGACTAAGTATGGGAAATTGGATGGCTCATGCGGAGGTCAATGCGGATGAGCATTGACTAAGTATGGGAAATGCGGATGGCTAATGCAGATGAGTAAGGTCAATGCGGATGAGCATTGACTAAGTATGGGAAATGCGGATGGCTAATGCGGATGAGTAAGGCTAATGCGGATGAGAAAGTCTAAGTGTGAACGAATGTGGACGACTAATGCGGATGAAGCATAGGAAATGCGGATGAAGCATAAGAAATGCGGATGAAGCATGGGAAATGTGGATGAACAAAGGGCAAATGCAGATGAACAAAAGGGAAATGTGAATGAACTATAGCAAATGCGGATGAACCCTTAGACTGTTTTCTGACTTCTTGGAAAAGGGTGGAATGTAGGCTTGACTTGGGAGGTTCTCGAGGCTATGTAGGTTGACTTTTTGAGGTTCAAGCTTTTATGATGGGCATGTTATGATGTATGATTGATGCATATGCATGATGATGATGATGTTTCATGATTATGCATGTTATGTATGTATGATGTTGCCCTGTATGATCATGATGTTTGTGTATGTTATGTTCTTTATTATGATGTATGTTTATCTTTCCCGTGACTTTACATTGAATGATAATGAAAGAATGAAAGTAGTATGTAACGTAAAGTGAAAGATAATGAAATGTAACACCCGAATATTTATTATTTTGAAGCCGGTGAAGAAAGAAAAGAAAATAAAGTCCAAAAGTCGAGGGACCAAACTCACCAACGAAGAAAAGTTAGGAAATGTGGTGATATTAGTAGGGAGTGGGCAGCCCACTCTCCCCACACACCCCACATTTCAGCTTCATAAAGAGAAGAGAGAGAAAGAAGAGAAAAAGAGGAAAAGTGTTGGTTCGGGTCGGTTCGGGTCGCCAAAATCATCGTGAAGCAAGCCAAATCGAAGCTCTTGTCGTTGTGCTCATTTAGGTGAGTTCTAGGACCCCTCTTTTACATGTTTTTGAATGATTTTGGGGCTAGAACACATCTGAAAACCCTTTTTTTGCATTTTTGGGTGAAAACCCGTATGTATGCGTGTATGTATATGTAGGACCCGTTTGGGGCTTGATTTCTTGCGTGGGTGTGCTTGTATAATGTCATGGTATGCATCCCTAAGGTTTAGGATGGTCGATTCAGGCTTAAAATGGGTTTAGATGAGTTTGGAGGCCGAAAACCCTCGGCTGCAGTCGGGATGAACTGCATTCTGCATCAGTTAGGGTTGGGCGACCGACTGGAGGCCGAATGGAGGCCATACGGCCGATTAGGGTGCGATTGGGGTCCATTCGCACGATTGAATGTCCATTCGCACGATTGAATGTCCATTCGCACGATTGAATGTCCATTCGCACGATTGAAGGTTCATTCGCACGATTGAAGGGCCAGTCGCATGGGGGTCATGCGACTAAAGGTCCATTCGCACGACTGAAGGTCCAGTTGCATAGGTGTTCATCCGCATTGTCCATTCGCACGACTGGATGTTCATTCGCATAGGTGTTCATCCGTATTAGTACATTCGCATGATGTTCAGTCGCATGGAGGCAAGGCGACTGAAGGGTGTCCATACGCCCGAATAGGGTTCTTGTACCCGAGGAAGGTGTAGATTGACTTCTGACTTTCGGGGGAAGTGAAGATGTAAGTTTTGACGTAAGGTTCCCATAGAGTTTGTAAGATGACGCTCGAGGCCTTAGAAAGCGTGTTGGGCATGATGATGATGATGATGATGTTGCATGTTTAGGCTTGTACGTATATATGATGTTGCCCTGTATGATGATGACGAATGTGTTGATATGTTCCTTAGTATGATGTGTAATATCTTTCCTCTGGCTTTACTTATTATAAGAAATGAACGAAGTATTATGTAACGTCTTTGTGATTGACCAACGTGTAGTGCCTCTACCGCTTACCCCTAGTACTGTGGCATACGTTTAGCTGTTCATTTGTTGACTTCGGCCCAGTAGCTAAGACTGATGGTTACTCCTAGTACCATGGCATACGTTTAGCTGTTCATTTGTTGACTTCGGCCCGGTAGCTACGATAATGTTTGCTGAGGATGGCACACCGTGAAGCTACTCGGCCCTTTTGGGATGGCATTCTTTTGATTAATGTTTTTGCATTGTAATGCGAACAAGCTATTTTGTAATGAATGTTGTATTAACTTGCAAAAGCATTTACATGGAAATGAAAGTTTGTTTTAGTTTTCGCTGCGATTTATTAAATACAAATGTAATTATATGTTTTATGTGTGATGAGAACCCAGCTGTAAGCGTCCCGGGAACGGGGCTTTAAAAGTTGGTATCAGAGCCAAAGTTTTAGTGAAATGGGTAAATTTTCAAAATAACCTAATCTTAAACTGAGAATGGGACGGAAAGGGAATGGGATGCCAATCTGAGTAGCTGCGTGCCATCAGGTATTTTCGTAAAGTTAACCGGTTTTATGTGCGCATGGTATGTGTTAGGTGTTGTATGTAGATTTAAATACTGATGTAGTCAGGACAGGTAATACTTGGGGTATGAAGAGTAAAGTAAGTGGCTAATCACAACTGGCCACTGTAATTAGGGACTTACTATACTTGACGTAAACTGAGCTACTCCCTTGAATGACCGCGTTAGTGTTTAAATCTTTCAGTGTGCGTGTGATGGCCGGAGGTAGATCTTCGAAAGCTTCTAGGGGTGGAGGTCACGGTGCTGAACCGCGACCCAAGAGAGGGAGACCCAGAGTTGAGAGGGTGGTTCATGAAGAACCAGAGACCCCTCATCCGGAGGGTGGCGACGAAAGCGCCAATCTGAGAGCCTCAGTAAAGGAGGCTGTTGTAGAAGAAGTCCATCAGGTCATGCAGACAATTTTACCATCTGTGGTGACTGAAGTTATTAAGGCTGTACGAGAAGGGGAAAGAAAAGAAAGAAACAGATCCTTTGGAGAACGGGAACAACCAGAGCCGGAAACGGTTCTATCTGATGATGAAGAGGAAGAAGAAGAGCGTGCGCCGGAGATGGCACGAGGGTGTAATTATGCGGATTTTATGAGATGCAAGCCCCCTACTTTTGATGGAAACGGCACCACTACAGCCGCTCACCGGTGGGTGAGGGAATGGAAGTTTTTCTCGATATCAGCGAGTGCCGAGAGGACCAAAAGGTGAAGTTTGCTACCCACTCTTTTGAGGATTCAGCTCTGTGCTGGTGGGACAACATTGTCCAAGCTGAGGGTAGTAGGGCTATTGGGAAAATGAAATGGCCTGAGCTGAGAAGGTTGGTGATTGAGGAATTTTGTCCTCATCGGGAAATGGATAAGTTGGAAAGGGAGTTTTTGCAGTTGGAGGCTGGAACCATGACACACCAGCAGTATACCACCAAGTTTAATGAAATGGCATGGCTTGGGCCTGATCAGGTGACGCCTCTATCTCGGAAAATCAAGAGGTACATTCAGGGTTTACCGGTGGATGTTCGCCGGCATATGATTGCCGCCCGGCCAAGCACGTTTAGGTCGGCGGTTGATTTAGCAGGGAGGCTGTATGATGAGCGGGAGGTGGTGGAGACTGAAGCAAGTAAGAAGGGTGGTGGTGATCGGAACTGGAACGGGAAACGGTTTGGTCGGGGTGATGCCCCGATGGGTAACAAAAAGGCACGGGTGGATGAACACCGTGTGGTCACATCAAGTGCGGGGTCGAAAAGGTGTGGCAAGTGTGGAAGGGAGCACGGCGGGAAATGTAGGTTTGGGTCAAACTTGTGCTTCAAGTATGGGAAGACAGGGCATATGGCGAAGGATTGCCTGTCGGGCAAATGTTTTAACTGTGGGGAAACTGGTCATATGAGCAGAGATTGTAAGAAGTCGAGGACTGAGGGTTCAGGGGTGAAGTAGACGGGAAGTGATGGGCCAAGGGCGAGCGCCAGAGCGTTCACCATGACACAGGAGGAAGCTAGGACAGACCCTGATGTCCTGTCTGGTACGTTTCTGGTGAACCAACTTTAGCTTCTATGCTATTTGATTCTGGTGCTAGTAGGAGTTTTATTTCTGCTGCTTTCTGTGCTAAGCTGCCTGTTAGTAGTAGGCGTGTTGATGCGCCCTTTGACGTAGAAACTGCCATAGGTAAGTCTACCAGGATTTCGGAGATGATAGAAAACTGTGAGGTGGAGTTAGACGGTCACAAGTTTCCTGTTAGACCGTTCGTGATGATGACCTTGGGTGGTTTTGATTTGGTTCTTGGGATGGATTGGTTGGCGGACTTCAAGGCGAACATTGTGTCGCAAGAAGATGATTCGGTTGACAGTGCCTGATGGAAGTTTGGTAACGGTTTATGGTGATCGGGTTACTACGATCCCGAAGGTGATCTCAATGGCGGTGGCGGGAAAGTGTATGAGGCATGGATGTAGCGCCTACTTGGCTTATGTAAAGGATGTAGATGCACTAACACCACAACTGTCTGATGTACCGGTCGTGTGTGACTTTCCAGACGTGTTCCCAGAAGACTTATCAGGAGTGCCACCTGATAGAGAGATTGAATTTCAGATTGATCTGATACCGGGTGCCCAACCTATTGCCAAGGCACCATATCGGTTGGCTCCAACCGAGATGAAAGAGTTGATGGAGCAGTTGCGAGAGCTGCTTGATAAGGGTTTCATTAGACCGAGTATCTCTCCTTGGGGTGCTCCGGTCCTATTTGTAAAGAAGAAGATGGTAGTATGAGGATGTGCATTGACTACCGCGAACTGAACAAGTTGACAGTGAAGAACCGATACCCCTTACCGAGATAGATGATTTGTTCGATCAGCTTCAGGGTGCCAGTTGGTTTTCAAGAATAGATCTTCGGTCTGGCTATCATCAGTTGAAGGTAAGAACAAGATATCCCTAAAACAGCTTTCCGCACGCGCTATGGTCATTATGAGTTTCTTGTCATGTCCTTTGGTTGACTAATGCGCCAGCTGCTTTTATGGATCTGATGAACCGTGTGTGTCGGCCTATGTTGGATAAATCAGTGATTGTGTTTATTGATGATATCCTGATTTATTCGAAGAGCAAGATTGAGCATGCCGGTCACATTCGAGAGGTTCTGGAGACGTTGAGAAGGGAGAAATTGTATGCTAAATTCTCCAAGTGCGCGTTTTGGTTGCGCGAAGTTCAGTTTTTGGGTCATGTGGTGAATCCTGACAGGATTATGGTTGAACCGGCGAAGGTGGAGGCGGTTATGAAATGGAGTCACCAAAGACGCCATCCGAGATCCGTAGTTTCTTGGGCTTGCGGGCTACTATAGAAGATTCATCCAAGACTTCTCTAAGATTGCTTCTCCACTAACTAAGTTGACCTGAAGGATGTGAAGTTGTATGGGGTCAAGCTCAAGAGAAGGCGTTCGAAGAGCTGAAGGCAAGATTGACTCGAGCTCCTGTTCTGTCATTACCTGGTGGAAGCGAAGATCTGGTGGTCTATTCGGATGCTTCCTACTCAGGGTTGGGGTGTGTGTTAATGCAGAGAGGGAAGGTTATAGCCTACGCATCCGGCAGTTGAAAGTTCATGAGGTTAATTATCCCACTCATGACTTGGAGCTAGCAGCCGTGGTCTTTGCGTTAAAGATTTGGAGGCACTACCTTTATGGGACGAAGTGCACCATATTCACTGACCACAAGAGTCTGAAGTACTTCTTCAAGCAAAAAGACCTGAACATGAGGCAGAGGCGATGGTTGAACATATAAAGGATTATGATTGCGAGATCCATTACCATCCAGGCAAAGCTAATGTGGGCGGATGCCCTTAGCCGAAAGGAAAGGCCCGAACCGATTCGGGTGAAAGCTTATCAATTAATCATGACCTCCGATGTGATGAAGCAAGTTAAGGAGTTTCAAGATGAGGAATGAAAGAAGATCACCTTAACTCGGAAAGAATGAGAGGTCTGGTTGGCGAATTGGGTGAAAACACACTCGGTGTTAGAACTCGAATCGGTCGTGTGTGGATTCCTCGTTTTGGGGATCTACGGGTGAAGATAATGGATGAAGCCCACAAGACTCGATACTCCATTCATCCTGGTGCCACGAAAATGTACCATGACATGAAGAAAGATTATTGGTGGCCGGGTATGAAGCGTGACGTCGTGGAGTATGTGAGTAAGTGCCTTACTTGCTTACAAGTGAAGGCAGAGCATCAAAAGCCGTATGGGAAGATCCAACCTTTGGATATACCGGAATGGAAGTGGGAGCACATCACCATGGACTTCATTACGAAGCTGCCACGTACTCCGAAAGGGTATGATGCCATATGGGTGATAGTTGATCGTCTGACGAAGAGCGCTCACTTTCTACCGATCCGCGAGACGTATTCATCTGAGAGGTTGGCTGATCTGTTCATCAAGGAAATTGTAGCTCGTCATGGTGTGCCGGTGTCTATTGTGTCTAATCGTGACACTCGGTTTACATCTAAGTTTTGGAAGAAATTCCACGACGCTATGGGGACGAGGTTACATATTAGCACGGCTTATCATCCCCAAACCGATGGTCAGTCAGAAAGAACCATCCAGACATTGGAAGACATGCTGCGGGCATGTGTGATCGATTTTGGTGGGAGTTGGGAAGACCACTTACCGTTAGCCGAATTCTCATACAACAACAGCTATCATGCCAGCATTGGTATGCCACCATATGAGATGCTATACGGTAGGAGATGCAGAACACCCGTTTGTTGCGGTGATATTGGTCAGAAGGAATTGGGGAGCGTCGAGGTAATCGAGGCTACGACAGAGAAGCTTGAAAAGATTAAAGCCTTCATGAAGGCAGCCAAAGATAGACAGAAGTCGTATGCCGATAAGAGACGTAGGCCAATTAAGTTCCAGGTGGGTGACCGGGTTATGTTGAAGGTCTCACCTTGGAAGGGTATTATCAGATTTAGAAAGCGGGGCAAGTTGAGCCCAAGATGTATAGGCCCTTTCCGAATCATTGCTCGAGTAGGGGAGGTGGCCTATAGATTGGAGTTGCCAGATTAGTTAAGTGGGATTTACCCGACATTCCATGTATCTCATCTGAGAAAGTGTATAGCTGATGAAGACATGATTGTTCCACTGGAGGACATTGAAATAGATGAAAGGCTCAATTATGTGGAGCAACTAGTGCCAATCATCGATCGCAAAGAAAAGAGGCTGCGAAATAAAGTGGTTCCTCTTGTGCGTATACAGTGGAAGCACAGGAAGGGATCCGAGTCAACGTGGGAGACTGAGGAAGAAATGAGACAGCATTATCCATGTTTGTTCGACGAATAACAGGTTTCAGGGACGAAACCTATTTAAGGGGGGTGGACTTGTAACACCCGAATATTTATTATTTTGAAGCCGGTGAAGAAAGAAAAGAAAATAAAGTCCAAAAGTCGAGGGACCAAACTCGCCAACGAAGAAAAGTTGGAAATGTGGTGATATTAGTAGGGAGAGGGCAGCCCACTCTCCCCACACACCCCACATTTCAGCTTCATAAAGAGAAGAAGAGAGAAAGAACAGAAAAAGAGGAAAAGTGTGGGTTCGGGTCGCCAAAATCGTCGTGAAGCAAGCCAAATTGAAGCTCTTGTCGTTGTGCTCGTTTAGGTGAGTTCTAGGACCCCTCTTTTACATGTTTTTGAATGATTTTGGGGCTAGAACACATCTGAAAACCCTTTTTTCGCGTTTTGGGTGAAAACCCGTATGTATGCGTGTATGTATGTGTAGGACCCGTTTGGGGCTTGATTTCTTGTGTGGGTGTGCTTGTATAATGTCATGGTATGCATCCCTAAGGTTTAGGATGGTCGATTCAGGCTTAAAATGGGTTTAGATGAGTTTGGAGGCCGAAAACCCTCGGCTGCAGTCGGGATGAACTGCATTCTGCATCAGTTAGGGTTGGGCGACCGACTGGAGGACGAATGGAGGCCATACGGCCGATTAGGGTGCGATTAGGGTCCATTCGCACGATTGAATGTCCATTCGCACGATTTAATGTCCATTCGCACGATTGAAGGTTCATTCGCACGATTGAAGGGTCAGTCGCATGGGGGTCATGCGACTAAAGGTCCATTCGCACGACTGAAGGTCGAGTCGCATAGGTGTTCATCCGCATTGTCCATTTGCACGACTGGATGTTCACTCGCATAGGTGTTCATCCGTATTAGTTCATTCGCATGATGTTCAGTCACATGGAGGCAAGGCGACTGAAGGGTGTCCATACGCCCGAATAGGGCTGTTGTACCCGAGGAAGGTATTGATTGACTTCTGACTTTCGGGGGAAAGTGCAGATGTAAGTTTTGACGTAAAGGTTCCCATAGAGTTTGTAAGATGACGCTCGAGGCCTTAGAAAGTGTGTTGGGCATGATGATGATGATGATGTTGCATGTTTAGGCTTGTTACATATGTATGATGTTGCCCTGTATGATGATGACGAATGTGTATGATATGTTCCTTAGTATGATGTGTAATATCTTCCTATGGCTTTACTTATTATAAGAAATGACGAAGTATTATGTAACGTAAAGTGAAAGATAATGAAAGAGGAACACGATGATGAATGCATGCATTAATGAACGAATGAAACGTCTTGCACGCATCGGATAACGAGTCCTTCTTTGTGATTGACCAAACGTGTAATGCCTCTACCGCTTACCCCTAGTACTGTGGCATACGTTTAGCTGTTCATTTGTTGACTTCGGCCCAGTAGCTAAGACTGATGGTTACTCCTAGTACCGTGGCATACATTTAGCTGTTCATTTGTTGACTTCGGCTCGGTAGCTACGACTAACCGGGGTGTAGCACATGGTATTGGTACGGATGATGTCCGATGCGCAAGTAAAGTCATAAACAACGAATGAACGAATGAATGAATGAAGAAGATAATAATGATATTATCTATGTGTACGTACGATGTGTGATCATGTAAAAGTAACGAAGGGTTTTATGTGAAAGTAAAGTATGTTTTGTAATAAAACTAGAACTCACTCAGCAACGATGACTTTTTATATGTTTTCCAGTTGGCAGGTAATGTTTGCTGAGGATGGCACACCGTGAAGCTACTCGGCCCTTTTGGGATGGCATTCTTTTGATTAATGTTTTTGCATTGTAATGCGAACAAGCTATTTTGTAATGAATGTTGTATTAACTTGCAAAAGCATTTACATGGAAATGAAAGTTTGTTTTAGTTTTCCGTTGTGATTTATTAAATACAAATGTAATTATGCGTTTTATGTGCGATGAGAACCCAGCTGTAAGCGTCCCGGGAACGGGGCCTTACATGAAAGAGGAACATGAAGTAAGAATGCATGCATTAATGAATGATGAAAGTAAAGAAAGTCTTGCAAGCATAGTACGTTGGGACACGCCATTGAAAGGTTTTAGCCCAACGGTGTGCGGGTTCGCTACCCTGGGAGGACGCACATCGGGATCTTTCTTTGTGATTGACCATTTGTATAGCCCCATTGCTACATACCCAAGGTACTGTGATTAGAGGTGCAATGCACCATTATAGATAGTCTTTGATAGACCTAGGTCCAGTACCAGGAATAGCTGGGTATTGCATATAGCATTGGTACGCCTAAACTCTACCCTAGGTACTGTGATGAGAGGTGTGATGCAACGTTATAGCTGGTCTATGATAGACTTAGGTCTAGTACCAGGAAATAGTTGGGTAAAGTTATGGTTGAAGGAAAAGAAAGAAGTAATGATGAAGGATTGAAAGCATGAAAGATTAAAGAAGATAATAATGATATTATCTATGTGTACGTATGTTGTATGATCACATAAAAGTAAAGAACGGTTTTAACGAAATAAAAGTATGTTTTATTTTTAAAACTAGAACTCACTCAGCAACGCTGACTTTGATGTGTTTCTAGTTGCCATGTAGTGATTGCTGAGGATGGCACGAGGTGGCTACTCAACTCTTTTGGGATGGCATCCCTTTATTTAATACTTTGTGATGTAATGTAATAATTTATTTTACAACTGATTAACGATGTATTATTATGCAAAAGTCTTTATAATGAAAGAATTAGATGTCAATTTGAATGTTCCGCTGCAATATTTATGTAAGAGAAATGAAAATGTATGGTTTATGTGCAATGATTTACTAGCTGTAAGCGTCTTGGGAACGGGGCCTTATATATAACTTGAAACATGTAATGCTAGAAGAGTGGGATGCCGGTATCTTGAGATGTTCTATCTAGGCAAGGTATTCATATAAATCCAAATCAACTGATGGATCCGTTTACCTTACCTGGGAACCCTTAGGGTGTGTGTCCGCTTATAGATACACATGTATTCATTAAGGTTGTAGTTGACCTAATACTTTGATAAGTCAATGTAATGTTTTGATTTGTAAACTGAACGTTACACTTGAAACATCTGTTTATTTTGAATTGTTTAATCTTTGATTTTGTATCCTGAAACTTAAAGCTCATTATCCCATAATTTTCTTAAAGACCTTTAAAAATCTTTCTAAATACCTCCCTCAAAACCGCATTTATCTTGAAAACCTATTACAATGATGCTCTCATTCTAAACTGAATCCTTAATCATAACAAACACAAATCTTGTATCAACTTTAAGCTAATAAAACTTTGAGATCTCAAAGACATAAGTAAACAAGAATTGATCGTCAAGAAACCCCGTAAAAGTTATTTCCTTTAGAAGCTCTTATGAATTCCATATCCCATACAAAAACATCCTGAACTTATCTCTAAGCCTCGTATCACATTAATACTTAGTGCTTCCCTCATGACAAAACCTTCGTAATCGTCTTGAACCATTTGAAATTTAAAATTTTATCAATTGAAATTCTAATTTAATCTTGTACCTTTGCCAATAAACACATAAAATTTAAATTATAAAATTTAACAACTTAAGCATAGCAAAACATTATAATTAAACTTATTGAATTTAAACGATCCCAAGAGTTCCTTGCAAACACGAAATGAAATCCAACTCTCCTTAAAATCTTGAAATTAAATTTTTCGTGATTAAATTTTGGGACGAAATTTGTTACAGTAGTAGAGACCGTAACATCTTCCCATTTTGAAAATATAGACCTGAACCCGTTCTGTTGGTTTTATAAATTCAGCACATTATTCAAACTATTTCTTTCATTTTGGTGATTCTTAAAACAATAAATGTGTTATTTAACTAATTTTCTGAAATTGGTTATTTAAATTTACATTTAATCTTCCATTTATTAAGTTTATAAACTTATGTGGTTTATCTAACATTTATGAAATTCTAATTATTATATAAAAATAATAATTATTTCAAAATTCTACAAAAGTTATATAAGTTTATATTAAATATGAGATTTATAAAGATAAATAAATGTATCAAGATTATTATTTTTGACCACCTTAATAATTTGATAATTATAAGATATATAATTCATATAATGTTTAATAAATAAATAAATGAAATAATCATTTAAAATTTGGATTTTATAATGTATAGGGTTTGGAATGTAATTATTAAAACTTTGTCGTAAAAGTTTTGATCATAAAATAATAAGCTATTAAAAAATACAGGGACTAAAAATGTAACATTGTTTAAACCTAACACAACCCACTTTCCGTCGCCCTCCATGTACTCTGGCCGACGTCCGGTCGAGCTCCGGCAAGACAATAAGACCAAATTAGTTGGAATCAAGTAAATCGAACCATTTCACTTCGTCTGTTCACCATGTTCGAACCTGGACACGTATCTAATTCGAAAATTATAGTGTATATCACCTGATTCATCTCGTAACCAAAATGGGATTCCAAATCGAAACAACTTTTGCCATAAAGACGCGTAACTAATGAAACCAGTAAGCCATAAACACTCATTTGATCATTTTGATTTAAATGTGCAATCAAACTCAGTTAGAACAACAAATTAGACATCAATTCGAATAAAAAACTTACGAATCTTACATTAAACTCTTCGGTTCGAAATAATTTAAATAGAACCTATATAACCGAGGGTAAATCATCTTCTCACTTTCTTGGAACTACCTGTAACTCCAATTTCACTCACCAAACATACGCAGTCAACCTTCGATTGTCACCTTCATCGCCACCTGCAACGCTAACGAGATCCATCTTGCGCACTATATAAATCAAAATTGACAGAGGGCTTTTCATCATTAGAGCCCTTAGAAGCTTGTTGTAGAACGAATTCGGTTTTCATCATCAATCGCAACCTAAACAAAATATGACATAGCCGCGACCCGTTTCTATCTGTTCGTCATCAATTTATTTACAAATCGGGTAATTAAGCAGATAACACACTCGGTTTCACTTAGGGAACAAAAGCCTAAGTTTGATTCCATTAATATGCATGAATTGATGTTCAATTGGATTGAAATCAAAACTAAGGTTCATAGCCATTTGGGGATCTTTCATAAAACTCTATTTATTTACTTATTCAAAACAAAACCAGATCTGGGCTTTAGCCCAACTGGTTACAACTACAACCACTTTAAAAGGGACTCGGGTTCGATCCCGGGCACCCCATATTGTTTTAAATAAACTTTTTTCCATTTTAAAATACAGAAATTATTATTATAATAATAAATCTAAATAGAAATTATTTTGTTAAATAAAATTGTTTGAAATTATTAATAAAACTTTTAAAGGTTTTAAAACTTATAATTCTTAAATTTAATTATTTCTTTTAAAGAATAAAAAGGTTATAAAAACATTATTTAGGCATTTATGGTATAATATATTATAGCACAAAATTGGGGTATTTCAAAACACTTTAAACCTACATATTACAAACACTTTAAATAATTAATTGTACAAATGATTATATATATAATTAATTATTCAATGTTTTATTTAACCATTTTATATTATAACTAGTTAATAAATCCATTTTTTAAACTTTTAATTAAATTCTTGAAACTTATAAAGCAACATATTATACTTTATTCTTAAAATTTTGTATTATAAGATCTTTATAATAATCATTAAAAGTTCAAAACTCTACAAAATGATTTTAAATAATTTTAAAGTCATTTAATAAGTATTCAATTAATCACTCTTATCAAGTTTTAAATAATTAATTATTAAATTGGTTATTTCATTTCATACATTATACTTAATTTATATTAAATCAATAAATTAAATTGTTGAATCATTTTTATTTATTCTTGATCCCAAATGACTTATATACCCTTTATTAGACAAAAACATAATTATTTAAACCCCTCCAAATTCCAATTAAAACCCTAGTTCATATCTATTTGTTAACCTTATTATTAAACTTAATCTTGGAATCCATACGTTTAGGTAACTTGTAAAAGAAATCATTGGAGTCTCGTCTAAATTCTTATCAACACCTTATATATATCTTTTGAGTTTTCCATATGAGTTCTCCATGTCCCTTTTTACTTTATTTCACACCTTTTAGGATGAAACATGTTAACCTTATAAACTTACACTTATAAACATCTTCACGCTTGTAAATGCACATGCAATTCATCTTTACCTTTTTGTCATGGTTATTTATGTTATTGTAAGTCTTATATGAGATACATATTTTGTTTGCAATCATTAACTATTGCCAGCCCAGTGACATCTTAGATCTTTGGGCCTGACAAGCCTATTTGGTGCTAAAACCGATGTATTGCTTGCTCCTGATGACGTATTCTTGTTCATCATGGGAACCAAGTACGCTTAGGAAATCGTATAACCTTGTAATCAAGTCGAGGTTTGGTTGTAAATGCATGTGTTCTATAAACTTGCTAACTCATAACCATTGACATCAATTGCTTCTTGTAACCTTTATATATATATATATATATATATATACATGTGTCTTAACCCATTGGAACTCACCAACTTTCAAAGTTGACCCTTTATTTTTATAATGTTTTAGGTTTGATACTTGACGATCCTCTTCGTGCTCATATAAAACTTGGACCTAGTTTAACTAAATTTTTATTTTCTTTGTTTGAAACTTTTGTATTGTATAGACTTATTTGTCTTGTAATGTCCAATGAATAATCATATTTAATATTATTCCAACTTAATTAGTTTCATGTGCTATGTACAATTATTTCACATTCGTCCGCCCCGATGATTCCACCGTCGGTCGGGGTGTGACAGATTGGTATCAGAGCCATGGTTATAGGGAATTAGATTATTAGAAATAGAATGACCTAGACTATAACTAAGTACCATTACACATGAGTCCTCTCATGTATTTTATATGCTTAGATAGGATTTTATGTGCAAACATAATTCTTTTTTTATGTTAGTGTGTTGTTAGCTTAATTTAGCAATGTTAGTGATTGTTATAAGGTTAGTGATTATTAAGATGTTAATGATCAAATGATAATAATTAACATAAAAAGATTTGGTAGAAGAAAGAATAATAGTAAGAATATAAAATCATGAGAACAATTGGATATTAGGATGATTGAAATGTATACTATCAAATCATGAGAACAATTGGATGTTAGGATGTTAGGATGATTGAAACGTATACTATTTGGTAGAAGAAAGGATGATTGAAACATAAACACATAAGGCACATAAAATCCTATCTAAGCATATAAAATAAATGAGAGGACTCGTGTGTAAAGGTACTTAGTTATAGTCTAGGTCATTCAATTTTTAATAACCTAATTCCCTATAACCATGGCTCTGATACCAAGCTGTCACACCTCGATCGACGGCGGAATCATCGGGGCGGACGAATGTGAAACGATTGTTCATAGCACATGGAACTAATTAAGTTGAAATAATATTAGATATCATTAATCATTGAACATTACAAGACAAATAAGTCCATACAATACAAAAGCTTCAAACAATGAAACAACATATGTAGTTAAACTAGGTCCAAGTCTTATATAAGCACGAAGAGAAACCTCAAGTATTAAACCTGAAACATGTTAAAAATAAAGGGTCAACATAATGTTGGTGAGATTTCCATAGTTTTCAATACATAAGTATATAAAAGATGGCAATTCATGTCATAGATTATTGAACAAAGTAACTACGGATGTAAGACAGAATGCACAATCAAACCTTGACACTTTTACAAGTCTTAAACGCTTACAATTATATATGATTAGCTAAGTGTACTTGGATCAACCAAGCAGGCTTGTCAAGCTCATAGAACTATGACGTCGTCAGGCTAGCAATAGTTAATGATTGTACATATAATCGTCAATACATCGTAATTACAAAGATCAAGTAACCACAACATATAAGTGAATTGCCAAGAGTTTACAAGAATCAAACGAATTTACAAGTGCAATGATTATAAAGTAACATGTTTCACCTCAAAGTGTGAAAATATGAAAAGGGGTATAGAAACACTCACATGAAAAACTCACAAGTATAGTGATGGTTGTAGAGTACATAAGAAAACTTGAATATCAAGAGTCAAAGGTGATGTCCTAAATGATAAAAAGAAATATAAATTGAGGTTGGAATTCATCACAATAAATTAGGACGTTTAGAGAATGCTAAAAAACTTAAGGTAGTTGAAAAAGGATTATTGCATCAATTTTAGATTTTGGACAGAATGTTTGGTATGTGTTTGAACAGAATTTAAAAATAGAAAACGGTTTCATAAAATTATAAAAATTTATACTTGATTAGTTCAAAGTCTCCGGGACAACTTCCAATTAGAAAGAATTTTATGAAAACATCTTTAAATAGGTCAAACAAGCAGCACAAGACAGAAGGTGCTGAAATACGCACTTATCTTGTGAAGACTATTGTTGAGTCTTCCGGTTGAGTTTGAAGACGTATGAACTATCTTTGAAAAGGTAATTTAATGACCCAAACATTGGAGTCTGATTTTACTCAAATTTAGTTTGTTATTATCAAGTTATGGTCGGTTGACGTAAGAATATATTCTGCCAGAATCGTAGTAAGGCACTTATGTGCACTTTTAAAATCGTTAAAGCATGAAACGGGTTAAAACATTTTATTATATCAATATATGATATATTAGTCTTCATTTGAGTCATAAAATATTCTAATACTTTGGCATCGCCATCACTTATGGAAATAATCTTATGGAATAACCAAATATGGCGGCATAGCCGTCAAATACGAACGGGATTCTTTGTTTATGTTAGTGTGTTGTTAGCTTAATTTAGGAATGTTAGTGATTGTTATAAGATTAGTGATTATTAAAATGTTAAGGTCAAATGATAATGATTAAAATAAAAAGAGATTTGGTAGAAGAAATAATAATAGTTAGAATATAAAATCATGAGAACAATTGGATGTTAGGATGATTGAAATGTATAATATAAAAGCAATAAAGATTATCTTAGTATTAAGAATTCTTGAAAATTGTTGTAAAATAAAATTCCTCAAATAATCATAACCAATAGATGCAAGAAAAATATGAGAGTGAGATTATTAGATAATGAGCAAATAAAAGTGAGGCCTAAGCCTTGCTTTTATACATGAGGTTAGAAGGAGGTTATGAATGGTGTTAATGGTTATTTATAAGTCTTTAAAAAAAGGGTTATGATTAGAATTTGAAATAAATATAAAATTAAATCATTTAAATAAATAAAAGAATAATTCTAATTGAAATTTAAATTTATGAAGATTCTAATTTTAACAACTTTTTTTTATAAAATCTTTATACACTTTATAAAACTAATTTGAATAATCAATCAAATTATTTATTTGTTAATCTTTATAACTTTACTTATAAACTTTATAATTTGATTATTAATTTTCAGTATTTAAAATTCATAATTACTAATAAAACTTTATAAGTTTATTAAAGTTCATTTTAAAATTTTATAAATTTTAATAAGTCTTTTCCATTTAGTTACTTGTTGTAACATGATTAATAAACTTTATAATTTTATAAAAAAGAATTATTTATAAATTAACGAGTTATTATAAGTTTTTTAAATGATAAATTAAATAAATCAATTCATGATATTGTTTAAACTGCACGTCTAATATACATAATTTATTAAAATAATTTAAATAATGAAATTCATATCGTAAGAAAGTTCGATTTTAGTTCGGGTTCGGGTTTATAACTTGAAAATGACGGATGTTACAGTCTCCCCTACGTTAAGAAATTTCGTCCCGAAATTTAATCTCGAGAAGACTAATTTCGAGGATATGTGGAGAGTTGGATTTCATTTCACGTTCGCAAGTGAACTCTTGGGAGCGTTTAAATTCAATAAGTGTAATTATGATGTTTTGCTATGCTTGAGTTTGTTAAATTTCATAATTCTTGATTTCATGTGTTTCTTGGCAAAGGGTGCAAGATTATTAATTTAGAATTTCAATTGATAGGCTTTTACATGTCAAGCGTTTCAAGACGATTTGGAAGGTTTTGACACAACACCAAGTATTAGATCAACACGAGACTCAGCTTAACGAGAATGAGAATATATTCAGGACACTTTGGATGGGATATGAATTCATAGGAGCTTCTCAAGCAAATAACTTTAAGAGGGTTCTAGATGATCGATTCTTGTTTACTTATATCATGAGGTTTCAAAGTTGCATTAGTTAAATTTGATACGTGAATCTGTAAGGCCCCGTTCCCGGAGACCTCACAGTTGGTCAACCATAGCATTTAATACATTATATTTTATAAATATACAAACTCAAGTAGCGGAATTATTATAACGAAAGCCATTCATTTCTTTTTAAAACACTGTTGTTATGCAATACACTATTGTTTGACTGATTACAAAAGAAATGAATGGCTTTTGTTATACTAATTCCGCTGCTTGAGTTTGTATATTTATAAAGTATAATGTATTAAATGTTGTGGTTGACCAACTGTGAGATCTCCGGGAACAGGGGTTCCCAGAGACCTTACAAGTTGGTATTAGAGCCAAAGTTTGAGATAATTGGGTTAAATAAAATTTTTAAAACCTAAACTTAAACTGAAAATGGGACAAATGGAGGGATGTCAACCCGAGTAGCTACGTGCCATCAGGTATGTCTTTTCTTAATGATAGCCGGTATGTGCACATGCTATTTGATTTATGTGCTCTTAGTAGATTTAGATACTGATTAAGTCAGGATAGGAAATGCTTGGGGTATGAAGAGTAAAGTAAGTGGCTGATCACAACTGGCCACTGTAATTAGGGACTTACTATACTTGGCATAAACTGAGTGTTACCTTGAATGACCGTGTTAGTGTTTGAATTTTATAGCGTGTTAGAGGATGGCTGGACGAAAATCATCCAAGACTCCTAGAGGCAGAGGCCGTCCACGGGTGACTAGGAGTAGTGCTAAGGCTCCTGAGACGACCCATGAGAACCCTGAGGTCTATGGCCGTAGCGAAGAGAACCAAAATGCTAGCTTGAATGCCTCAGCTAGAGAGGCGATTGCTGATGAGGTACACCAGGTCATGCAGACTGTCTTACCGTCTGTAGTGACTGAAGTCATCAGGCCTTTGAGAGGCGAGGAGAGGAATCAGAAGGAGAATAGAAGGGGATCAACGGGCAAGAGAAGCAGAAAGTGGAGGAACAACTAGAGCCTGAGGCTGTGTTGTCTTATGAAGAGGAGGATGATGTAGTGGGGGCAGCAACTGGAGGATGCAGTTATGGGGCGTTCAAAAGGTGTAAGCCCCCGACCTTCGATGGTAATGGGAATGCTGTTGCCGCTCACCACTAGGTGAGAGAGATGGAAGCTGTCTTGGAAATCAATGAGTGTCACGAAGACTTGAAGGTGAAGTTTGCAACTCACTCTTTTGTTGATTCAGCGCTGTGTTGGTGGAACAATGTTGTCCAAGCTGAGGGTGCCAGAGCCATCAGGAAGATGCAATGGGAGGAGTTTAAGAAGTTGGTTATTGAGGAGTTCTGCCCTCACCGGGAGATGGACAAGGTTGAGAGGGAGTTCTTGCAACTTAAAACGGGAACCATGACCCACCAGCAGTTACCACTAAATTCAATAAGATGGCGAGGCTGGTGCCGGATCAGATGACGCCGGTATCAAGGAAGATGAAGAGGTACATCCAAGGACTGTTGGCTGACATTCGCAGGCACCTGATTGCTACTCAGCCAGGTACCTTTCGATCGGTCATGGATTTGGTAGGCAGGATGTATGATGAGCGAGGGGAGACCGTGGTGGAGGTAACGAAGACGAGTGGGGATGGTAAGAACTGGAATGGAAAGAGGTTTGGACGTGGTGGTTTTACTCCAAAAAACAAGAAGGTGAAGGTGGACGACCATGGGGTGTCGTCAAGATCAGGGCTGAGAAGGTGTGGCAAATGTGGACGAGAGCATACCGGTGAGTGCAGGATGGGAATGAATGTATGCTTCAGGTGTGGCAAGCCTGTCCACATCGTTAGAGACTGTAAGAAGCCGAGGGCGGAGAGCTCTGGAGTGGAGAAGAAGAAGCCGGAGGAAGGAGGGCAGGGGGCAGGTGCTAGAGCTTACACCATGACCCGGGACGAGGCCAGAGCTGATCCCGATGTTGTGTCAGGTATGTATCTAGTAAACCAAACTTGTGCCTCTATATTGTCTGATTCCAGTGCTAGTAGGTCATAGGTTTGCTGCTAGGTTACACGTGATGCCCCTTGGTGGATTTGATGTAGTACTAGGGATGGACTAGTTAGCAACCTATGAAGCAAACATCGTATGTCGCAAGAAGATGATTCGATTAGTTACGCCCGATGGGAGTTTGGTTACGATTTATGGAGATCGCATTACTACGATCCCGAAGATGATTTCGATGGCGGTGGCGGGCACGTGCATAAGACGTGGATGTAGTG
Source organism: Flaveria trinervia (assembly GCA_025506515.1). Classification (NCBI taxonomy): domain Eukaryota; kingdom Viridiplantae; phylum Streptophyta; class Magnoliopsida; order Asterales; family Asteraceae; genus Flaveria; species Flaveria trinervia. Next base: position 9,164,646 of record CM046449.1, on the reverse strand, counting down.
CCTACTTGGCATACGTGAAAGATGTGGATGCGTCGGTACCGCAATTATCCGAGGTACCAGTGGTGTGTGACTTTCAGGATGTATTCTCGGAAGACTTACCCGGTGTGCCACCGGATTGCAAGATTGAGTTCCAAATTGATTTGATACTCGGTGCTCAACCCGTTGCCAAAGCACCATATCGATTAACTCCTACTGAGATGAAGGAACTCATGAGCCAATTACTGGTGTTGATGGATAAGGGATTCATTCGACCGAGTATCTCTCCGTGGGGTGCTCCGATATTGTTTGTAAAGAAAAAAGGACCAAAATATGCTAATGTGCATCGACTATCGAGAGTTGAACAAGTTGACGGTGAAGAATCGGTACCCGTTACCAAGGATTAACGACTTGTTTGACCAGTTCCAAGGTGCCAATTGGTTCTCGAGAATAGATCTATGATCTGGCTACCATCAATTGAAGGTGAAGGAACCAGACATTCCTAAGACAGCTTTCCGTACGCGTTATGGACACTATGAGTTCCTCGTTATGTCTTTTGGTCTAACTAACGTGCCAGCTGCCTATATGGATTTGATGAATCAGGTGTGCCGACCTATGTTAGATAGATAAGTGATTATGTTCATTGATGATATTCTGATCTACTCGAAGAGCGAAGAAGAGCATACCGGTCACATTCGGGAGGTGTTGGAGACATTAAGAAGGGAGAAGTTGTATGCCAAATCTCCAAGTGCGCGTTCTAGTTGCGCGAAGTTCAATTCTTGGGTCATGTGGTCAATCCTAATGGGATTATGGTAGACCCCACAAAGGTGGAGGCAGTGATGCAATGGAAGTCTCCGAAAATGCCATCCGAGATTCGTAGTTTCTTGGGGTTGGCGGGATATTATTGAATGTTCATTAAAGAATTTTCCAAGATCGCTTCTCCACTAACCAAGTTGACCTGAAAGGATGTAAATTTTATATGGGGTCAAGCTCAAGAGCAAGCATTCGAGGAGTTAAAGTCAAGGTTGACTCAAGCTCCTGTTCTGTCATTACCCGAAGGAAGCGAGGATTTGGTGGTTTATTCAGATGCTTCCTACTCAGGGTTGGGGTGCGTGTTAATGTATAGAGGGAAGGTTATAGCCTATGCATCCCGACACTTGAAAGTTCATGAGGTCAATTATCCCACTTATGACTGGAGCTAGCGGCGTGGTCTTTGCATTGAAGATTTGGAGGCACTATCTCTACAGGACAAAGTGCACCATTTTCACTGACCACAAGAGCTTGAAGTATTGCTTCGAGCAAAAAAATCTGAACATGAGGCAGAGGAGGTGGTTGGAGCTCATAAAAGATTATGATTGCGAGATCCACTATCATCCGGGCAAAAGCCAACGTGGTGGCTGATGCTCTTAGCTGAAAGGAGAGGCTCGAGCCAATTTGGATGAAAGCATATCAACTAATCATGACCTCTGATGTGATGAAGCAAGTCCAAGAGTTTCAAGATGAGGCACTAAAATAAGATCATCTTAACTCTAAAAGGATGAGAGGTCTGGTTGGGGAATTGGGTGAAAACACACTTGGTGTTAAAACCTGATTTGGACGAGTGTGGATTCCTCGTTTTGGGGATCTACAGGTGAAGATATGGATGTAGCTCACAGGACTCGATACTCCATTCACCTTGTGCCACAAAAATGTATCAAGATATGAAGAAGGATTATTGGTGGCCGGGTATGAGGCGTGATGTGGTGGAGTATGTGAGTAAGTGCCTTACTTGCTCGCAGGTGAAGGCCGAGCACCAGAAGCCGTATGGGAAGATTCAACCTTTGGACATACCGGAATGGAAGTGGGAGCACATCACCATGGATTTCATTACGAAGCTGCCGCGTACTCGAAAAAGGTATGATGCCATATGGGTGATTATTGACCGTCTGATGAAGAGTCCTCACTTCCTACCGATCCGCGAGACATATTCATCTGAGAGGTTGGCTGACCTGTTCATCAAGGAAGTTGTAACTCATCATGGTATGCCGGTGTCTATCGTGTCTAATCGTGACACCCGGTTTACCTTTAAATTTTGGAGGAAATTCCACGACTCCATGGGGACGAGGTTACATATTAGCACGGCTTATCATCCCCAAACTGACGGTCATTCAGAAAGGACCATTCAGACACTAGAAGACATGCTTCGGGCATGTGTGATTGATTTTGGGGGAAGTTGGGATGACCATTTACCGTTAGCTAAATTCTCGTACAACAATAGCTATCATGCCAGTATTGGTATGCCACTATATGAGATGTTATACGGTAGGAGATGCAGAACACCCGTTTGTTGGGGTGATATTGGTCAGAAGGAATTGGGGAGCGTCGAGGTAATCGAGGCTACGATCGAGAAGCTTGAGAAGATTAAAACCTTCATGAAGTCAGCTAAAGATAGGTAGAAGCCGTATGCCGATAAACGACGTAGACCGATCGAGTTCCATGTGGGTGACCGGGTTATGTTGAAGGTCTCACCTTGGAAGGGTATTATCTGATTCAGGAAGCGGGGCAAGTTGAGCCCATGGTATATAGGCCCTTTCGAATCATTGCTCGAGTAGGAGAGGTGGCCTATAGGTTGGAGTTACCAAATGAGTTAAGTGGGATTCACCCCATATTCCATGTATCTCATCTGAGAAAGTGTTTAGCTGATGAAGACATGATTGTTCCATTGGAGGATATCAAAGTAGACGGAAGGCTCAAATGTGTGGAGCAACCGGTGGCAATCATCAATCGTAAAGTGAAAAGGCTGAGAAATAAAGTGGTTCCTCTTGTGCGTGTACAGTGGAAGCACAGGAAGGGATCCGAATCTGCATGGGAGACTGAGGAGGAGATGAGGCAGCATTATCCTCATCTGTTTGAGGAATGACAGGTTTCGGGGACGAAACCTAATTAAGGGGGTAGACTTGTAACACCCTGTTATTCTTTTAAAAAAGAATAATAAATGAAGAATAAAGAAGGAAACATCAATAAGTCTAAGTGGAGGGCTAAAAAATGTAAATGGGGAAAAAAGTACAAAAGTTGGTGTAAAGGTGGGCATGGCCGCCCACCCTCACCTCCCATCACCCTTTTTCACTTCGGATTAGAGAGAGAGAGCAGAAACACTCTCGGTTGAAGAAGAAGAAGAAGAGAATTGAATTTAAGGTAAGAATTTGGAATTTTAAGTGTTCATGTTGGGTTTTTGTTTAGGTTACATGCTTAGGTGCTTATATGCTTGTGTGTGTGTCCGTGTGTCTGTGTTTTGGTGTGTTTTTAGGTGTTTGAACTCATTTGCAAGCGGGTTAGAAGGAAGAAACACCCAAGTTGCACCAGGTGAGTTCTAGACCCCGTTTTACATGTTTTAAACTCTTCTTGGGGCTGAAAATGTATTAAAATGATTTTCAATGTTTATGTATGTATACCCGTATGTATTATAATAGATTGTTCATGTTTAGAATAGCCTTGGTAAGCTTTGAACAAATAGGTTTAATGATTGGGTTCGAAAACATCCTAGAAACATGTTGTACAGAAGGTTCATGCACCTGGGAATGCCTTAGAAGAATTTAAGTGTAACCCATGCGCCAAAACTACAGTCCATACGCCTAGAAATATTAGTCGGATGACTAAGTGTAGGCCCATGCGCCCTAATAGTGTCCATGCGCCCAAGTGGCCCATACGCCTAAGTGTCCATGCGTCCGAATGATCCATACGCCTAAGTGTTCATACGCCCGAATAGTCCATGCGCCTGAATAGCTCATGCGCCTAAGCGTTAAAATGGTTGAGTGTTGACTAATGCGCCTACATAGTGATGAAACGCCCAAACAGGGCTCATGCGCCCAAATAGTGTCAAAGCACCTAAACACTTAGAATTTATTACAGAACTTTTGGGAGTCTATGCGTTTAGGGATTTGACCGAGTTTGACTAGGGCTTATTAATTTTGGGTTTCCTGCATTATTAGGATTGCCTTATGATTGTTCCTTATTATTATTGATATTATTATTACTTATAGTGTGTGACTTTACGTAGTATGTTTATTATCGTAATGTAAAGTATATTATAATAATAAAGAGGAAGAGCAATAAAGAAGAGAAGAGGAACATTAATAAAATGTTAACTAGTCTTGCAAGCTCACAAGAGGTACACGACCATGTTGTCGTTAGCTCAACTGTGTTGCGGGTTAGCTACCCTATTATGCACACAGGATCAGTCAATTGAGATTGGCAGGACCTTTGCAGCGTATCCTTGGTGATTGGGTCGGCCTTATACACAGTAAACAGAACCCTTTTGAGGGATATAGATGGCCCATCACCAGTTTTCACCGCGCATACAGTTTAGGGTATTGCTCATTGGTCCATACAGATAATTAAAGATAAAGATAAAAGAATACAGAGTAAAAAAGGCTTAAAGTAAAGGGAAGAAACATTATCTGTTCATATAGTTAATGCGTGCTCGCATACAAAGTAAAAAGTTGTATTTCACAGAAAGAGTATCTTCATATACAACATACATAAATTATTTTATTACTTTTAAAACTAGAGCTCACTCAGCAACGCTGGCTTTTATATATTTTCAGTTGGCAGGTAATTATTACTGAGGATGGCACGAGGGTGAAGCTACTCGGCAGGGAAAGACTTACATCCATTCGTATTTCATACTGCTGTTGTTTTGTAATGCAGTTCAATAATTCTTTTGTAATCAGTCAAACAACAGTGTTTCAAAAAGAAATGAATGGCTTTTGTTATAATAATTCCGCTGCTTGAGTTTGTATATTTATAAAATATAATGTATTAAATGTTGTGGTTGACCACTATGACGTCTCCGGGAACGGGGCCTTACAGAATCGTGTTTATTAAGATTAATGGTTCAGTTCAGAATAAAAGTAACCTTGAGATGAGGTTGCAGAATAAGTGCGGTTTGGAAAGTAAGACATTCAAAAAATATTATTAAGGGTCGTTAAGAGAATCAGGTAGTGAGTTTTAAGACCCAAAAGACAAGATCACGACAAAACGATTTAAAGTAACAAGATATTTCGGGTGTAATGTTCGGTTTACAAACAAAGCATTATGTAGACTTATCAAAGTATTAAGTCAACTACAAGCTTAATAAAGACATGCGTACCTATAAGCGGACACTCATCCCAAGGGTTCCCAAGTAAGGTTAACGGATCCATCGGTTGATTGGATTATATGAATACCTTGCCTAGACAGAACACCTCGAGATACATGCATCACGCTCTTCCATCATTACATGTTTCAGTTATATGACATAGACTTTGACGAGACTTGAAAACCATAATACCGATTCAAAACTCATTTTGAAAACCATTTGATTAGGCACCTAATGCGTTAGAATATGATTTAAGATTTGTGTGTGCATTGATAAGAGGAAAAGTATAAGAAGAATCACATAAGGCATATAATCACATAATCAAATATAAACACATAAGGCACATAAAATCCTATCTGAGCATATAAAATAAATGAGAAGACTCGTGTGTAAAGGTACTTAGTTATTGTCTAGGTCATTCAATTTTTAATAACCTAATTCCCTATAACCATGGCTCTGATACCAACCTGTCACACCCCGACCGACGGCGGAATTATCGGGGCGGACGAATGTGAAACGATTGTTCATAGCACATGGAACTAATTAAGTTGAAATAATATTAGATATCATTAATCATTGAACATTACAAGACAAATAAGTCCATACAATACAAAAGCTTCAAACAATGAAATAACATACGTAGTTAAACTAGGTCCAAGTCTTATCTGAGCACAAGAGAAACCTCAAGTATTAAACCTAAAACATGTTGAAAATAAAGGGTCAACATAATGTTGGTGATATTTCCATAGTTTTAATACATAAATATATAAAGATGGCAATTCATGTCATAGATTAGTGAACAAAGTAACTAGGATGTAAGACCGAATGCATAATTAAACCTTGACAGTTTTACCAGTCTCAAACGTTTACAAGTATATACGATTAGCTAAGTGTACTTTGATCAACCAAGCAGCCTTGTCAGGCCCATAGATCTATGACGTCGTCAGGCTAGCAATAGTTAATGATTGTACATATAATCGTCAATACATGGTAATTACAAAGATCAGCTAACCACAACATATAAGTGAATTGCCAAGAGTTTACAAGAATCAAACGAATTTACAAGTGTAATGATTATAAAGTAACATGTTTCAACCCAGAGTGTGAAAATATGAAAAGGGGTATAGAAATACTCACATGAAAAACTCACAAGTATAGTGATGGTTGTGGAGTACATAAGAAAACTTAAATGTGAAGAGTCAAAGGTGGTGTCCTAAATGATAAAAAGAGAAATCAATTGAGATTGGAATTCATTACAAGAAATTAGAAAATTTAGAGAATGCCAAAAGCGAAAGGTAGATTGAAAAATGATTATGGTATCAATTTTAGATTTTGGACAGAATGTTTGGTATGTGTTTGAACAAGTTTTAAAAATAGAAACCAGTTTCATAAAATATAGAAATTTACACTTGATTTGTTATAGTCTCCGGTGAACTTTCATTCAGAAACAATTTTATGAAAAGATCTTTAAATAGGTCAAACAAGCAGCACAAGACAAAAGGTGCTGAAATGCGCACTTATCTTGTGAAGGCTATTGTTGAGTTGTCCAGTTGAGTTTGAAGACATATAAACTGTCTTGAAAAGGTAATTTAATGAACTTATCATTGTAATCTGATTTTACTCAAATTTAGTTGTTATGATCAGGTTATGGTCGGTTGAAGTAAGATTATATTCTGCCAGAATTGTAGTAAGGCACTTATGTGCACTTTTAAAATCATTAAAGCATGAAACGGGTTAGAACATTTTATTATGTCAATATATGGTATCTTAGTCTTCATATGAGTTTTAAAAATATTTTAAGACTTTGGCATAGCCATAACCTATGGAAATAATCTTGTGGAATAATCAAATGTGGCGGCATAGCCATCCATATGCAATCAGGATTCTTTGTTCATGTTAGTGTGTGATAGCTTAATTTAGGAATGTTAGTGATTGTTATAAGGTTAGTGATTATTAAAATGTTAATGATTAAATGATAATGATTAAAATAAAAAGAGATTTAGTAGAAGAAAGAATAATAGTAAGAATATAAAATCATGAGAACAATTGGATGTTAGGATGATTGAAATGTATAATAAAAGCAATAAAAGATTACCTTAGTATTAAGAATTCTAGAAATTTCTTGTAAAATAGAATTTTTCAAATTGATCATAACCAATGGATGAAAGAAAGATATGAGAGTGAGATTTTTAGAGAATAAGCAAATAAAAAGAGAGGCCTAAGCCTTGCTTTTATACTTGAGGTTAGGAGGAGGTTATGAATGGTGTTAACGGTGATTTATAAGTTTTTTAAAAGGAGGTTATGATTGGAATTTGAAATAAATATAAAATTAATTAATTTAAATAAATAAAAGAGTAATTATAATTTAAAATTTAAATTTATGAAGACTCTAATTTTAACAAAATTTTTTTATAAAATCTTTATAAACTTTATAAAACTAATTTGAATAATCAATCAAATTATTTATTTGTTAATCTTTATAACTTTACTTATAAACTTCATAATTTGATTATTTATTTTCAGTATTTAAAATTCATAATTACTAATAAAACTTTATAAGTTTATTAAAGTTCATTTTATAATTTTATAAGTTTTAATAAGTCTTTTCCATTTAGTTATTTGTTGTAACATGATTAATAAACTTTATAATTTTATGAAAAAGAATTATTATAAATCACCGAGTTATAATAAGCGTTTAAATGATAAATTAAATAAATCAATTCATGATATTGTTTAAAATACACGTCTAATATATATAATTCATTAAAATAATTTAATAACGAAATTCATATCATAAGAACATTCGATTTTAGTTCGGGTTCGGGTTTATAATTGAAAATGACGGATGTTACAGTCTCCCCTACGTTATGAAATTCCATCCCGAAATTTAATCTCGAGAAGACTAATTTCGAGGATATGTGGAGAGTTGGATTTCATTTCACGTTCGCAAGTGAACTTTGGGAGCGTTTAAATTCAATAAGTGTATTATGATGTTTTGCTATGCTTAAGTTTGTTAAATTTCATAATTCATGATTCCATGTGTTCTTGGCAAAAGGGTGCAAGATTATTAATTTAGAATTTCAATTGATAGGCTTTTACATGTCAAGCGATTCAAGACGATTAGGATGGTTTTGAGACAACACCAAGTATTAGATCAACACGAGACTCAGCTTAACGAGCATGAGAAATATATTCAGGACACTTTTGGATGGGATATGAATTCATAGGAGCTTCTCAAGAAACTAACTTTAATGGGGTTCTAGATGATCGATTCTGTTTACTTATATCATGAGGTTTCAAAGTTGCATTAGTTAAATTTGATACGTGAATCTGTAAGGCCCCGTTCCCGGAGACCTCACAGTTGGTCAACCATAGCATTTAATACATTATATTTTATAAATATACAAACTCAAGTAGCGGAATTATTATAACGAAAGCCATTCATTTCTTTTTAAAACACTGTTGTTATACAATACACTATTGTTTGACTGATTACAAAAGAAATGAATGGCTTTTTGTATAATAATTCCGCTGCTTGAGTTTGTATATTTATAAAGTATAATGTATTAAATGTTGTGGTTGACCAACTGTGAGATCTCCGGGAACAGGGGTCCCAGAGACCTTACAAGTTGGTATTAGAGCCAAAGTTTGAGATAATTGGGTTAAATAAAATTTTTAAAACCTAAAAAAACTGAAAATGGGACAAATGGAGGGATGTCAACCCGAGTAGCTACGTGCCATCAGGTATGTCTTTTCTTAATGATAGCCGGTATGTGCACATGCTATTTGATTTATGTGCTCTTAGTAGATTTAGATACTGATTAAGTCAGGATAGGAAATGCTTGGGGTATGAAGAGTAAAGTAAGTGGCTAATCACAACTGGCCACTGTAATTAGGGACTTACTATCTTGGCATAAACTGAGTGTTACCTGAATGACCGTGTTAGTGTTTGAATTTATAGCGTGTTAGAGGATGGCTGGACGAAAATCGTCCAAGACTCCTAGAGGCAGAGGCCGTCCACGGGTGACCAGGAGTAGTGCTAAGGCTCCTGAGAGGACCCATGAGAACCCTGAGGTTCATGGCTGGAGCAAAGAGAACGAGAATGCTAGCTTGAATGCCTCAGCTAGGGAGGCAATTGCTCATAAGGTACACCAGGTCATGCAGACAGTCTTACGTCTGTAGTGACTGAAGTCATCAAGCCTGTGAGAGGCAAGGAGAGGAAAGAGAAGGATAATAGAAAAAGGGATCAACGGGCAAGGGAAGCAGAAAGGGGAGGAACAACTACAGCCTGAGGCTGTGTTGTCTTATGAACAGGAGAATGATGTAGTGGGGGCAGCAACTGGACGATGCAGTTATGGGGCGTTCCAAAGGTGTAAGCCCCCGACCTTCGATGGCAATGGGAATGTTGCTGCCGCTCACCGCTGGGTGAGAGAGATGGAAGTCGTCTTGGAAATCAATGAGTGTCTCAAAGACTAGAAGGTGAAGTTCGCAACTCACTCTTTTGTTGATTCAGCACTGTGTTGGTGACAATGTTGTCAAGCTGAGGGTGCGAGAGCCATTAGGAAGATGCGATGGGAGGAGTTTAAGAAGTTGGTTATTGAGGAGTTCTGTCCTCACGGGAGATGGACAAGGTTTAGAGGGAGTTCTTGCAACTTGAAACGGGAACCATGACCCACTAGCAGTACACCAATAAATTCAATAAGATGGCGAGGCTGGTGCTGGATCAGGTACGTTTTGTAACACCTGGTTATTTTTAAAAGACAAGAAATAAGAATAAAAGAAAGGAAGGCAATTCAGTGCAAGTGGAGGGACTAAAAGTGTAAAAAGGACAAAAATCTTTGAAAAGTTGGTGTAAAGGTGGGAATGGCCACCCACCCTTACTTCACATCAACATCTTCTTCGGTTTTAGAGAGAAAGACAAGAGGAGAGCGAGAGAAGAAGAAACTCTCTACTTGTAGAAGAAGAAGAAGAAGTGAACGAATTCAAGGTAAGAATTCATGGTTTTTACATGTTTATGACGGGTATTATCCCGGGTTATGTGTCTATGTGCTTACGTGTTGTGATTGTGCTCGTGTGTGTGTGTTGTGGTGTTGTTTTTAGGTGTTTTGAACTCGTAGCAAGCGGGTAAAAAGGAAGAGCACCCAAGTTGTACCAGGTGAGTTCTACACCCCGGTCCTTACTGTTTTAAACTATCTTTGGGGCTGAAAATATATTAAAATGTTATTACAAAGCTATGTATGTTCCGCATGTATTGTGCTTGTTAAATGTTAATTCTTGAATGTTATAGGTTGTTCATGCTTAGAATAGTCATGTTAAGCTTAGAATAGAGGGTTTGATGATGGGTATGAAAACATGCTAAGAACAAGTTACACAGAAGATTCATACATCTGAAAAACTTAGAAAGATTTAAGTGTAGTCCATGCGCCTAAACAGTAGCCCATGCACTAATATTACCTTAGAAATGTTTAAGTATAGCCCATGCGCCTGAACAGTGGCCGTGCGCCTAGAAATGTTGGCCGGACGACTAAGTGTAGGGCCATGCACCCCAATAGTGCCCATTCGCCCAAGTGGCTCATGCGCCTAAGTGTCCATGCGTCTGAAATACTCGTGCATCTAAGTGTTCATATGCACAAATAGTACCCATGCGCCTGAATAGTTCATGCGCCTGAGTGATAAGATGATTAAGTGTTGGCTCATGCGCCTACATAGTGGTAAAACGCCCAAATAGGGCTCATGCGCCTAAATAGTTCCCATGCGCCTAACACTTAGAAAATTTTACAGAGTTTTCCAGGAGTCTGTGCTTTAGGGTTTTGACCAGAGTTGACTAGGGCTTAGTAATGATGATGTTCCATGCATGTTATGATTACATATGATGTTCCTTATTACTTATTATTATATTACTATTATTACTTATAGTATGTGACTTTACGTGGCATGTTATTATCGTGACGTAAAGTATCTAGTAATATAAAGCAAAAGAGCAATAAGAAAAAAGAGGAACCTTAATGAAAATGTTAACAAGTCTTCCAAGCTCATAGGAGGGACACGGCCGTGTTGTTGTTATCTCAACTGTGTTTGGGTTAGCTACCCTATTGTGCACACAGGGCCAATCAATTGAGATTGGCAGACCCTTGTAGCGTACCCTGGGTGATTGGGTCGGCCTTGTACACAGTACACAGAACCCTTTCGGGGGATACAGTTGACCCTTTCAAGGGATATAGATGGCCCATCACGTTTTCCATCGCGCACATAGTTGGGGTATTGCTCATTGGTCCCCATAGACAGTGAAAGATAACTATAAAGAATGCATTGTAAACAAGGCATACAGTAAAGAGATAAAGTATTACCTGATTGTAGGTTAATGCGTGCTCATGTATAAAAAGATGAAGTTTTCATGAAAGAGTATTTTCATATGTATACCTACAGAAAGTATTTTATTACGTATAAAACTAGAGCTCACTCAGCACGTTGACTTTTATACATTTTCAGTTGGCAGGTAATTATTGTTGAGGATGGCACGAGGGTGAAGCTACTCGGCAGGAAAAGACTGACATCCATTCGTACTTTATGTTGTTGTTGTTTTGTAATACAGTAAAACAATTCTTTTGTAATCAGTTAAATAGTGTTGTATTGCTCAACCACAATGGTTTAAATGCAATGAATGGTTTTTGATAAATTAATTCCGCTGCTTAAGATTGTGTAATTATAATGTTTAATGTCTTAATTGCTGTGAATGACCGACTCTGAGGTTTCCGGGAACGGGGCCTTACAAGTTGGTATCAGAGCCAAAGTTTAAGAGAATTGGGTTAAATAAACTTTTAAAACCTAAACTGAAAATGAGACAAATGGAGGGATGTCAGCCCGAGTAGCTACGTGCCATCAAGTATGTCTTTTCTTAATGTTAACCGGTATTATGTGCGCATGCTATTTGATTATGTGCTCTTAGTAGATTTAGATACTGATTAAGTCAGGAGAGGAGATGCTTGGGGTATGAAGAGTAAAGTAAGTGGCTAATCACAACTGGCCACTGTAATTAGGGACTTACTATACTTGACATAAACTGAGTATTACCTTGAATGATCGTGTTAGTGTTTGAATCTTATAGTGTGCTTATAGAGGATGGCTGGCGGTAGATCTTCAAAAGCCTCTCGTGGTGGAGGTCACGGTGCTGCTACACGACCCAAGAGAGGGAGACCCAGAGTAGAGAAGGTGGTTCATGAAGAACCAGAGACCCCTCATCCAGAGGGTGGTGACAAGAGCGCCAATCTAAGAGCCTTAGTAAAGGGGCTATGGTGGAAGAGGTTCACCAGGTCATGCAGACGATTCTACTGTCTGTGGTGACCAAAGTGATCAAGGCCATAAGGGATGGGGAAAGAAAGGAGAGGAACAGGTCCTGGGGAGGATGAGAACAACCAGAGCCGGAAACGATTCTCTCTGATGATGAGAACGAGGAAGAAGAAGAGCATGCGCAGAGGCGACCCGAGGCTGCAACTATGGGGCATTTATGAGCTGCAAGCCCCCTACTTTCGATGGGAATGGCACTGCTGCAGCTGCTCGCGGTGGGTGAGGGAAATGGAGGCTGTCTCGATATCAGTGAGTGCCATGAAGATCAAAAGGTGAAATTTGCTACCCACTCTCTTATGGACTCGGCTTTGTGCTGGTGGGACAACATTGTCCAAGCCGAGGGTAGTAGGGCCATTGGGAGGATGAGATGGCCTGAACTGAAGAAATTAGTGATTGAGGAATTCTATCCTCACAGAGAGATGGATAAGGTGGAAAGGGAGTTCCTGCAACTGGAGGCGGGAACAATGATACACCAGCAGTACACCATTAAATTCATGAAATGGCACGCTGGTGCCGATCAAGTGACACCACTGTCACGGAAAGATTAGAGAGATACATCCAAGGACTGCCAGCGGATATCCATAGGCATATGATCGTTGCCCGGCCGAGCACTTTTAGGTCGGCGGTGATCTGGCTGGTAGATTATATGATGAGCGTGAGGTGGTGGTGGTGGCTGAGGTGAAGAAAACGAGTGGGGATGGAAGGAACTGGAATGGGAAACGGTTTGGACGTGGTGGAGTCACCCCAAACACTAAGGTGGTGAAGGTAGGTGACCGACGTGTGGTCACAGCTGGTGTAGGGAGGAAGAAATATGGTAAATATGGAAGGAGCATGCTGGAGAGTGCAGGATGGGGATGAATATATGCTTCAGGTGTGGTCAGCTAACCACATTGCCAAAGACTCTAAGAAGCCAAGGGCGGAGCGCTCGGAAGCGGGAAATAAGAAGCCGGAAGAAGGAGGGCAGAGGGCAAGTGCTAGAGCATACACTATGACCCGGGAGGAAGCCAGAGCTGGATCCCGATGTTGTGTCAGGTATGTTTCTGGTAAACCAAACTTTTGCCTCTATATTGTTTGATTCTGGTGCTAGTAGGAGTTTTATTTCTACTACTTTTTGTGCTAAGTTTCCTGTTAGTAGCAAAAAGGTCAGTGCACCATTCGATGTAGAAAATGCTATTGGTAAGTCCACTAGAATTACTGATGTGATTGAGGACTGTACATAGAACTAGAAGGTCATAGGTTTGCTGCTAGGTTACATGTGATACCCCTAGGTGGATTTGATGTAGTACTAGGGATGGACTGGTTAGCAACCTATGAAGCAAACATCGTATGTCGCAAGAAGATGATTTGATTAGTTGCGTCCGATGGGAGTTTGGTTACGATTTATGGAGATCGCGTCACGACGATTCCGAAAGTGATTTCGATGGCGGTGGCAGGAAAGTGCATGAGGCATGGCTTTAGTGCCTACTTGGCCTACGGAAAGGATGTGGACGCGCCAACACCGCAACTATCTGATGTACCAGTGTGTGTGACTTTCCGGACGTATTCCCGTAAGACTTACCCGGCATGCCACCGATCGCGGGTTGAGTTCCAAATTGACTGGTACCCGGTGCTCAACCCATTCCCAAAGCACCGTATCGATTAGCTTCCACAGAAATGAAAGAACTCATGGAACAGTGCAAGAGTATCGATAAGGGGTTCATTAGACCGAGTATCTCTCCTGTGGTGCTCCGGTCCTGTTTGTGAAGAAGAAAGACGGTAGTATGAGGATGTGCATCGATTACCGTGGCTAACAAGTTGATGTGAAGAACCGATACCCCTACCAAGGATAGATGATCTATTTGATCAGCTCCAAGGTGCCAGTTGGTTTTCGAGGATAGATCTTCGATCTAGTTACCATCAGATGAAGATGAAGGAGTAGGATATCCCTAAAACAGCTTTTCGCATGCGCTACAGTCACTATGAATTCCTTGTTATGTCATTTGGCCTGACCAATGCGCCAGCTGCTTTTATGGATTTGATGAATCGAGTGTGTCAGCCAATGTTAGATAAATCAGTGATTGTGTTTATTGATGATATCCTGATTTACTCAAAGAGCAAGGAGGAGCACGCCGATCATATTCGGGAGGTGTTAGAGACCTTAAGAAGGGAGAGGTTGTATGCCAAATTCTCCAAATGTGTGTTTTGGTTACGCGAAGTTCAATTCTTAGGTCACGTGATAAATCCAAAGGGGATTATGGTAAACCCTGCTAAGGTTGAGGCTGTGATGCTATGGAAGCTTCCGAGGACGCCATCTGAGATTCGTAGTTTCTGGATTGGGGGGTTATTATCGAAGATTCATTCAGGAATTTTCCAAGATCGCTTCTCCCCTGACCATGTTGACCCGAAAGGATGTAAAGTTTATGTGGGGTTAAGCTCAAGACAAGGCGTTCGAGGAGTTAAAGGTGAGGTTGACTCAAGCTCCTGTTGTCATTACCGAAGGAAGCGAGGATTTGGTGGTATATTCTGATGCTTCTTACTCAGGGTTGGGGTGTGTATTAATGCAAAGATGGAAGGTTATAGCCTATGCATCCCGACAGTTGCAAGTTCATGAGGTTAACTACCTACTCATGACTGGAGCTAGCAGCCGTGGTCTTTGCACTAAAGATTTGGAGGCACTATCTGTACGGGACGAAGTGCACCATTTTCACGGACCACAAGAGCTTGAAGTACTTCTTCGAGCAAAAAGATCTGAACATGAGGCAGAGGCGATGGTTGGAGCTTTTAAAAGATTATGATTGCGAGATCCACTATCATCCGGGCAAAGCCAACGTGGTGGCTGATGCTCTTAGCTGAAAGGAGAGGCCCGAGCCGATTCGGGGGAAAGCATACCAACTGATCATGACCTCTGATGTAATGAAGCAAGTTAAGGAGTTTCAAGATGAGGCATTAAGAGAAGATCACCTAAACTCTGAATGAATAAGAGGTCTGATTGGGAATTGGGTGAAAACACACTTGGTGTTAAAACTCGATTTGGACGGGTGTGGATTCCTTGTTTCGGGAATCTACGTGTGAGGATTATGGATGAAGCTCACGATACTCCATTCATCCTGGTGCCACAAAGATGTATCAAGATATGAAGAAAAATTATTGGTGGCCAGGTATGAAGCGTGACGTGGTGGAGTATGTGAGTAAGTGCCTTACCTGCCTACAGGTGAAGGCGGAACACCAGAAGCCGTATGGGAAGATCCAACCTTTGGATATACCGGAATGGAAGTGGGAGCACATCACCATGGATTTCATTACAAAGCTACCACGTACTCCGAAGGGGTACGATGCCATATGGGTGATTGTTGACCGTTTGATGAAGAGTGCTCACTTCCTACCGATCCGAGAGACATATTCATCCGAGAGGTTGGCTGACGTATTCATCAAGGAGATTGTAACCCGTCATGGTGTACGGTGTCCATTGTGTCTGATCGTGACACCCGGTTTACATCTAAATTCTGGAAGAAATTCCATGATGCCATGGGGACGAGGGTACATATTAGCACGGCTTATCATCCACAAACTGATGGTCAGTCAGAAAGGACCATTCAGATGTTGGAAGACATGCTTTGGGCATGTGTAATCGATTTTGGTGGAAGTTGGAACGACCACTTACCGTTAGCCGAATTCTCATATAACAACAGCTATCATGCCAGCATTGGTATGCCACCATATGAGATGCTATACGGTAGGAATGCACAACACCAGTTTGTTGGGGTGACATTGGTCAGAAAGAGTTGGGAAACGTCAAGGTAATCGAGGCTACGACTAAGAAGCTCAACAGGATCAAAGCCTTCATGAAGGCAGCCAAAGATAGACAGAAGTCGTATGCTGATAAACGACGTAGACCAATTGAGTTCCAGGTGGACGACCGGGTTATGTTGAAGATCTCACCTTGGAAGGGTATTATCAGATTCAGGAAGCAGGGAAAGTTGAGCCCAAGATATATAGGCCCTTTCCGAATCATTGCTCGAGTAGGAGAGGTGGCCTATAGATTGGAGTTGCCAGATGAGTTAAGTGGAATTCACCTGACATTTCATGTATCTCATTTGAGGAAGTGCTTAGCTGATGAAGACATGATCTTTCCATTGGAGGACATTGAAGTTTATGAAAGGCTCAATTATGTGGAGCAACCAGTGGCAATCATCGATCGTAAAGAGAAGAGGCTAAGAAATAAAGTGGTTCCTCTTGTGCGTGTACAGTGGAAGCACAGGAAGGGATCCGAATCTACGTGGGAAACTGAGGAGGAGATGAGGCAGCATTATCCTCGTCTATTGAGGAATAACATGTTTCGGGGACGAAACCTATATAAGGGGGTGGACTTGTAACACCCGGTTATTTTTAAAAGACAAGAAATAAAGAATAAAAGAAAGGAAGGCAATTCAGTCCAAGTGGAGGGACTAAAAGTGTAAAAAGGACAAAAATCTTTGAAAAGTTGGTGTAAAGGTGGGCATGGCCGCCCACCCTCACTTCACATCAACATCTTCTTTGGTTTTAGAGAGAGAAAGACAAGAGGAGAGCAGAAACTCTCAGCTTGTAGAAGAAGAAGAAGAAGAAGTGAACAAATTCAAGGTAAGAATTCGTGGCTTTTACATGTTTATGATGGGTTTTATCCCGGTTATGTGTCTATGTGCTTACATGTTGTGATTGTGCTCGTGGTGTGTGTGTTGTGGTGTTGTTTCTAGGTGTTTTAAACTCATAGCAAGCGGGTAAAAGGAAGAGCACCCAAGTTGCACCAGGTGAGTTCTAGACCCCGGTCCTTACTTGTTTTAAACTATCTTTGGGCTGAAAATGTATTAAAACGTTTTGTGCAAAGCTTATGTATGTTACCCGCATGTATTGTGCTTGTTAAATGTTAAATTCTTGAATGTTTATAGGTTGTTCATGCTTAGAATTGTCATCTTAAGCTTAGAATAGATGGGTTTGATGAATGGGTATGAAAACATGCT
This sequence comes from Flaveria trinervia, assembly GCA_025506515.1. Classification (NCBI taxonomy): domain Eukaryota; kingdom Viridiplantae; phylum Streptophyta; class Magnoliopsida; order Asterales; family Asteraceae; genus Flaveria; species Flaveria trinervia. Next base: position 9,147,237 of record CM046449.1, on the reverse strand, counting down.
AAGAACAAGTTACATAGAAGGTTCATACATCTAAAAATGCCTTAGAAAGATTAAGTGTAATCCATGCGCCAAAACAGTAGCCCATGCGCCTAAAATTACCTTAGAAATGTTTAAGTATAGCCCATGCGCCTGAACAGTGGCCCATGAGCCTAGAAATGTTGGCGGACGATAAGTGTAGGGCCATGCGTCCCAATTGTGCCTATGCGCCCAAGTGGCTCATACGCCTAAGTGTCCATGCATCTAAAATACTCGTGCGTCTAAGTGTTCATACGCAGAAATAGTACCCATGCGCGCCTGATTGATAAAATGATTAAGTGTTGGCTGATGCGCCTACATAGTGGTAAAACGCCCAAACAGGGCTCATGCGCCTAAATAGTTCCCATGCGCCTAACACTTAGAAAATTTTACAGAGTTTTCTACGAGTCTATGCTTTTGGTTTTTGACCAGAGTTGACTAAGGCTTAGTAATGATGATGTTCCATGCATGTTATGATTACATATGATGTTCCTTATTACTTATTATTATTATTACTATTACTACTTATAGTATGTGACTTTACGTGGCATGTTATTATCGTGACGTAAAGTATCTAGTAATAATAAAGCAAAAGAGCAATAAAGAAAAAAAGAGGAACCTTAATGAAAATGTTAACAAGTCTTGCAAGCTCATAGGAGGGACACGGCCGTGTTGTCGTTATCTCAACTGTGTTGCGGGTTAGCTACCCTATTGTGCACACAGGGCCAATCAATTGAGATTGGCAGGACCCTTGTAGCGTACCCTGGGTGATTGGGTCGGCCTTGTACACAGTACACAGAACCCTTTCGGGGGATACAGTTGACCCTTTCGAGGGATATAGATGGCCCATCACCCGTTTTCCATCGCGCACATAGTTGGGGTATTGCTCATTGGTCCCCATAGACAGTGAAAGATAACTATAAAAGAATGCATTGTAAACAAGGCATACAGTAAAGAGATAAAGTATTACCTGATTGTATAGTTAATGCGTGCTCATGTATAAAAAGATGAAGTTTTCATGAACAGAGTATTTTCATATGTATACCTACAGAAAGTATTTTATTACTTATAAAACTAGAGCTCACTCAGCAACGTTGACTTTTATACATTTTCAGTTGGCAGGTAATTATTGTTGAGGATGGCACGAGGGTGAAGCTACTCGGCAGGAAAAGACTGACATCCATTCGTACTTTATGTTGTTGTTGTTTTGTAATATAGTAAAACAATTCTTTTGTAATCAGTTAAATTGTGTTGTATTGCTCACCCACAATGGTTTAAATGCAATGAATGGTTTTTGATAAATTAATTCCGCTACTTAAGATTGTATAATTATAATGTTTAATGTCTTAATTGCTGTAAATGACCGACTGTGAGGTTTCCGGGAACGGGGCCTTACACACCGGTGTCAAGAAAGATCAAGAGGTACATCTAGGGACTATCGGCTGATATTCGCAGGCACCTGATTGTTGCTCAGCCAGGTACCTTTCGATCGGTGGTGGATTTGGCAGGTAGATTGTATGATGAGCGAGAGGAGACTATGGTGGAGGTGAAAAAGACGAGTGAGGATAGTAAGAACTGGAATGGGAAGAGGTTTGGACATGGTGGTTTCACTCCCAACAACAAGAAGATGAAGGTGTACGACTGGGAGGAAGCCAGAGTTGACCCTAATGTCGTGTCAGGTATGTTTCTAGTAAACCAAACTTGTGCCTGTTTATTTTTTGATTTTGGTGCTAGTAGGAGTTTTATTTCCACTACTTTTTGTGCTAAGTTGCCTAATAGTAGTAGAAATGTCAGTGAACCATTCGATGTAGAAACCGCTATTGGCAAGTCCTTGAGAATTACTAATGTGATAGAGGACTGTGCCATAGAACTAGAAGGTCATAGGTTGCTGCTAGGTTACACGTGATGCCCCTGGGTGGATTTGATGTAGTACTAGGGATGGACTGGTTAGCAACCTATGAAGCAAACATCGTATGTCGCAAGAAAATGATTCGATTAGTTGCGCCTGATGGGAGTTTGGTTACGATTTATGGAGATCGCGTTACTACGATACCGAAGGTGATTTCGATGGCGGTGGCGGGGAAGTGCATGAAACATGGATGTAGTGCCTACTTGGCATATGTAAAGGATGTGGATGCGTCAGTACCGCAATTATCTGAGGTACCGGTACCAGTGTGTGTGACTTTCGGACGTATTCCCGGAAGACTTACCTGGCGTGCCACCGGATCGCGAGATTGAGTTCCAAATTGATTTGATACCGGTGCTCAACCCGTTGCCAAAGCACCATAGCTTCGACTAATTGATTTTAGGGGAAGTTAGGATGACCACTTACCATTAGCTGAATTCTCATATAACAACAGCTATCATGCCAGAATTAGCATGCCACCATATGAGATGCTATATGGTAGGAGATGCAGAACACCCGTTTATTGGGGTGATATTGGTCAGAAGGAATTGGGGAGCGTCGAGGTAATTGAGGCTACGACTGAGAAGCTTGAGAAGATTAAAGCCTTCATGAAGGCAGCCAAAGATAGACAGAAGTCGTATGCTGATAAACGACGCAGACTGATTGAGTTCCAGGTGGGTGACCGGGTTATGTTGAAGGTCTCACCTTGGAAGGGCATTATCCAATTCAGGAAGCGGGGTAAGTTGAGCCCAAGGTATATAGGCCCTTTCTGAATCATTGCTCGAGTAGGAGAGTGGCCTATAGATTGGAGTTACCTTATTAGTTAAGGGAATTCACCCGACATTCCATGTATCTCATCTGAGAAAGTGCTTAGCCGATGAAGACATGATTGTTCCACTGGAGGATATTGAGGCAGACGAAAGGCTCAATTATGTGGAGCAACCAGTGGCAATCATCGATCATAAAGAGAAGAGGTTGAGGAATAAAGTGGTTCCTCTTGTACGTGTACAGTGGAAGCACAGGAAGGGATCCAAATCTACATGGGAGACTGAGGAGGAGATGAGGCAGCATTACCCTCGTCTATTTGAGGAATAACATGTTTCGGGGACGAAACCTATTTAAAGGGGGGTGGACTTGTAACACACGGTTATTCTTTTGAAAAGAAGAATAAGAAATGAAGAATAAAAGAAGGAAACATTAATAAACTCAAGTTGAGGGGTTAAAAATGTAAAAGGGGATAAAAGTACAAAAAGTTGGTGTAAAGGTGGCATGGCCGCCCATCACCATTTCTACACCCAAATTTTCGGTCATTTTAGAAAGAGAAAGGAAGAGAGCATAAACACTCTCGGTTTTTGAAGAAGAAGAAGAAAAGAAGAGGCTGAATTCAAGGTAAGAATTCAGATTTTCTAAGTGTTTGTGTTGGGTTTTGTCTCGGGTATATGCTTATGTGCTTGTGTGTGGTCATGTGTGTGTGTGTATTGTGGGTTTCTAGGTGTTCGAACTCATTTTCAAACGGGTTAGAAGGAAGAAACACCCAAAGTTGCACTAGTTGAGTTTCTAGACCCTAGTTTTACTTGTTTTAAACTCTTCTTGGGGCTGAAAATGTATTAAAATGATTGTACAATGTTTATGTATGAATACCCGTATGTATTATGCATGTTTGATGATGTTTCTTAGATGCATATAAGTTTTTCATGCTTAGAATAGCCTTGGTAAGCTTGAGACAATTATGCTTGATGTTTGGGTTCGGAAATATCCTAGAAATATGTTGAACAGAAGGTTCATGCGCCTAAGTAAGGCCCATGCGCCTGGAATTGCCTTAGAATTGTTTAAGTGTAACCCATGCTCCTGAACAGTGCCCTCATGCACCTAGGATATTATTCGGACGACTAAGTGTAGGGCCATACGCCTAAATAGTACCCATATGTCCAAATGGCCCATGCGCCTAAGTATCCATATGCCCGAATTGCCCGTGCATCTAAGTGTCCATGCGTCCGAATGGACCATATGCTCGAATAGTGTCCATGCGTCTGAAATAACTCATGCGGCTAAGTGTTGAAACGGTTAAGTATTGGCCGATGCGCCTACATAGTGATAAAACACCCAAACAGGGCTCATGCGCCCAAATAGTGTTGGTGCGCCTAACACTTAGAATTTATTACAGAATTTTTGGGAGCCTATGCTTTAAGGGTTTGACCGAGGTTTGACTAGGGCATATTAATGCTTGGTTTCATGCATTATTATGATTGCCTTATGATTGTTCCTTATTGTCACACCCCGACCGACGGCGGAATCATCGGGGCGGACGAATGGGAGACGATTGCTCATAGCACATGGAACTAATTAAGTTGAAATATTATTAAATATCATTATATATTAAAACATTACAAGACAAATAAGTTCACACAATACAAAAACATCAAACAAAGAAATAACATGTTAAGTTAAACTAGGTCCAAGTCTTATATGAGCATGAAGAGAATCCACAAGAAGTAAACCTGAAAGATGATAAAAATAAAAGGTCAACTAAAAAGTTGGTGAGTTTCCAAGGTTTTCATACATAATATAACAAGGTTACAAGTAGCAATTCATGTCATAGGTTATAAGTTAGTAAGGTTATAGAACACATATCGTTACAACCAAACCTCGACTTGATTACAAGTATATAAGATTGGCTAAGTGTATTTGGTTCCCATGATGAATAAACATACGTCATTAGGAACCGGCAATACCTCGGCTTTAGCACCAAATAGGCTTGTCAGGCCCAAAGATCTAAGACGTCGCCAGGCTAGCAATAGTTAATGATTGTAAACAAACTATGTATCTCATATAATCACTTACAACACACAAATAACCATGACAAAATATAAAGATGAATTGCAAGTGTTTTACAAGTCTCAAACGTTTATAAGTGTATGATGTATAACTATCATGTTTCACCCAAAATAGTGTGAAAAATGTAAAAAGGGGCAAGGAAACTCACATGAAAAGTAAGTAAGAATGATGATAAGAGATTAAACGACGCTCCAACGATTTCTTTCACAAGTTACCTAAACGTATATATATCCCAAGGTTAAGTTTAAAGGTAAGATTAATGAATAAACATGAACTAGGGTTTCAATTGGAAATTTGGGGGTTTAATTAATTAAGAAAAAATAATGAACCGTTTTTGATTTAAGTTAAAATCAATTTAAGTTATTGATTTAATAGAAATTAAGTATAACATATGAATAGTTAAAAAATGTCTCAACAATTTAAGTTTAAGTTTAAAATTAAGTTAAAATAAAGATAAAATAAATCAATTAAGTTTAAGAATAGTTAAAAAATATCTCAACAATTTAAGTTATTGATTTAATAGAAATTAAGTATAACATATGAAAATATTAATTAATTTAATAATTAATTATTTAAAACTTGATAAAGGTGACTAATAGAATACTTATTAAATGACTTTAAAATTATTAAGAATCATTTTGTAGAGTGTTGAATTTTTAAATGATTTATTATAGGATCCTATAATACAAAAGTTAAGAATAAAGAAAATTGTATTGATTATAAGTTCTAAGAACTTAAATAAAATCTTAAAAATAACTTCAATAACTAATTATATATAATATGGTTAAACGAATAGATGAATAACTATTATTTAAATATCTATATACATAATTATTATTTAACATATAGATTTATAATATTTCAACATAACCTACATTTGAAACATGATGGGTTTATAACATTTAAATTACATAATATGATTAATAATATTTATAATCTTTGTTATTCTTTAAAGTAATTAAATCTAAAATCATAAGTTGTTAAAACCTTTTAAATTAATTTAATAATTAATTAATTATGATTCAATCAAAATAATGATTAAATAATCAATTATTCGAAGAAGTTATAACATAACTTATTTGATTTAAAGACAATCATTATAAAGTAATAAAAACAAACTTTTAAGTAGCTCTAGTCATAGTTTTTATAAATTTGAAACTATAAAATTAAAATATTATTTGTTTAAAAAATTGCAGAAATTAAATAAATAACTTCTGGATAAATTTAATTAATAATAATAATTTATTTTGATGAAGTAATATATAAAAATTAATGGAATTTAAAAAGATTAAAAACCAATAATTAAAAATAATGTGTGGGTGCCAGGGTTCGAACCCGGACACCATGTATGTTGTCCATGCGTTACCGGTGGCTATGAGTCTCAAATCTGCTAAAAACCCGTTGTAAAGTTTAAAAATGTTAAATACAAAAATCCCCCAATTTCCTAAGAACCCTAAATTGCAATTGTTCCAATTGAACCTCAAATTGATATTGTTAAATAAATCAACATAGGCTTTGATTCCTCATGCGAATACGAGTGTATGTATGTATTTAATTTACCAGGATTGAGATGGAGTCGAAGATGCAAGCCGAAGGAGAATCGCGACTGTGGGAGGGGAGATTCAGATACAAATGATGATACTAATCAAATTACTTTCATATGAAGCTTCTAAGGGTGTTTATGATTCAAAGCCCTTAATAGATTTTGGTTTAAGATGTTCGGAAGGTGGGTTTCGATGTTATTGCATGTCGTGGTATTTCAGAGGATCAAGTATGAGATTGGTGCACGTTCCAGGGGAAATTATGTTGGTTACCAGTTTAGGAATTGATAGATGATTGATTAGGTTATGTTAATTGAGTTATTATTAAGGTTTAATGTTCAAACGGTTATAAGATTTTGGGTCGACGGTTGTCGAGCTCAATTGACTCTTTTAACTCGAATTAAAGTTTATTAAGTGCTCGAAACAATTTCAAGAGATTATGGGGATCGATTCGCCCAAAAATTTGGAGGTTATATGTGTTTGAAGGGGGTTGCCGGACTTGGCCGGAGCCCCTTGCCGGCGGTTAGCCGGAAATACAAGGGGAGGGTGGGGGTGGTTTGGGTTTAATTTATATTTACCCTTTTGGTCCCTGCATTTTTAAAAGTTATTATTTTATGCACAAACCTTTATATTAAGTTTCAAAATTACAATTTAAACCTTAGACTTATAGAACTAAATAAGTTAAATTATTATTTATTTTCAACAATTAAATTCATAACTACTAATAAAACTTTATAAGCTTATTAAAAGTTATTTTATAACTTAACAAATTTTTAATAAAACTTTTTCATTTAGATATTTATAGTAAATTGATTAAAAAAAATTATTTCTAAGTAAATTATTACAAGTTGTTTAGATTATGAATAATTCATAATAATAATTTGCACACTTAATAGATTTAATCCATTCTTATAAAATTTTGTAATAGAAACTAAAATTTTAGTTTTAACTTGAAAAATTGCGGATGTTACAGTCTCCCCTACTTTAAGAAATTTCGTCCCGAAATTTAATCACGAGGGGACTAATTCAAGGATATGAGGAGACTTGGATTCGATTTCGCGTTTTCACGTGAACTATTGGAAGCGTTTAAATTCAACAAGTTTAATTATAATGTTTTGTTATGTTTAAGTTTGTTTAATTTCATTGTTCATGATCTTATGTGCTCCTCGGTGAAGGGTACATGATTATTAATTTAGTAATTTCAATTGATAAATGTTTGCATCTAAATGGTTCAAGACTTTTGGGAAGGTTTGTCACGCGGGAAACACTAAGTATTAGTGTGACACGAGACTCGGAGATAAGTTTAGGATGCTTTTGGATTGAATCTGGATTTCATAAGAGCTTCTTACACAAATAACTTTAACGGGGTTTCAGGATGGTCGCTTGTTGTTTATTATGTCTTTGAGGTTTCAAAGTTTTATTAGCTTAAAGTTGATACAGATTCATGTTTGTTATGATTATGGGTTCAATTTAGAATTGAGAGCATCGTTGTAAAAGGTTTTCAGGGTAAGTGCGGTTTTGAGGGAAAGATGTTTAGAAAGATTTTTAAGGATCATTAAGAGAAATGGGATAAGGATTTTTAAGATTCAGGAAACAAAATCAATGAAAAAACGAGTGAAAATTACAAGATGTTTCGAGTGTAACGTTCGGTTTACAAACCAAAAACATTACGTTGACTTATCAAAGTATTAGGTCAACTACAACCTTAATGAAGACATGTGTACCTATAAGCGGACACTCACCCCAAGGGTTCCCAGGTAAGGTAAATAGATCCATCGGTTAATTTGGATTTATATGAATACCTTCCTAGACTGAACACCTCGAGATACAGGCATCACGCTTTCCAGCATTACATGTTTCAAGTTGTAGGACACAAACTTTGACGAGACTTGAAAATCACAATAACGACTCAAAGATCATTTTGAAAACCATTTGATTTAGGCACATAAGGCCTTAGAATATGTTTAAAATTCATGTGAGCAATGATAAGATTCAAAGTATAAACATAAACACATAAGGCATATAATCACATAATCAAAATAAACACATAAGGCACATAAAATCCTATCTAAGCATATGAAATACATGAGAGGACTCGTGTGTAAAGGTACTTAGTTATAGTCTAGATCATTCCATTTCTAATAACCTAATTCCTATAACCAAGGCTCTGATACCAATCTATCACACCCCGACCGACGGCGGAATCATCGGGGCGGACGAATGTGAAACGATTGTTCATAGCACATGGACTAATTAAGTTGAAATAATATTAGATATCATTAATCATTGAAAATTACAAGACAAATAAGTCCATACAATACAAAAGCTTAAACAATGAAAAACATATTTACTTAAACTAGGTCCAAATCTTATATGACATGGAGAGAAACCTCAAGTATTAAACCTGAAACATGTTAAAAATGAAGGGTCAACATAATGTTGGTGAGATTTCCATAGTTTTCAATATATAAGTATGTAAAAGATGGAAATTCATGTCATAGATTTGTGAACAAAGTAACTAGGGATGTAAGACAGAATGCACAATCAACCTTGACAGTTTTACAAGTCTTAAACGTTTATAATTATATATGATTAGCTAAGTGTACTTGGATCAACCAAGCAGCTTGTCAGGCCCATAGATCTATGACGTCGTCAGGCTAGCAATAGTCAATGATTGTACATATAATCGTCAATACATGGTAATTACAAAGATCACTAACCACAACATATAAGTGAATTGCCAAGAGTTTACAAGAATAAACGAATTTACAAGTGCAATGATTATAAAGTAACATGTTTCACACCCAAAGTGTGAAAATATAAAAACGGGGTATAGAAATACTCACATGGAAAACTCATAAGTATAGTGATGGTTGTAGAGTACATAAGAAAACTTGAATGTCAATAGTCAAAGGTGATGTCCTAAATGATAAAAAGAAAAATAAATTGAGGTTGGAATTCATTATAAGAAATTAGGACGGTTAGAGAATGCTAAAAAAGAAAGGTAGTGTAACACCCGGCTATTTTACAAATCAAGATATAAAGAATAAAAGAAAGAAAGGCAATAAAGACCAAGTGGAGGGACTAAAAGTTTCCAAAAAGGACAAAACTTTCAAAAGTTGGTGTAAAGGGAGTATGGCCACCCACCCTCACCTCACTTCACCATTTGTCTCGGTTTTAGAGAGAGAGAGCAGAGAAAAACTCTCGGTTGAAGATAAGCAGAAGAAGAGAAGTCGAATTCAAGGTAGGAATTCAATGTTTTTATGCTTTTATGTCGGGTTTTATCCCAGTTATGTGTTGTATGCTTATGGGTGTGTTTGTGCTCGGGTGTGTGTGTGTTTTGGTGTTGTTTCTAGGTGTTTTTAACTCTGCATGCGGGTTAAAAGGAAGAACACCCAAGTTGCACCAGGTGAGTTGTAGACCCCGGTTTTTACATGTTTTAAACTATCTTTGGGGCTAAAAACGTATTAAAATGATTTTACAAAGTTTATGTGAATACCCGTATGTAATGTGTATGTGGTTGTAGTTGGATGGTTTATAGGCTACTCATGTTTAGAATAGCCACATTATGCTTAGAACATATGGATTTGATGATTAGGATTTAAAATATCCTAGAAACATGTTTATAGAATGTTCATGCGCCTAGATAAGTGTTCATACGTCTGAAATTGCCTTAGAAAGAATTAAGTGTAAGTCATGCGCCTAAACAGTAACTCATGCACCCAAAACTTGCCTTAGAAATGTTTAAGTTCTGCTCATGCGCCTGAACAGTGGCCCATGCGCCTAGAAATATTAGTCAGATGACTAAGGGTAGGGCCATGTGCCCCAACAGTGCCCATGCACCCAAGTGGCCCATGCACCTAAGTGTTCATGCGTCCGAATAGTATCCATGCGCCTAGATTGGGTTGGAATTTACTAAGTGTTCAAACGTCCAGAAGTCCCCATGCGCTGAAAGTGGCCCATGCGCCTAAGTGTTCCCCATGCACCTGAATAGTGTCCATGCGCCTGCATAGTGCTCATGCGCCTAGGACTTAGATTATTTTTCTGATTTTTGGGGAAAATGTGTAAAGTAGGCTTTGACTTGGAAAATTCCCGGGGGACTATAAGTTGACTTTTAGGGTCATAAACAGTATGATGGGCATGTTATGATGATGATGATGATGATGATGATGTTGCATGACTATGCATGATGTATGTTATGTATGTATGATGCCCTGTGATGATGTATGTATGGTATGTTATGTTATATTCCTATGATGAATGTTTATCTTTCCATGGCTTACGCGTTATGTTAATGAATGAACCGAAGGTATTATGTAACGTAAAGTGAAAGATAATGAAAGAGGAACATGATGAATGAATGCATGCATTAACGAATGAATGAACGTAAAAAGTCTTGCAAGCAAATGTATGGAGGTTCACACCCAATGAAGGGTGTTAGCTCAACTATGTGCGGGTTAGCTACCCCAGAAGGATGCACAGGGGTCCAATCCTTGTGATTGGCCACACGTATGGGATCCTTGCCGCTTGCCCCAGGTACTAGAGTCAGCTTCGTGCACAATGTTTGGGGTCTATGAAAGACCTCAGGCCTAGTAACTATCTTTGTGCACAATGTTCGGGATATAGCATATGGCATTGATACGGAATGAAATGAAAAGATGAACGGTGAATGTACTTGCCTCAGGTACTGGAGTCAGCTTCGTGCATAATGTTCGGGGTCTATGATTGACTCAGGCCCAGTAACCAGCTTCGTGCACAATGTTCGGGGTATTGTACATGTCACAAGATGTAATGAATGAACGATGGCTAACGAACGAAATGAAAGATAGTAACGATGTTATCTGTATGTACGTATGATGTATGATCACGAACGAACGAAACGTATAGTATGGACTCTGTAAAGAAATAAATAACGATTTATGTATGTTTTATTATTAAAAATAGAACTCACTCAGCGACGCTGACTTTTATACGTTTCAGTTGGCAGGTAAACATTGCTGAGGATGGCACGAGGTGGCTAATCAGCTCTTTTGGATGGCATCTATTTAATTAAGGCTTTTGTGATGTAATACAACGATATAATTTTGTAGCCAACAAATGATGTATTATTTGGCAAAATTTTTTAGGATGAAATGAAATGCCACTTGTTTTATGTTTTCCGCTACAATGTTTTGATGAATAAATGTAAAGTATATGTTTTACGTGCGATGAATCACCAGCTGTAAGCGTCCCGGGAACGGGGCTTTACAGGTAGATTGAAAAAGGATTAATGCATCAATTTTAGATTTTGGATAGAATGTTGGGTATGTGTTTGAACAGGTTTAAAAGTAGAAAACAGTTTCATAAAATTATAAAAATTTATACTTGATTAGCTCAAAGTCATGCAGACGATCCTACCGTCTGTGGTGACTGAAGTGATAAACGCGGTTAGAGAGGGAGAGAGAAAGGAAAGGAGTGGACCTACGGGCGAAATAAGACAGCCCAAGACTGAGACAGTTCCATCCGATGATGAGGACGAGAAGAACAGCCTGCGCTGGAGGCGGCCCGAGTCTGCAACTACGGGGTGTTTATGAGATGCAAACCCCCTACTTTCGATGGAAACGCACTGCTGCTGCTGCTCACCGTGGGTGAGGAAATGGAGGCGGTACACTTCATATCAGCGAGTGCTGAGAAGATGTTAGGACCTGGTATTTGACCGAAATACCTAGAGATTAACGTGTAAACCAGATCAAATAGTGCGGAATCCTATTTGATTGGTGATCCAATCAGTGAGAACACACGAAGAATCAATCAAGAATTGAAACTAACGTTAGAAATCGATGGGAATCGATCTAAATGTTCTATGAACTTGGAGAACGAATTGGAAGGTTTCTGGACGGCTAGGGTACGTC